>CM077156.1:165887994-166128852 GCA_039583875.1 Platanthera guangdongensis | reverse complement strand
CCCGCTCTCAAAAAAACCGCTGCAAGTATTAAACGCCTTCATCTCAGCACGAGCCCACCAAGCATCAGCAAGTCGGCAATTCTCGCCTCCTTTAAGTACACGGGAGACAATCCACAGAGGATAGGACACGCTCACACGTCGTAGGAGCTTCCATCCCCAAGACATCAAACAATGTAATCAGTTGATTCCCGCCTCCAAGAACTATCGGAGGATACAGAATACAACAAGTGTATAAATCCCCGCAACACACGAAGAAAATTGCTATTCTACCTCGTGAATGGTGGTCGGTCACCCTCGTTCGAGCTCTTTTATCTCCCCAAATAAGTATATCGATTTTAAGTATTGTGGCTTGTCGCCTGTTGGAACACCCTATTACTAATTTGGGTCAGGATCACTATGTCTCTAGGAATCTATGTTTGACCTTCTGTATAGCTTAATAGGTCAATTAGAATTGAGTCTAAGGGTAGAGGTTAGGATACTAGGATTGGAAGCTGCCCTGAAGACCCAAGTTTTTCTGGAGACTAAGTCCAAATCGTCGAGCTCAGCACGACGTTTCGTCGAACTCCGGTCGACGATCGTCTAGCTCAACTATTGACAGATCGTCGAGCTCCATTCGACGATCGCTGAGCTCAACCCTCATAATATCGTCGAGCTCTGGTCGACGATCGCTGAGCTCAACTTCTCAATATCGTCGAACTCCATTCGACGATCGCTGAGCTCAGGCCGACGATTTTGACTCTGCACTGGATCCTTATCTCTGAGCTCAGTTCGACGATCTTTGAGCTCAGATCGACGATTTCTTTGCTGCTTGCATTTTCCAATTCGCTGAGCTCAGCTCGACGATAGCAGAGCTCAGTTCGACGATTTCAGTTATCTTTCAGAATTCAAATTCAAATCAGATAGAAGTTATTCTGCATTTAATTCAGAAGATCTGCCAGCCATTTTCATTTACTTCTGGAGCAAGTTTCAAGGGATTTTTCAAGGAACAATTCAGTGGACTTTCCTTCAGAACATATTATGCAATTAAGGCTGTAATCAATGCAGACCAACGGCTATCTTTGACAGAGTAATATTCTATTCAGACTCAGAGAATAAAAGAGAGAATGTTTTTGAATCAAGAAATAGAGATTGACAAGAATAGGACACACTCTCAATATACAGAGACTCTGAAAAATATTCTGTCAACAAGAATTAGAAGAACACTCATCATCAAGAGATCAAGCTTTCAAACATTCTTCAGATCTCTTCAGCTCTCAAGTGTTCAAGGCCAACATCATTTCAAGACTCCAGACACTCAACATTTCAGCTTGCTGAAATCATCTTTGCTGGAGATCTATTTTTGAAGGCCTATCACCCTCAGCAAAGCTCATCTTCCTGAAGATCAAGGACTCAGGGGGAGCTTTGAAATCAATCCACTTAGTCTTCTCAGTTGATTGAGAAAGAGAAGACTGCCATAACTCTCTCAACCCCCTCTCTGTAAAGGGTTTTTCAAACTCCCTTCAAAAGTTTGAATCTGGTTTTTGAGCACCTTGTCAAAAGCTCATTGGTGGCAAGACACCTGATCAAAAAATCTGATTTGGTTTTTGAGCACCTTATCAAAAGCTCATTGGTGCCCAGGACACCTGATCAACTCATCCTGCAGTGGATTCCTACCTAGGGTGGTAGAAGAGTGGATGTACCCAAGTTGGGGAACCACTATATTTCCTTGTGTCATCTGGTTCTGCATGTTTTCTTTTTGTTTCTGGCCTAGATTTCTTGTGCTTATTTCTGCATAGCTTAGTTTTATTTCTGCTTCCCTGCTTACACTCATTACAACAATTGTTGTAAAGCTTTGCAAAAGTTTTTCTTTGTGTTTTAAAAAGCACCATATACTCTATTCACCCCCCCTCTAGAGTATATCAGATCTAGTTTCCCCTTTCAATTGGTATCAGAGCGAGGTTGGTTAAACATACCATATCTGTTTGGTTGTACAGGCTAACACCTGAACCCCAAGATCCCAAACTAGATCCTTCTTTTGTATTTTATTATTAGATTTAGCTTGCACAAATCATGGCCCAAAACAAAGATTATGCTAGCACCAGACCTCCAGTGTGCAATCTGTCAAAGTTTGCACTTTGGAAAGCAAGGATTAACTCTACATGAATTCTATTGACGAAGATATTTTTAATTCTGTTTTGACAGTGTGTCCAAGACCTCCAGAGAGCACAAGCACAAATGCTATTCCACCTCCATCAGGAACAGATGCTGACATCAAAAAGTGGAAAGTAGCTGATGCCAAGGCAATGAACATTCTAGCTCAGACAATGTCAGATGACATTTTTCAGAAGGTAGCTGAATGTAATTCAGCCAAGGAGATCTGGGACAAGCTCTCAGAAATAGTTTCAGGATCAGCTGATGAGAGAAAGGACAGAAGATCCCATCTCATCTCCCAATATGAGAACTTCAAGAAGGGAGAAACTGAGTCAGTGGGAGACATGTACAACAGACTGAGTCTAATTGTCAGTGAACTGAGGACATTAGACAAAGAGATCTCACTGACAGAACTTAATGACAAGATCCTAATGTGCTTCCCCAGCACTTGGGATTCAAGAATCTGGCCAATTAAAGATGCCAGAAGCCTGAATGAGATCACCACTGAAGCCTTGTTGGGTAAGCTCAAATCTTATGAGCTACTCATCAAGAACAGAGAAGAAGAACAGAAGGCTGCTTCACCAGCCACAAGAAAGGAGAAGACTATAGCATTCAAGGCAACTGAGGATCTGCCTGAAGAAAAAGGAACAGCCAATGATGAACTTCTCAGCTTGTTGGCCAAAAGATTCTATAAGATGGCCAGAAAGGACTTCAGAAGAAGATCATACAAGGAGCAGGATAAGCCAAGGTATGACAAGTCCATTGGCAATAACAAAGACATTATTTGCTTTGGTTGCAGGAAACCAGGGCATATGGTTCCTGACTGTCCAGAAAACAAGAACAAGGACAGAAGGGACAGAAAAGAAAGAAGAAAGGAGAAGGACTCCAAAAGGAATGGAAATAGCAAACCTTCCTCCAGCAGAAATAAGCACACAAGGAAAGGATTTGTTGCTGAATCCTGGAGTGAGACTGAAGAGGAGTCAGAAGCCTCTTCCAGCTCAAGTGATGATGAGGATGATGCAGAGGAAAAGGAGTTCTGCATGATGGCAATCAATGCCTCACAACACAACTCAGAGGAAGAGGAGTCAGAGTCAGACTCAGAGACTCAACCTGAAGAAGATCAGGTAATCAGCTCTTTTGATTTCACTTCAGAAGATTTTAAACTTGAATTTAAAGCACTATGTTTAGACCTGCTAAAGTCTGAGAAAGAGATCATCTCTCTCAGAAATCAATTATCTGAACAAAGTGGTTTAAAATCAGAAAACCTCAAACTCTCTCAGGAGTTGGAGAACTATAGGGAACAGATAGCTTCACTGAAGAGTGAGCTCTCTGAGGCCAAGAAGCTTGAAGAATCTCTCAATGGGAGAAGCATCAAGCTGATGGACATCACAAGCACAGTGAACTCAAGATTCAACAGTACACTGGGCTTGGGTGCCTCATCCAGCCAACCTATTGTTCTAACAACCCCTATCAAGTTCATTTCTGACAAGGGAAAGGGAGTTGTAGAGGTTGCCAGGAAAAATTCTGATCTGCCTCAGAAAACTAAAGTCCAGCACAAATCGTCGAACGGAGATCGACGATCGCCGAATGAAGATCGACGATCGCCGAACGCAGCTCGACGATCTCAGGAAAATCGTCGAACGCTGATCGACGATCTCAGCCAAGATCGTCGAACGCTGCTCGACGATCTCATATACCTGACCTCACCTCACCATAGTCGACCGTCGAACGGAGCTCGACGATCTGACCCAAGATCGTCGAACTCAGCTCCAAGATCGTCGAACAGAGGTCAGAGCTCTGGAAATTTTTTCAATGGCAAGTCAAAATTGAATCCTGAGGGTTCTTCATCCCAAACCTTTAACCCTTATACTGAATGGATTTTACCTCCAAGGAGATATCATCCTGAAGGATATAAGAGTCAGCCAGGGATGTCTTTCATTTCTGAATTTAAAGGTTATCAACCTAGGCCCAAGGTAAACTGGGTCAAAAACAAGTGAATTGCTTTATGTGCAGGTGAAGACCTATCCAACATCTAACCAGCAATGGTATTTGGATAGTGGGTGCTCTAAGCACATGACAGGGAACAAGGACAACCTAAATTCCTTTAGAGCCAAGCTTGGACCCAAAGTTATCTTTGGTGACTCCAACTTTGGACAAACTAAAGGATATGGAGCAGTCCAGATTGGTTCTGTAACCTTCAAGAAGGTAGCATATGTGGAAGGACTGAAGCACAACCTAATCAGCATCAGTCAGCTATGTGATGAAGGCTACCAGGTGACCTTCAGCAAAACCTTATGCAAAATCAAGTCAGAGGACAACACAACTGTGTTGACAGGTAAAAGGAAAGGTAACATCTACCTAGTAGATTTTCTTTCAACTACTATAGATATCTGTTTATTCAATTCAGTTTGTAGACCAAATGTTTTATGGCATAAGAGACTAGGACACCTAAACCTTAGAACTATTGCTAGGCTATCCAAGGACAACCTTGTTAGAGGACTACCTTCTGGCCCCTACAAGAAGGAAGGACTCTGCAAGGCTTGTCAATTAGGCAAGCAAACTAAAAACAGTTTTAAGTCACTTAATAAGAGTGATTCACCTAGGATATTGTATCTGTTACACATGGATCTATTTGGACCCATCACAGTACAAAGCCTAGGAGGGAAATCCTACACTTTAGTGATTGTAGATGACTTCTCTAGATTCACTTGGGTGTTCTTTCTAAGGAAGAAGTCTGATAACTTTAAGTGTCTGACAGAGTTTCTCAAATGTATAAAGATTGAGTTCAATACTCACATTGCCCTGATCAGAAGTGATCATGGGACAGAGTTTGATTCTCTTCTTATGCAAGAGTTCTGTCAGAGTGAAGGGATCAGGCATACTTTCTCAGCTCCTAGAACTCCTCAACAAAATGGGGTAGCTGAAAGGAAAAATAGAACCCTTATTGAATCTGCCACTACATTGTTGTCAGATGCTCATCTACCTCTATCCTTCTGGGCAGAGGCAGTGAACACCTCCAACTATGTGCTGAACAGAAGTCTGATACATAAACTGAAGGGAAAGACTCCCTATGAATTACTCAAAGGGAAGAAACCTAAAGTTGACTATTTCAAAATTTTTGGTTGCATTTGCTATATTCACAATAATGATAAGAAACATCTAGCAAAATTTCAAGCCAAAGCTGATGAAGGAGTGTTTCTGGGATACTCATGATCAGCAAGGCCTATAGGGTTTATAATAAATCATCATTGAAAATTGAGGAATCTGTTCATGTTTCTTTTGATGAAACTAACATGTCTTTCAAGGAGAAGATTTCTTCTACCATAGAACCTTTGCAGGAACACTCTCTAGTTGAAGATATGAACAAGCTACAGGTTGCTCAAGAGGATGAAAGCAGTGAAGATGAAAGCAATGCTCAACATATTGAAGCACAACCTGAAGAGCCAGTTGTTGTACCACAAGAGGAAACAACAACACAGGTTGGTGAACAATCAACACCCCCGTGTTGATTTAGTAACATCAAGAGACCATCCAATTTCCCAAATAATTGGAGAAATCTCAGCTGGTGTGCAAACCAGAAATCAGGTCAACCAAAACCTGTTGCACACCTGCTTCTTTCTCAAATTGAACCTCAGTCCATTCAAGATGCAGAGCAAGATCCACACTGGATCATTGCCATGCAAGAGGAGTTGCATCAATTTGAGAGGAACAAAGTATGGGAACTAGTGCCCAAGCCTAAGGATCATTCCATTGTTGGAACAAAATGGGTATTCAGAAACAAACTGGATGATCAAGGAGTAATAATAAGGAACAAGGCAAGGCTAGTTGCCCAAGGATATTCTCAAGAAGAAGGAATTGACTACGACCAGACCTTTGCACCTGTTGCAAGATTAGAAGCCATCAGGATATTTTTAGCTTATGCAGCTCACAAAGGCTTCAAGGTTTATCAGATGGATGTCAAGAGTGCCTTCTTAAATGGAGACATCAAAGAGGAAGTCTATGTCAGACAACCTCCAGGTTTTATCTCTCCAACTCATCCTGATTTTGTTTTTAGATTAAATAAAGCATTATATGGTCTCAAGCAAGCTCCTAGAGCATGGTATGAGACCCTAGCATGCTTTCTCTTGGAAAATGGTTTTATAAGGGGTAGAGTAGACCAAACTTTTTTATTAGAACCCATAAGTCCCATACCCTACTAGTACAAATCTATGTAGACGATATCATTTTTGGTTCTACTGACTCAAAATTGTGCAGAAGGTTTTCTAACCTAATGCATTCTAAATTTGAGATGAGTAGCATGGGTGAGCTATCCTTCTTCCTAGGATTGCAAGTCAAACAACATGCTGAAGGCATCTTTATTTCTCAAACCAAATATGCTAATGAGCTGGTTAAGAAATTTGGCATGTCTGAGGCATCTTGTATGAAAACACCCATGCCTACCAATGCTGTATTGGATGCTGATGAACATGGGAAACCTGTTGATCAGACAACATATAGAGCAATGATTGGCTCTTTACTGTATCTTACAGCTAGTAGACCAGATATAATGTTTGCTACATGTATATGTGCTAGATTCCAAGTTAGCCCTAGAGAGTCACACCTCACATTAGTAAAGAGGATTCTTAGGTATGTTAAAAGTTGTCCAAATCTAGGTCTCTGGTATCCAAAAGATTCAGCATTTGAGTTAACTGGATTCTCTGATGCTGATTATGCTGGATGCAGAATTGACAGGAAAAGCACCAGTGGAACTTGTCAGTTCCTTGGTGATAGACTTGTCTCTTGGTTTTGCAAGAAACAAACATCTGTGTCAACTTCAACTGCTGAAGCTGAATATATGGCTGCAGGCAGTTGTTGTTCACAAATTCTGTGGATTCAAAATCAACTCCTAGACTATGGTTACAACTTAGAGAAGTCAAAAATCTTTTGTGACAATACAAGTGCTATCTCCATAGCTCAAAATCCAGTCCTCCATAGTAGGACAAAACACATAGAGATTAGGCATCACTTCTTAAGGGACAATGTTGAAAAGAATAAAATTGAACTGCAATATATCCCAACTGATTTACAAAGGGGAGATATTTTCACCAAGCCTTTGGATGAAAAGAAACACACCTTCTTCCTAAATCAGTTAGGAATGTTAGATGGAGGAAGTCTTAAATAATATCCAAGATTTTGAAAGCTAAAAATGACCAAGACTAGGCAAAATTCTGATTTTCCTTAGTGTCTAAAATTTCTCTGATCTCTGAACTGCGCTCGACGATTTCCCCAAAGATCGTCGAACGGAGTTCGACGATTTCCTGAATCGTCGAACTGAGTTCAGCGCTCCTTTGATAGTATGGACTATCTCTTCTGGTCAACGATCGTCGAACGGCGCTCGACGATTTTGTTCACTGAACGATCGTCGAACGGAGCTCGACGCCTTTCCAAATCGTCGAACGGAGATCGACGATTTGGAGTCTCTTCAGATTCCTTTAGAAGCCTCGATCGTCGAACTGAGTTCAACGATCTTTCCTTTTCTGCGTCGAACCCTAATATAAAACTCATTTTTTCGCCGTCGTTCTCTCTTGCGCTTTCAATTTTCTGCAAACTTTTCTTCCCTCCAAACAGTTCTACCTTGGTCGTTTTGTTTGTTAATTTTTGCAGGTACCATGGCCGTCTCAGTTGCTGTACTCGCCGCAATGAAATTTGATGCGGGTTTTGACATTGATCTAGACTCCTTCAACACAACTGATCAAGTCTTCCAGGACATCCTCAGTTTATTCAAAGATCAGCATCTATCTGCCTTATGACAACAAGAATCAAACTTGCCTCTGATGAAATCAAAGAATGGGTATATACTGCACACAACCTTGACAACAACACCATTGTTGGATCCATTGGTGGCACCAGGTACCTCTGACCCCAACAGTCCTCACAGAGGTTTTTGGTTTAAGGAATGGTGAAGACTCTGCTGAACTTTCTGGAGAAGAATTCTCTGATATACTTGCCAGGATGGGTCATCCTGAGGGAACCCTAGCAAGTTGTTTAAGAGGAACCTGTCAGTGGAATACAGGTTTCTGGCAGATGTTGTAGGCAAGGTTCTGTTGGCCAAACATTCTGCCCATGACACCATCTCCAGATATCAGCTCTGCCTCATGGGAGCTCTGGTGGATAGGAAAAGCTTGAACTGGGGGAGAAGTCTTTTTTGATCTGTTGAAGAAAAAGATAAACAAAACCTTTGTGAATTATGGAAGAATTCTGGGAGTCTTCCTTCAGGCTAAGTGCCCTGCCCTGCTAGTCTCCTCTGGAGTGCACATCAATGCCTCCAAGAGACTCACCTGTGCCCTTTTGGGAAATGGGACAGGCAAATCATCAAGCCCAGCAGGCCCTCTCATCTGCCCCTTCAGGCACCAGGACTCTAAGAGTCACTCCCCCCAGGTCTCTGCCCCTGCAGAAGACCTGCCTGCTGCTAGTGCTGCTTCTTCTCCTCCTCCAAGTCCAACCCTACCCATTCCATCCACCACTCCAGCTCCCTCCACCATTACAATTTCCAGCCCCTCTCCAACCTCTATTCCATCTCCAGCAACCATCTCATCTCCACCAGCAGACCACTTCCATCCCCTATTCTCTTATCCCCCACCAGATGTCACCTCATCCCCATCCATTCCATCCTTCACCCTTCTGGATGAATCCTACATGGATGATTCCCCCTCCTCTCCTCCAGAATTACCCTCCTCCTCCACTCTTTCCAAGACCTTCTCCACCACATTATTGCCCAACCCACATTCACTCCATCCATATCCATCCCATTATCCTCCATCTCCACCATCCCCTCTCCTGAGCCATTCATTCCACCCTTCAGCCCTCCTCCTCCAGCTCCATCAGCCATCCCTGTACCCTCTACCTCTGCTCCTCTTCTTGAGCAAGTAGATCTCCCAGCCTTGGCTGACCAGTTGTATGAGCTCCTTGCACCCAGGCTCTCTTTCTCATGGAGGCCTCTTTAGCTCCTCTACAACAGTCAGTGGCAGCTCTCTCTGCCAGGCTTTCCTCCTTCCTTACTCCTCAAGCAGCACCCCCAGCAGTGTGCCTTGATACAGTGTATCTGTATCCAGGCAGGGGGAGATGCCCTATGAAGCCAGCCTTCATGCTGCTGTTGCTGCTGCTTCTGCTGCTACTGATGCTGTTTCTGTGTCTGCTTCTGCTACTGCTGCTGCTCCTGCATCTGTGCCTCTGCTACTCCAGTCCTAGCAATAGACCTAAGGTCTTTGCTATCTACATTTGATACTGCATACTACTGCTGCCTCCCAGAGCCCAATGCTGTCCAGCCCTCTGAAGATCTGTCCAAGGCTCTGGTGCCCTTCTCATGCTGTGACCCCAGTATAATTTCTGATTTTATTCATTCAGTGACTGCTGCTTCTGATGATGTTACTGCTGCTGCTGCTGAAGAAAAGGCTGTATCTGCCTCTGAAATTATCCCTGCTGCTGAAGAAATTGTTTCTGTTGAGCCCTTTTCCCAGGATTCTCTGATGACAGAGGCTGCTGTTTTTGAGCCTGCTGAAGTTGTTGTTGTTGTTACTGAAGCTGCTGCTGCTGTCTCTCCTGAAGTTACTAGTGTTGTTTCTGAAGTTATTTCTGTGCTCCATATGCTGTTGCACCTGTTGTTATATCTGTTGCCCCATCTGTTGCTGTTCCTGTTGCTGCCCCTTCTGCTTCTGCCCCATCAGCTGCTGTTCAACTGAAAGAAACATTGATGAAGAAGATTGATGCTTTATATGATGCACAGAGTTCTGAATCTGAGGATTATAACACTGCTTCTGATGATTCATCTGCCACCATTGCAAAGAAAAGGAAAGCAAGAAGTAAGGCATTGAAGAGGGTTCCTCCTGCCAAAGTTAGAGATGACAATGATGTCCCTTACTATATTCTGCACAACTGCCCAATCACTGAGCATTGGATGCAGTTCTCTAAGAACCAGCTAAAGGCTATGAAGAAGAAGAGGAAGTATGAGAAAGGTTCCACTCAGTTCAAGCACCCTCATCCTCCTCCACCACCTCCACCTGATGCAGGTGCAGGTGGCAGCTCTGCAAGTTCAGGCCCTGCTAGAAGCCAGGCTCCCTACCAACCTCATGCTAGAACATATCAAAGGGAAAGCCAGTCTAGGGGCTCTTACTCTAGAAGGGGAGGATATAGGGGAAACCAAAGAGAGACTCAGGTTTACTCCAAAGGCATTCCAGGCAGCATCCTTACTCTAGGGGAGGACATGTTCCTTCTGACACATCTTCTGGTCCTTTCCCCTATAAGCTCAAAGATACTGTGACTGCCAGGACTCCTCAAGATACTTCTTCCAACAGGTATGAGCCACCTGTTCCATTTGAGGACCCTGAGAAGAATCCTATGTGGCTTGGACTGCTAGAATGAAAGAGCTGGCTGCATTAGATCAAATAAAGAAAGCCAAAGAGAAAGGCCTAGACACTTCCAACATCTCCACAATGTCAGAACAAAGACAGAAAGAACTAGAAAGATATGCTTCCAGCAAATTTTTTGATGCAGACAGGTACATGGAAGTTGCATCCTGCTGCAGTGGTTCCAAGGACTTCTAAGCAAACATATCTGGGTGCAGCTGATGATACCAGATCCAACAAAGAAGCATTAAATCCTAACAGAGAAATTAAAATGGTAAAAGGCAAAGAAAAGAAATAACTCTGTAAGGTGATAACTCTTGGTTTTTCTGACTGCCTTCTGGATATCATGTTTATATATATCTCTGTGATGGTTCTGTGATGTCTAGCTGCTACTGTCTTTATGTTTTTGTGACTGTATGATGTTGTTTGTTTTTCCTAAGTCTGTAAATAGTTTTCCTAACCCAAATAGGGGGAGATTGTTGGAACACCCTATTACTAATTTGGGTCAGGATCACTATGTCTCTAGGAATCTATGTTTTGACCTTCTGTATAGCTTAATAGGTCAATTAGAATTGAGTCTAAGGGTTAGAAGTCTAGGATTGGAGCTGCCCTGAAGACCCAAGTTTTTCTGGAGACTAAGTCCAAATCGTCGAGCTCAGCACGACGTTTCGTCGAACTCCGGTCGACGATCGTCTAGCTCAACTATTGACAGATCGTCGAGCTCCATTCGACGATCGCTGAGCTCAACCCTCATAATATCGTCGAGCTCTGGTCGACGATCGCTGAGCTCAACTGCTCAATATCATCGAACTCCATTCGACGATCGCTGAGCTCAGGCGACGATTTTGACTCTGCACTGGATCCTTATCTCTGAGCTCAGTTCGACGATCTTTGAGCTCAGATCGACGATTTCTTTGCTGCTTGCATTTTCCAATTCGCTGAGCTCAGCTCGACGATAGCAGAGCTCAGTTCGACGATTTCAGTTATCTTTCAGAATTCAAATTCAAATCAGATAGAAGTTATTCTGCATTTAATTCAGAAGATCTGCCAGCCATTTTCATTTACTTCTGGAGCAAGTTTCAAGGGATTTTTCAAGGAACAATTCAGTGGACTTTCCTTCAGAACATATTATGCAATTAAGGCAGTAATCAATGCAGACCAACGGCTATCTTTGACAGAGTAATATTCTATTCAGACTTAGAGAATAAAACAGAGAATGTTTTTGAATAAGAGAATAGAGATTGACAAGAATAGGACACCTCTCAACATACAGAGACTCTGAAAAATATTCTGTCAACAAGAATTCAGAAGAACACTCATCATCAAGAGATCAAGCTTTCAAACATTCTTCAGATCTCTTCAGCTCTCAAGTGTTCAAGGCCAACATCATTTCAAGACTCCAGACAATCAACATTTCAGCTTGCTGAAATCATCTTCTGCTGGAGATCTATTTTTGAAGGCCTATCACCCTCAGCAAAGCTCATCTTCCTGAAGATCAAGGACTCAGGGGGAGCTTTGAAATCAATCCACTTAGTCTTCTCAGTTGATTGAGAAAAGAGAAGACTGTCATAACTCTCTCAACCCCCTCTCTGTAAAGGGTTTTTCAAACTCCCTTCAAAAGTTTGAATCTGGTTTTTGAGCACCTTGTCAAAAGCTCATTGGTGGCAAGACACCTGATCAAAAAATCTGATTTGGTTTTTGAGCACCTTATCAAAAGCTCATTGGTGCCCAGGACACCTGATCAACTCATCCTGCAGTGGATTCCTACCTAGGGTGGTAGAAGAGTGGATGTACCCAAGTTGGGGAACCACTATATTTCCTTGTGTCATCTGGTTCTGCATGTTTTCTTTTTGTTTCTGGCCTAGATTTTCTTGTGCTTAATTTCTGCATAGCTTAGTTTTATTTATGCTTCCCTGCTTACACTCATTACAACAATTGTTGTAAAGCTTTGCAAAAGTTTTTCTTTGTGTTTTAAAAAGCACCATATACTTTATTCACCCCCCCTCTAGAGTATATCAGATCTAGTTTCCCCTTTCATCGCCCTCGAGTTCTTGAAAAAGTCCTGTAACAACACTCAGATCTAGTTGAGGTTTGGTCGGCACAGATCCGACCACATGGTTTTTCACCCAGTTGACAGATTTTCCACTTTAAAAAATATCTTGTTAACTTTTCTTGCTCTGTGACTGTGTGCACGCTCGACCGCTACGTATGATAAGACGGTCCAAATTCATCCGGTCCGACCGGGGTGTCAAGTTTGGCTGCAACACCCGAAAGTTCTCAGAGCACTTCCCCTCCCAATACAATGCTGGACCGGGCACCTTCGGAGGGCTTGGAGGGCTCCTGACTTCCCACTCGGAAACTACGGCGAACAGTGAGCTGAAGCTCTTGCCTACCAAAGCTAGCCAAAGGAGAGAGAAACCAAGGAGAGGTCAGACCCAAAGGTGCCCTTGGGGGTCTCTTTATAGTTTTCTTGGAATGATCTGCTGATGGCGAGATCCCGCCTTTTGGTTTTACTAAACACAGCCCAGATTGGTCTGCTAACAACAAAATTTCGTTGTTTGGAACAGCTAATGACAGACCAAAAATGGGATGTTACGAGAGCTAGGAACACTCCCCTTGGTAGGCGTGCCGAGCGGGCTGCAACCTACTCATCCGGGTGGCGAGTGCATGGCGAAGTCGGTACTCGCCACTTGCCTTTTATTGCTTGCCTGGGTAGCGGGTGCCCGATGAAGCTAGGTAACTGCCACTCACTTCAGCCGGCTAGGTTCAGTCAACAAATACGGGGTTGCATACAATCCCTGCTTTTTTCGAGTCATGACCTAGGCTCGAAATGACCGTCCAACCCCACTGTTATTTGGCGAGTGGGGACTTAAGGAATCTTTTGGTGGGTCCACCAAAGCTTATATATACAAAAGGGGTGAGGGAGGCAAACCCTAAGAGCTCTTCCTCGACCTCCCCAACTTCTTATCTAGGTTCTAACGTCATGCCGATCTCGAAAGTAGCTCTCGCCCGCCTTGTTGCCGACAAAGAAAAGAACAAGGCGGCCACAACCAACCTGATGGCTATCGCCATTGAACATTCGTCTCGAACCCTGGCGAGATGGGTGGAGGATCGAGTGATCAAGATGTCGAGTCCTGATCTAGCCGTAGGGGAGGTAGGCTTGCTTGACACCCTGCAACCCAGCTCCAGCCTTGGCCTCGGTTTCCCTACTCAGGTACCGACTATAAAAAGAATTTGCCTCAGATTTAATGTGTTTTTACTGAACCTCCAATAAATTTATGTCATACCCATCTACAGAATACCATTCTCATCGAGGCGGTCACGAAGGATCCCGCTCACGGGAATCAGGGAGTCTCGACTTGTTGGGATAAATCGGGCACTCACGTGTTGATCCAAGGTCTGCAAATTTATTCTTTCTCGCCTTCGACTCGCGCTTTTGTCGAGCGATCATCTGATAGTGTCTTACCATATAGTACCATCTTTTATCGACATCACCTCAACCACATGCTCTACAAGATCCCCCACTCGTGATCTCAGTCTCGAGCCCGCTAACACCGCGATGTCGCCGGCGAGTAAGGGTGGGAGAACTCCAGTGCTCGATGCCCTGTCTCCCCGCAACCTAGTCTCATGCGAGCGAGTACGGGGAAATCTCTACTGCTACCCCTCAACGACCCCTTTGGCGGTCTTGCGGGTGTTAAAATTCAACAAACCACAGACGCCCCCTTGGATACCCTATTGAAAACTCAACAAACCGAAGGAGAATACGCCCACTTATAATGTTGAAAGTCTTCCCGGATCGTGGAGTTAGCAGGGGTTATCTCAATAAAGCAGTAACAACCAGCAACACATGCAGCACAAGCTTCTTTATTGATCAAGAGCAAACTTCTTTACAAGGCGAGACATACATGGCGAGACATGCTTCACCAAAACCCAACACCGGGAGATCAGAGACAGTTACAAAGACAAGAACAAAAAACAAGCCGCGCGGACTCAATCAACAAGCCGCCGACCTACTGCTGTGGAGTCCGCTCAGTCCGCCAGGTCGCAAGACCGCAACCCAAGCCGCGCGGACTCACCCTTACTCCAATGCTTAGCTCTTCACCGCCGGTCTGCACACCGCCAGACCGCACAAGCTGCGCCACGAATGGAACAGTCCGCCTGAAGCAGGCGACTTCCTGAACCCGAACCAAGTCGCCAAAGAGAAGACCGCCTGGTCGCTATCCGCGACCTGCTGTTTACCGCCTGTTGCTTAACCGCAGAGTCCGCACTGTCCCTGACCGCAATCAGAGCCAAGTACTGGATTTCCAGCGCTATCCGCACAACCTGCACAGCACAACCGGGTCAACTCTCTATCCGCGCGGACACAAAGTCCAGACCGCAGCAACTTACGCGAGCTCAATTACTGTTCACTTACTTCGGTCTAGGTTCCTTAATCCTGATGTGACATGAGTCCTATTTATAGGTACGACGATGAGTATGGTCACCGCCCTAGCCGATAGGATCACCGCCACAACCCGCAGCTAGAACAAGTGTGTCCGCCAGCCCGCGGACACACATTCCAGTTCGCCGCTCCTGTGCAGATAGCCAGTCCGCCCCAGCTTCTCCAAAGCCGGACTCCAATATCCAGTCCGCCTTGCCGCCAGAGACCAAGCCAGGACCACCACAGCCGGACTCCACAACAGCCGTGTCCGCCAATCTGCGGACAAGGCATCAGTCCGCAAACCCGAGCCCGCAGCCTCGCCATCAAGGCACCTGCGGACTCAGCGGACAACCCGGCTTCCGTCCGCATATCCCAAGTCCATTGCCTAATCACCAAGGCATTGCCGGACTCAGCGGACACGCCGATCCAGTCCGCGTACACAGCGAACTCCAGTCCGCTTCCCTGAGTCAACCTCATCACAAGGCTCAACCGGACTCAGCGGACTCTGGCTCCAGTCCGCACGCTCCTGCACAAGCAATCCTCCAGTCCGCATATCCCCAAGCTAGCACACAAGGCAACAACACTTCTACTAAGCTTGGCGGACTGAGAAATCAGCCCGCGCTCCACTGCGCGATCTCCCCGGACTGAGCCTCCTGGACTTGGTTCAATTCCCACCAAGTCCAGCTCACTGGCCGCAAGGGCCAGTCCGCACTTACAGGCGGACACTGGATCTAGCCCGCCATACCGGGCGACCTCCAGTTCCTGTCCGCGCTGACCGGCGGTCTCCGCGGCTTCCACTTGCCGCTTCACTAGAGCAAGACCAAGGCATCTGCCAAACCGGTCTGCCGAGCTCCAATTCTTCAGTCCGCTTCAAGCCGGACTCCGCGGATAACATTCCTATCCGCCCGGTTACTTCCTGGGAGTAAACCGCCTGCTGAGCATACACTGGCCTGTCAGACCGCCGCTGCTGTCCGCGTAGTCCGCGCGAACAGACCGCCCAGGCCGCCACAGAGCAAACCGCCTGCAACATCCCTGCCGACCTAGCAGTCCGCCAACCCAGTCCGCGTAGTCCGCGCGGATAGGTTTCCCAAGCCTTCCATTCACCCACTTTCACTTCACAGAATTCAACAGCGGGTTTACCCTTGCGCAATCCCGGGAAGGAGGGTGAAACCTCCCACGGTTAGTCATCAAAACTCTCTTACTCTTCTGGTCATGCTACCTTATGCTAACATCTCACTCACCTTTGACAAATATGACCGATATCTCAATCGACGGCGAGCCGGATGCCAACGTAACTTACTCGACGCCTCCCTCTCCTGACATGATTCGGGATAGCTAGCCTACCTTCTACACCTCTACCACATCGTAACTTACTCGACACCACCGTAAGCGAGCTTTACGTTCGATAACTAGCCTACCTTCTACACCTCTACCACACCGACTACCCCCGCCTCAATCATCGAGGGTCGTCACAAGCGCGGTTCGGCATAAAGTCCCCGCCCTCAATTCACTTTGTTGAGAACTAAGGTCCAGCGGGATTGGGTGTGTGTGGGACCGCATATTTGGGCTTCCCCATCGCGTTCCAGGTCTGAGTGTTGACCTCGGTGGGCCCCCCCGTGTGGCGGAATATCCTCGCCATCCCGTGGTTGGATTAGTCCCACATTGTCTGCAGCGGGTGGTCCTTGGTGTTTATGTACCCCCGTCCCCCCTTACCATCACCTCGGGGTTTTGGGAAGATGTGTGGTGACGGGTGGTTTCCACATGGTATCAGAGCTATCCCGCTGCGGGGGTGTGTTGAGAACTAAGGTCCAGCGGGATTGGGTGTGTGTGGGACCGCATATTTGGGCTTCCCCATCGCGTTCCAGGTCTGGGTGTTGACCCCGGTGGGCCCCCCGTGTGGCGGAATATCCCCGCCATCCCGTGGTTGGATTAGTCCCACATTGCCTGCAGCGGGTGGTCCTTGGTGTTTATGTACCCCCGTCCCCCCTTACCATCACCTCGGGGTTTTGGGAAGATGTGTGGTGACGGGTGGTTTCCACACACTTTGACACTGGACCACAGAGACTTGGGGGAAAAATGATGGGGTCTCCTTAGAGCGCTAAACACACTCCCACACATGAGGTGCAGGTATAAAGTAAAATTCCTCGTTATGGGGTACAAATAATAAAATCTCCACCATATGGTGCACATAGTAAAATTCCCCATCATTTGGGTACAAATAGTAAAATTCCTCATCCCGTGGGTGCAAATATTAAATTCCCCATCATTGGGGTGAAAATAGTAAAATTTCCATCATGAGATGGAAATAGTAAAATTCCCCATCACGGGGGTGCAAATAGTAAAATTCCTCTTCTTGAGGGTGGTCTGTGTATAATAAAAATACGCATGACGGTCTGCGTATATTAAATAATATGGTTGTGGTGCACACATAACCAAATTCGTCATATCGCCACAAAACTATAGAAATATGTGTGCACATAACACATATATTGGTTACGATGTGCGGATAACCGTATAACCGCCGTAACCACCACTTATTTATGAAAATGCCACCCTCAAAAAACTATAAGTATGACCCAGGACCTCTTTCATTTCCATCTTTTCCTCCGCCGAAAAATCCTCCTCGGATTTTCTCTCACCTCTCCTCCTCATATGGATTTCTCTCTCCGCCTTTTCTCTTCCTAGTGCGCTCCCGCGCGTGCCTCTTCCTAGCGCGCTCCAGTGCGTGCCTCTTCCTTACGCGCTCCAGCACGCACCTCTTCCTTGCATGCTCCCGCGTGAGTTTCTTCCTTTGGCGCTTCCACACACGACTCTTACTGCCACAACCTCGCACGCTCCCCATCCTTGCGCTCTCACGGGCGCATCTCTTCATAGTGCACTCTTGTGCAAGCCTACGCCTCTTCATTGCGCACTCCCGCGCGCCCCTCTTCCTAGCGAGCTCCTGCGAACTCCTCTTCCTTGCGCTCCCGCGAGCGCTCCAAATTCTTGTGTGCTCCCGCACACGTCTCTTCCTTGTGCGCTCCCGCGCGCGTCTCATCCTTACGGGCTCCCACACACGACTCTTCTTTGTGCGCTCCCGCGCTCGTCTCCTCCTTGTGGGCTCCCACGCGTGAATCTTCCTTGCGCGCTCCCGCACACGTCTCCTCCTTGCGGGCTCCCAGACGACTCGTCCTTGTGTGCTCCCACGCGCGGCTCCTCCTTGCGGGCTCCCGCGCGCGCCTCGTCCTTGTGCGCTCCCGTGCGCGTCTCCTTCTTGCGCGCTCCCGCGCGCAACTCGTCCTTGCACGCACCCACACGCGTCTATTCCTTGCGTGCTCTCGCGCACGTCTCCTCCTTGCGCGACTCTTCCTTGCGCCTTCCCGCACACATCTCCTTCTTGCGCGCTCTCGTACACATCTCGTCCTTGTGCGCTCCCACATGCGACTCTTCATTGTGCCCTTCCGCACGCATCTCCTCCTGGCGTACTCCAGCATGCGAGTCTTCCTTGAGCAGTCCCGCACGCATCTATTTCTTGAGCGCTCCCGCACGCAACTCTTCCTTGCGCTGCCGCGCACGTTTCTTCATTACGGGTTCCCGCGCGCGACTCTTCCTTGCGCGCTCCCGCACGGATCTCTTCCTTCTGCGCTCCCGCGTGCGTCTCTTCCTTGTGCGCTCCCGAGTGCGTCTCTTCCTTGTGCGCTCCCGCGTGCGTCTCTTCCTTGTGTGCTTCCGCGTGCATCTCTTCCTTGTGCCCTCCCGCGTGCGTCTCTTCCTTGTGCTCTCTTGCGCGTGCCTTTCCTTGCACCACCTCCTTGTGTGCTCCCGCGCGCGTCGCCTACTTATGCACCTTCTCACACCTAACTTTCACGTGCACCACACACGTTTTCCTCCAATAAGCACCCCACGCGCTCCCCTCCATCCTGCGCCCCGCGCGCTCCCCTCCAGCCAGCGCGCCCCACGCTCCCCTCCAGCCAGCGCGCCCCGCGACTCTCCTCCAGGAAGCGCCCCGCGACCCTCCTCCACCAAGCGCCCCGCGACTCTCCTCCAGCAAGCGCCCCGCGGCTCTCATCCAGAAAGCTCCCCATAGCTCTCACCCAGCAAGCATCCCACGCGGTCTCCTCCACCAAGCACCCCAAGCGGTCTCCTCCAGCTAGCGCTCCACGCGCTCTCCTCCCGCAAGTACCCCGCGACTCTCCACCAGCAAGCGCCCCACGCTCTCCTTCAGCAAACGCCCCACGCGCTCTCCGCCAGCAAGCTCCACATGCGCTTAAGAACATACACTCCAATCACCGACATGACAATCGCACTAGACTCCTCTAGAAGTCCAATCAGAAACAAGTCGTAGATGACATGACACGTACAACAGTGACTCAAACTTCCATGCCGCCGATCTAAGACGAACCAAGCAAGAGCGCCCGCCTCTAAGCAATAGTCAAAGATTCCAGAGCTTCTAGTGCGTCAAGCTCCCAATAACAGCAAGTTAAATACTAAGCTCCGTGAGTGGTGGCTTGTCACCCACTGAGCAGCTTGTACAACCCCGTATTCGATGAGTGGGTCTTCTCCCCCCTCCCCAGGGGACCATTGCTTCGCGGGATCCCTAGGTGCGAGACCCTTCTGGTGTTCGCCAGATGCACTCAACGCCTTCTGCTCTTGGGCGTTAAGTGGAGCCGAGTGCACTCAACGCCTTCTGCTCCTTGGAGTTGAGTGGAGCCGAGTGCAATCGACGTCTTCTATTCCTTGACATTATATAGTGCGGGATCCCTCCAGAATCATCCGCAGAGGAGTACTGCGGAGACGAGTGCTTAACTCCCCCAGCACTCGCCCCTTTTAGGCGAATGGTGCCCCCACAGTCCACTAGCCCAAGGAGATGTCGAGGAGGCAAGTGTCTGGCTTCCACAGCGCTCGCCCCTTTAGGAGAGTGGTGCCCTCATGAACCACTCGCCCAGTGGGGTCCAGAGGTGAAATTACCCTGGTGCCCTTGTAGGGCTGCATATAGTCGTTTAGAACAGCAGAGGTACGCTATTTGCAAACCGTTTTCAGAAAACTATAAATAGACCCAAGGGGGTATCTTCAGAAGGCATGCTTACTTGTGTCTTGGTCTTCTTGTACTTTTTGAGGTATCCTTAACTCAACACTTGGCTAAGGAGGGGAAACACTATAATATCTCCCGGGTGTGTGGTGGGACCCTCGTGCTGGAGCCTTGAGTCTGTTTCTTGTGCTAAGTCTTTGGTTGTTTAGCTTGTGAGAGAGAAGTAAGTGTGCGATCACCCTTCCCCAAGAGTCGAACTCCACAGAGACCAAATTTTTGGTTTCAACACAACTCTCTCCCTGTCAAATTGTAACGAGAGGCAACATGTCGCCCTCGAGTTCTTCAACAAAGCAAAATACAATAACCAACAAATAGACGAGCTTTGGCTGTCACATATCCAGCCACGTTGTTTTTCACCAATTTGAAGAGTTTTTCACGTTAAAAAAAATTCTTTTTTCAGCTTCCTTTTTTGTGACTGTTTGCAGGCTCAACCGCTCCAGGGTTAAGACGGATTAATTTAGTCCAATTTACTAAGCCTTCAGCAAACCGCAACAAATTCTAATTTCAATTGCCTAGTCTCGGTGGCCAATTTTTTGGATAAGTGTCAAGCAATTTTGTTCTTCGGATCAATATTTTTGCCCGCTTCAAGAAGCACAACCTCAAATAATAAACTTAGGCTCTATTTGGTTCGGCGTTTTGCCGCTCCGTTTGGGGCAAACACCGCCGGAAGACGGGTAAACAAATGAATCTCCGGCGGTGTTTGCTCCGTTTCCACCCGTCCGTCTTGAGAAACACCCCAAAAAACTTCGTTTGGAGAAACCACCTCCCCCCTCCGATTTGACCACTCCGTTTCCATCCGTCGAATCAATCCTCCACCACTGAACCAAATGAAGCCTTAAACGAGGCAGCATCCTAAGCGCTCGTATTCCGATCATAATGCGGGCACACGTGTAGAAAAGAACATGCACGAAATATAACAAAAATAGACACGTGCGAATCTCTTTTTTTTAAATATTTCCTTGACTTTGTTTGTTTCTACTATTAAATAGTCTAAAATTTTCATCTAATTATTAGCCAACCATGGCGTCTCTCTCAATTAGTTATAAATGTTATATATATATTTGAACGCATGACTTCAAAGAACCATGCCTCGCAGCAACGAAGAGATTTCTCTCGCGGGCGACGAAATGCGGATTTCGAGGGCGGTGGCGGCGGAGGAGGATGCTAACCACCGCCCGGCGGCGACGGCATCTGCGCCGCCTCATCCGCAGGCCGGCGGACGGCGGAAGGCGTCGGCCAGCATCCGCGCGTGGCTGGTGGTATCAGACTCAGGGCGGTCGTACCTGGAGGAAGCCGGCAAGCACTCTATCATGCGGCGGACGGGGCTGCCGGCGCGAGATCTTCGCGTTCTTGATCCCCAGCTCTCATATCCCTCCACGATCCTCGGCAGAGAGCGGGCGATCGTCATCAATCTGGAGCACATCAAGGCGGTCATCACCGCCACCGAGGTGCTCGTGCCGAACTCCAGAGATCCATTGGTTATTCCCTTCGTGCAAGAACTTCCAGCTAGGGTTTCGAGCTCTCACAGAGTTACACAGCAAGATGTAATGTCTGTCTTCCCCTTTCCGCGATTCTTTCCTTATTATCGACAATCTTTGTTTCTTTCTAGTATTTGAAAGCACATGGCGCAATGAAAATAGGTTTTACAGTTACCATCGGTAGTTCTAATTGCCTTTTCTACATCTCTTTGAAACCGGCTTAATTACGCCTATTACAGTTACCTCCGATGTTTTTTTTTACAGCCTTGACAGACAAACAGCGGGTTCAGAACGTCCTTGTCACATCGTATGGCCTCCTTTGTCGGCCCAAAAGGGAAAAAGTGGTAACCTTTTTTGGGTATTGTTGCGAAATTATACGCAAAGTGTGAAATTGTAGAGAGGGAAAGGGTTGAAAATGTAATGTTTAGTGATACACAATCAGAAAATTGGATTTTTTCAGCAGAAAACATAAATATCAATGAAGAGTATAAGAAAATAAATTAAATTTTCAAATTGAATTCTGTTAAAGATATATTAAATAATTGGAGGGTAATTTACTTTTCTAAAACTTTAAGGTCATTCTCAGTTGAAATGAGAGAAAACAGAAGAGAGTAAGAATTGACAATAAAAACCAAAGATGCTAGCTATGCATGATGAGGCTGGTGGATTAACTGATGTAAACAGTTATGAAGGCCATACTCATTTTCTCCCACTCATTTCTTGTAGGGAAAACATATTTGGTGAAAATGCCCCAAATTTTTATTCAAATTTCTCCTTTGTCTTTCTTCATCTTTGAATAATAAAAAGAGTATTATTAAATAACCTATGTTATCCTATATTTCATATCTTTTTTATCCTTGTATAATTTACATCATCGCTTAGTATATGTTTGGACTGAGGGCAGCGCAATCAATCAAAAAAAATGAAAATTGGGTTTTTCACTTTATGCGTTCTCCTCCTTTATGATATCATAGGTAGGTTGGTGGGAGGTGTCCTCCATGTTCGGCGACGAGTGGAGGTGGAGCTGGTGGGCTGGGGTTTCCCTCTGATACCATAAAAGAGGAGAATGCATAATGTAAAAAACCCTAATTTGGGAGATTGATTTATCTAACCATCACACGTACTGACATCACCAATGCGGTTCATATTTTGTCGTAATTTCTGTATGCTCCTCAAAAACAACATATGGAGGAAACCGTTAGATTGGTACGTTACCTCAAAAGAAGCCCCGAGCAAGGTGTTTTATTGTGCACTGATTGTGATTTGCAGTTATATGCTTATTGTGACTCCAATTGGATGAGCTGTCCAATTACCCAGCGATCAATGACCAACTACTTGATTTTCCTTGGGCAATCTCCAATTTCCTAGAAAAGCAAGATACAAAATACAGTATCTCGATCATCCGCCGATGCGGAATACCGTGCGATGGCTGCAACCACTAGTGAGTTGGTTTGGTTGAAATCCCTCTTGGCATCATTAACTGTTACTCACAATAAAGCTACATCGTGATAGCGAATCCACCATTCATATAATTGCTATTCCTATCTTCCATGAACGTACAAACACATGGAGATTGACCGCCATTATATTCAAGATCATATTAACGGCAAGCACATTGTGACCTCCCATATCCGATCAAAAGTCCAACCGACAGATATTTTCACCAAAACTCTTGGTCGGCCGCAATGTCACTTCCTCTTGAGCAAGTTGGGTTTGTGTGATCTACACTCTCCAACTTGAGTGGGCGTATTAAATACCCTATCCTATCCTATATTTCTTATCCTGTCTTATCCTTGTATAATTTACATTTTCACTTAGTAGATGTATGGACTGAGGGCAACATGATTTATCAGAAAAATGAAAATAGGTTTTTTCACTTTATGCGTTCTCCTCCTCTAAGTATAGTTGGAAAAATGGAAATCAAATGGTGCTTTCCCTTATTAATAGTATATAATTATTGATTTTCAGGTTTAGGCACTTGCTTTCAGAGTTTCAGTGTGGTTGTTGATTATCAGAAAATTAAAGTTGAAAAATACATTTAAAGAGCTGCAGACTAGTTTTTTTCCTACTTATCTTGCATTCTGAGAATAAAATCTTGAATTTTTTTGTTAACTATTGATGTTACTTTTTGCTTAATCAGGTGAACTAAGAACAGTTTTTTGATTTCAGCTTTAGTTTTTTTGGCTACATACATCACTCTTCTAAATTAATGTTTCTTACCTGATTTGATCAGGTTGAGCTTATAATCAAATCTGCAAATATTAGAGAAAATGATTTGGAGCTTATACACATTACCAATTGATTCTTCAATTTTCTACTATATGAAGGTTGCGGAATTTGTGGACGTTAGTACAGATGGTGCTGCCAAGGTTATGCCAAATTTTCAAACACAATTAGGCAGTCCCAGACATGCTTTGGATGCGTACGGTAATGGTAGTAACAAAGTGCTGCCTTTTGAGTTCAGAGCACTTGAGTTCTGTCTTGAATCAGCATGCAGACTTCTTGAATCCGAGGTTTGTATTGCTCACTTCAATCTAATAAGGCACTGAGAAGTTATGAGTTACTGCATTTATATATGAAACATTAGATATTACCACTTCTTTTGTTGATATTATGAATAGCTTCATGTTTAAAAACATGAAGATTACTTATTTTAAATCCTTCATCAATGGAATATACTTGTGCATTATAAATTTCTTCAATATCTTCATCCATAAATCCTTTGTCTCCATTGGTGATCAGATACCAAATAACTTGATTTGACTTCCAATCAACTATTTTGGCTTTCATCAACCGAGCCTCCGCTTGTCCTTCGTTGACCGTTTAGATTGGGTTTCCGATACAGATTGAACCTAATGGTTCTATTTTTTAGTTCATCAACTGGGCCTGTAATTCGGGTCAGAACTCTGATTCCTCTTCCCGGATTTTTTAAATGAGGCCTTTGGTAAACATCAAAACCTCCAATTTTGTTGCTCAACTATTAGATTGGGTCCCAATAATTTGGAGTGGGCCACTAATTGTTCTAGGCAGTTTTTTGAGCATTTTTGAGTTGCCTTTTCTGCCATTGTAGGCACCTCATTTGTTGCTTCTTATAGTGTTTCTCTAGCACAGTTCTCTCTATATCCTCATGAGGTCTAAAGGAGCTCCAGATTGTTGTCCTCTTGATCCCACAGAATGTGAAAACTTATCCACAGTGATCTAACTCTTTTCATTGTGTTTTTTAAATTCACTGCCTCCTCCATCACGTTACTCAGACGATTGCCACCACTACTACTCCACAGTGGCTCCGTGATGAATCATGATGGGTCGATATTGAACCCTATGAAGAAAGTCTCGTACGACATCATCATGAAACATGAGTAAGCTAATTTACTAGAATATTCTACAATATCTTATGATCTATTTAACGATATTTCATCTCTTACGCCCCGACATTTTGGAGATATCATGGTCATTGTAGCCAAAATCAAACGTACCTATGATAGTTGACTCCGACATCAACCGCTGACTACTTATATGTCCGCTCAACCGACTCATTGTGAATATGTTGTTACTGCCATGATGTGCTCCCCTCCATTTTTCCACACCATTAGATCCACCGCCCTACATGCATTCACTATTCCGTCTTTGTTAGATGTATGCTCCTGGCTCCTTAAACATAACCGCCCCTTCGTGGACTTCTTCCTTCCCAATCCCCTTGGCGGGCCTCCCTTGTATCCATTGAAGGTATACCCTTTTTATTTCATAGTACATTATGGATTATAGATTCTAATTCTATGACCCATATGACATATTAGAAATTGATATAATACCCCCAAATCATCTCTTAGGGGTATATTACTATGGCTAATAGTGTCGCCACCCCTATCCCTGGATTTGGAGTAGTGCCTCTCACTTTTACTATACATAAAGTTCATATGTTTTTGCCTCTCAGTTTAATTTATTGTCTGTTAGCAATTATAGTCAAATAACTGCTCCGTAACATTTTTCTTATAATTTTTCGTGATTCATGTTCTTCAGACAAAGTATCATTAACATAGGTGACTATATGATGAGCTATGCGTTCTAGAAATTCTCACGCTAGATCTTGCTTCCATAGCTCCATCTCAAACATTAATTGGTACCACCGTCTTAGCCACTCCCCACCGATTCTCTGACGTCCTTTGCTTGATGTATCTTTTTCTGAATTCTATTGTGGGCCATGTATCTCCAACAAACAACATCAATTCTCTTTCTTTCTCACCCAACCCAGTGTGGAGCTCCTTTTCTTCAGTGCATCTAGATGTTTTGGGTCTATACAAATCCCCCGTATATGTTGGTTTAAATATTTTTCCATGTTTATTGATGACTATCTTAGTTAACATGACTATATTTTGTACATGACCGGTGATGTACGACATATCTATAGGAAACCAATGCAATGTCGTAATTCTATATGAATGCGATCAAGATCATGACAAATGCAAATGACACCGTGGACCTACGTTTGAAGGAATGCATGCAATCTAATGGAAAAAATGCTTGCTAATTATAACCCTAATGCAATGCAAATGATTCAACCGTGCAAAATAATTTCCAACATGTAATTAACTAAATAACAAAACAAAAGTACTCACACATTTGATCACACTTAATCACAACTATTCAAATTAAATAAACATATGGCAACTGCAAGTTAATTGAGAGTGCACATGAATGAAATAACATGGAGAATATGAAATGCATGCCCGATTAAAGAAGATTTAGACAACATTAATTGAAGCAAAATATTATTCAAAATATAATGGTGCATTCGCACAATGTAAATATATGAAAACTAAAACTCAAAAAGAAATCGACATCACCTGCCCATGCTTATAAACCCCATGCACTCATATCACTTTGGAGTTTTGGGATGAAAGTATTGGTTTCTTAGAATAATCATCATAATAAATTAATCATCGTTACTAGTTGAATCGAATTGGGACGGAGGGTCGAGACAATCTCTATGAACGAAGGTCTGAGGACGAGGATGATCATCTTTATAATTAAAGGTTTTTCTAGAGAAGCTTTACAGGGTTGAGCATACAAGTACCATGGATCCTCAAATAGAGGAGTTGAGCAGCGACGATGACCTACCATAAATAAACATGTAGTCTCTACTGCTTATCGCAAACTAAGCCCGAACCTGGTGCTTTAATACCAATTGATGTATGACGAATCTATAGGAAAGGAGATCGACTGATACACCCTCTGTAACATTCAATGATACATGATATTGCTGTCTGTTAGAAAAGCCCATTTAAACTAGGCCCATTTTTATAGCATTTATTGTTTTTCTCTCCTCTCTTTAGTCTCACATTGTGTATAGGACTTTCCTTTCTCTTTCTCTCATCTATATATTTGTACTCATTCTTTGTATTTGTACCAAGTGAATATATATACAAGGTTGGTTTTTTCCATCTCTACATGGTATCAGAGCCAACGGTCTTCCTAGAGCGGCTTCTCTTTCTTACCCGCGCGGTTTGATCTTTGTCCGCTACCCGCCCGGCTTCCTGCGGCCTGCTGTCCTGGTCGCTTCACTTTTCTTCTCCCGTTTCCTCTTCCTCTCCGTGGTTCCACCCCTCCCCTCCGGCATTTATAGCCATCCCCTTCTCTTTCTCTCTCGTCGGGTCCACCTCTCTTCTCTCTCCTCCAGACCGCTGTCTCTTGCGGTCTGTTCTCTCTCCCGCAGCGGCCTGCCTCTATTGCGGCCTGCTCCAGTTCGCAGCGGCCTGCCTCCATTGCGGCCTGCTCTAGCTCGCAGCGGCCTGCTCCAGCTCGCAGCGGCCTGCCTCTCTTGCGGCCTGCTCCAGCTCGCAGCGGCCTGCCTCCATTGCGGCCTGCTCCAGCTCGCAGCGGCCTGCCTCTCTTGCGACCTCTCCCTTCTGCGGCCTGCTTCTTCTGCGGCCTGCCTCTCCAACGGGTTGGTCCTTGGTCGCTGCGGTCTCTTCTCTCTTTCAGCTCGAGTCTTCCCTACTCGCGGTCTCTTCTTTCTACCCGGTACCGGCCTCCTGTCTCTTGGACCGCTGCTGTGCTCAGCCAGACCGTGCGGACTCTTGCCTTCCCGCATTTTGGTCGCGGTCTCCGCCTCTTTCTTTTCTTCGCGGCTTGTCTCTGTCCGCTGCGTCCTGTTCTCTCTCCCAGCGACTGTTCTCCTCTTGGCCGGCCGGTCTCTGGTCTGGTCGTGCGGTCTTCTTTGGTGCCCGGTCTGTTCTCCTAGCCGCTTCCTGCCCCCATGACTTCCTCTGCGGACTCTGTTGGCACGACAGTTCCTCCTCCTGACCGCCCGACCTCTCTCCAGGACGTCCGCGACGAGCTTCGGATTACTACAACTTCTCTAACTGGGAAGAAAAACTTCGTGGAATGGGCACACTCGGTTCGCCGTGTCATGCAGTCAAAGGGGTTCCTTCATCACTTGACTCAGGCCGTTATCGGTACCCCTACTGAGGAATGGTTACGCAATGATGGTCGCGTGCAAACTTGGCTTCTTAACTCTCTTGATGACGAATCTTATCGCCTGACCATGTACCATGAGACGGCCAAAGGCATGTGGGACGAGCTCCACACCCTCTACTCTGGCAAGGATAGTCTCCACCGTCTGTATGACATCATCACTGCTCTCCAGGCCCTTGATAGCAGTGGCGCGACCGACCTGACATCCTTTGTTGCTCAGGCTCGGTCTCTGGTTGAGGCTTGGATCCACCATCAGCCTCCTACTTTAGATCTTGCTGCTCAATGTGCCCAAAAGGAAGCTGTGAGTATCGCCATGATGATGGCCCGGGTCCCGCCTCATCTTCACAGTGTCCGGGCTCACATCCTCTCCTCTACCGTTACACCATCTTTCTCCGATGTGTGCTCGATGCTTCTCAAAGTCTCCCCGCCTCCGGATGTGCCCGGACTTCCTTCTCCGGCCCTTGTTCAACAGGCACCCGCTCCCTTATTGCCTCTTCCATCTTCTGCCCGTGGAGGCCGCTCTGATTCTCGCGGCCGGGGTCGGGGTGGCCGGTCTCGGCCTAAGTGCTCATTCTGCGGTAAAGATGGGCATCTTGAAGCCACGTGCTATCGCAAACATGGGCGACCTCCTCGTCCGCAGGCCTTTGTTGCTACTACCGACTCCGCTTCCCCTCGTACTGATCTCGACGAGGTTCGTCTTCAGCTCCAGCATCTTCATGGCCTGCTTAGCCGCCCGCCTGCCTCGGTTGCCTCTGCTGTCTCCCTCTCCAATGAAGGTATCGCCTGCCTATCCTCTGGCCCGCGATGGATCCTTGATTCTGGTGCCACTCATCATATCACCTCTGTTAGGCCGCCTCAGTACTTGTCTTCACCTCACCCGAAGTACATTACTGTCGCTAATGGGGCATCGGTTCCCGTCTCTGGATGTGCTGATATTTCCCTTACTTCTTCTCTCCTTTTGCGCTCGGCTCTACATGTTCTGGGCTCTCCTTTCAATTTACTGTCTGGTGGTCGCCTTACTACTGATTCCAATTATTCCGTGACATTTACTTCTTCTTTTCTCATACAGGATCAGCAGACGCGGACTATCATTGGTAGAGGACGGCTGCAGAATGGGCTCTATATTCTTGACGACTCTCCCACTATCCTCGCATCTATCTCCTCTTCGGATTGACATCGCCGTCTGGGTCATGCTCCTCTTCCAGTCCTCCGGAAGGCTCTTCCGGATGTTTCTCTTCCTGCTTTTCGCTGCGACACCTGTATTTTGGGCAAACAGCCCCGTTCATCGTTCCCTTCTCATTGTACTCGAAGCTCCGCTCCTTTTATTTTGGTACACTCCGATATATGGTGTCCGTACAAATTTACTAGTATTTCTGGCTATCGGTATTTTCTTACTTTTATTGATGATTACTCTCGAATGACGTGATTATATCTCCTCCTGGATCGCTCTGAACTTCCCCGCGTCTTCCGGGCTTTCATACTTGAGACTCGCACTCAGTTCTCTGCGCTCATCCGTACCATTCGTACTGACAATGCACAGGAGTACACCAGTCATACCTTCGCCACTCTCTGCTCTGAGTTCGGCATTCTTCACCAAACCTCGTGTCCGTACACTCCACAACAGAATGGTGTCGCTGAGCGCAAGAATCGTCACCTTTTTGATGTCGCTCGCTCCCTTATGCTTCAAATGCGGGTTCCCAAACCATACTGGAACTACGCACTCTCCACGGCTTGCTTTCTCATCAACCGCCTCCCTTCTTCCGTCCTCCAGTATGCTACTCCCTTCAGCCTCCTCTTTCCCACCACTCCGCCTTTTCCCGTTCCTCCACGGGTGTTTGGGTGTATCTGCTACGTTCACCACCTTGGTCCCTCCACGGACAAGTTGGATCCTCGTGCCGCCAAGCATATCTTTGTGGGCTACTCGCGCACTCAAAAGGGTTATGTATGTTATTTGCCTGTTACCCGCATGGTTACTGTCTCGGCTGACGTGACTTTCCGTGAAGATATTCCATTCTTCACTGATCTGGATGTCGCTCCGAGTCCAGATCCCGTCGTTCGTCCTGTCATTCCTGCTCCTCACTCCTCATCCTCCTCCTCTCCTCCTTCCCACCCTCCTGTCCGTCCACCACCACCGGTTATCCGGGTCTATTCTCGTCGCTCTCCTCCTTCCGTTGCCCCTCTGCAGTCGGCTTCGACCTCTGGTGCTCCGCTACCTGCTGCTCTGGCTGCCGCCTCTACCGCTCATCCGATGGCGAATTACGCCTCTCTCCATCGCCTCTCTCCATTTCTTCTTCACTTTGCCACCTCATTATCCTCTGTTTCGGTCCCTAACTCTTTGCAGGAGGCGCTTCACCATCCTGGCTGGCGGGCTGCCATGGACGAAGAAATGACGGCCCTCTGGGCCAACCAGACCTGGGTCTTGGTTCCCTTACCTCCCGGTCAGCACCCTGTTGGGTGTAAATGGGTGTTCGTCATCAAGCATGCTCAGGATGGCACTATTGCCCGACTGAAGGCCCGTCTTGTGGCCCGTGGCTTCACACAACAGGATGACCTCGACTATGAGGAAACCTTCTCTCCGGTGGACAAGCTCAACACTGCCCGTGTTCTTCTCTCCGTCGCGGTGCACCGCCACTGGCCCCTTCATCAGCTAAATATCAAGAACGCCTTTTTGAATGGCGACCTTCAGGAAACCGTCTACATGCGCCAACCGCCCGAGTTTGAGACCACGGGGGAGTCTCGGGTATGTCTTCTCAAAAAATCCATTTATGGTCTCAAACAGTCCCCTCGGGCGTGGTTTGACAAGTTCAGCAAGGTGGTTCGGGACATGGGGTTCACTCGGAGTTCTGCAGATTTCTCCCTTTTTATCCGACACCGGGCCACTGGCACCGTCCTTCTGTTTGTTTATGTTGATGACATCCTTCTCACTGGGGATGACTCAAAGGGGATTCAAGAGGTCAAACAACATCTGAGCACTGTTTTTCAGACTAAAGACCTGGGGAAACTTCGCTACTTCCTTGGTCTCGAGATCGCACGGCGGCCGGACGGGTTGGTGCTCTCCCAACGAAAGTACTGTCTCGATCTTCTCAAAGATGCTGGTCAGTCTGGTTGCAAGCCAGCCTGTACCCCGATGGAGGCAAATCACAAACTGTGCGCTCATGCTTCGGATGACGATTTGCGGCTTCCGAATCCGGAATACTATCGACGCCTTGTGGGAAAGTTGATCTATCTAACGGTCACGAGGCCGGATATATCGTTTGCAGTTGGGGTTGTCAGTCGGTTCATGCATGCCCCCCGGGCTTCTCATCTCCAGGCGGTTGAACGGATTCTCCGATACCTTAAGGGAGCTCCGGGTCAAGGGCTGGTTTACAAAACCTCCGACTCTGCTCCCGCATTGGTTGCCTATTCTGATGCCGATTATGCGGGTTCCCTGGACGATCGGAGGTCAACAAGTGGGTTCTGTACTTATTTTGGTGGTCATCTTATTACATGGCTTGAAAGTCTCCTTACTGACCTGGGAGTAAAACTCCCCTCTTCTGCTATTCTATTTTGTGATAGTCAAGCCGCCATACACATAGCAAAGAATCTGGTGTTTCATGAGCGCACAAACATATCGAAGTTGACTGCCACTTTGTTCGCGAGAAGGTTCAATTGAAGAAACTTGAATTGAAGCATGTTCCAGGAACTGATCAAGTTGTCGACATCCTCACAAAGGCCTTATCAAGTACCCTGTTCTACCAGTGTTTGTCCAAGCTGGGTGCATATGACCTATATGCTCCAGCTTGCGGGGGAGTGTTAGAAAAGCCCATTTAAACTAGGCCCATTTTTATAGCATTTATTGTTTTTCTCTCCTCTCTTTAGTCTCACATTGTGTATAGGACTTTTCTCTCTCTTTCTCTCATCTATATATTTGTACTCATTCTTTGTATTTGTACCAAGTGAATATATATACAAGGTTGGTTTTTTCCATCTCTACACTGTCAATCAGTTACTTTATTTTGTCATTTCATAATATGTATTTTTATTTTCTTGTACAGTAATTGTCTTTTATTTACATGAGTTTACTGTTCACCGGGTTGACCACCCTGTGAGACCATAAATAAATGGTTCGAGTCCGAAAATTTGGAATAGCTAGGACGACAAAGGTAAACTATAAATAGTTTGGGACTCATAAGGTTAACTATGGAATAAATTTATTTAGATGATTTTAGATTTTATTTTCAATTTTAAAAAATAACGTACATGAAGTCTTTAAAAAAGATATTATCTGAAAGCTTTAGGAAACAAATTATTTGGTTCATTATGGGCTTCGCAAAAAAGCCCTAAATTGAAAGTAAAGGGACCTCAGACAAAATGAACAGGGAAACAAAAATATGTCGGTTCCTTCTGTTTTGCCGGAAGACTCCCTACCCCATGATATCAGTTCGGTCTTCCTCCGCTCCTCTTAATGTTGACTGAAGTCCCCTCGATGGAAGCCACCCATTTCCCGAATATCATCCTCCCCTTGTCGTCGACTGCAATACCATTCACAATGAGGTGCAGGTTGTCGCGACCTTTGACCAAGCAGACCAGTGTTGTCGACTTTGGCTCCTCCTTGACACTAGTTGGTGTTCTGTCCTACTTTGTACTCTCCATAAAATCTCTCTATGCAACTGTGCTTGAGATGACCTACTCCTTACTGTAGATTTGCATATGACTTGGTGATGTAGGTCGTGAGTGCCTGATACAACGCGACCGCCACACATTGTTATTAGTATATGTAGCCCATGAGCATTATTGTACTTTGTATTTTCCCACTCGCCTATATATAGGAGTGGTTTATGCTTAGATGAGTATCTTTGGAGTCTTAGGTTTTGGCTCTCTTGGAGAGTGGAGTGTCAAGGAGGACCCAGACTCTGGATGCTTGGCGAGAACTTGTTCTCGATTGTATCTTTTGTTGTCTAATGCAATGCTATTTTTATTTCTTCGATCTTGATACAACTGAAGTGTATCACCTGGTCCGACCTGCCCTCGATTACGGTTCTTTCGAACCCTAAATCCTCCGCCTCGCCTCCTTTCCTTCGCGAGTGCGGCTTATACTCTCTAGGGATCCTGCGATCCAGCCGCGCGTCTCCAACGAATCCGGCGCTGCTTCCAGCCACGTTTCTGCGCGATCAGCCCGCAACGCCTCTACTCCTGCCGCATCGCGTTGCCTCCGCTTCTGTGCAAACAGCCGCATCGCCTCCGCTCCGCTGCGCCCCCGATCTTCAGTTTCGCAGACTGCTCCCGCCTCTCCTGCGCCGCCGACTACTCCCAGCCCGTCTCTGTTGCTGTTCCTCATTCCCGCCTCCCGCGCCTACCATTGCAGTGCCGCCGACTGCTTCCAACCCCGTCTCCTCCGAGTTCCATGTCGCCAACGTCCACTAACGCCTCTTCCACCCTGCTCTGCTTCCGGCTGCTCCTTCCCACAACTTTGGGCATTTCCATCGGCTTCCATCGGCCCTCCAGCTTCTTCACCGCTGTTCGGAGCACCTCCTACGGTTTCGGCGGTCTTCCGACGACCATTTCTCTTTCTCACCGCCTTCCACTGTGTCGGGCCACCTCCTACAGCTATTGCAGCCTTCCGACGCTCCTGACCGCTACACCTAGCCGTTGTTTCATGCCCATGACTCGAGTATTGGCCCTTCACACCGACGAGAACACCTCCATCACTGCCATCTCGGACTCGCAGCGCATGAATCACACCGAAGCCCAGCTGACGGATCTCACGCTCCTCTGAGGACTTACCGCGATAGTTAATCGCCCTCCGGCCCCTCCTCTGCCGGCACCAATTCAAACCGTTCCCAACCACGTGGGGTTTTTGCACCCCGCGTCGGACAGTGCTCGACCCATCTCCACCGGATTGAGATTCCCGTGTTCGATGACACCGACCCTATCGGGTGGATTGCCCGCGCCGAGCAGTTCTTCGACCTGCAGTCCACCCCCGTCGACCAACAGGTCCCCCTCGCCACTCTATATGGAGGGCTCGACGCTCCATTGGGTGCGTTGGATGCGCCAGCAGGTACCTGACATTTCCCTACCTACATTGAAGGAGGAACTTGTCCAACACTACGATAGCCGCCAGGAGGGTGATGCCTTTGAGCGTCTCAGCTCCATTCGCCAGTCTGACTCCGTGGCCACCTATATTGACGAATTCATCGTGGACGCTACGCATGTTCCCGGCCTGGTCCCTGACCACTACTTCGGTTATTTCTTGGCTGGTCTGCACCCCCATCTCCGCGCACGCCTTCGGGGGTCCACAACCCGTCTACTCTTTCCCTCGCAATGGAGCAAGCTATGTATCTCGACGAGGAACTCTACCCAGCTCCACCATCCTCCTCGACCCGGCCGCCCCAACCGCCGGGTCCATTACGACCATCTCTTTCACATGTGGACCCTCTACCCCCACCTGAGCCCCAAATATTGATTTCTCCTCCGCAACCGTCGGCTCCAAGTCCACAGGCCCCTCGATGATCCCATCACTTATCTTACCAACAACAAGCCGAGCTTCGTCGCAATAGACTCCGCTTTTGTTGCGAGCAACCCCTCTCGCCCACCCACGTATGCCCTCTCAGGAATCTGTGTGTTGTTGAGATCTGAAGATACTGATCTAGACTCCAGGGAATTGGATCCGCTGACGCTATCTGACGACTCCTTTGACCCTCGATCTTGATGACAAGGTCGTTTTTTGGGAGGGGCGTGTTGATACGACGCGGCCGCCACCCGTTGTTATTAGTCTATGTAGGCCATGAGCATTATTGTACTTTGTATTTCCCCACTTGCCTATATATAAGAGTGGTAGTATGCTTGGAGAAGTATCTTTGGAGTCTTAGGTTTTGGCTCTCTTGGAGAGTCGAGTGTCAAGGAGGGCCCATCCTCCGGATGCTTGGCGAGAACTTGTTCTTGATTGTATCTTTTGTTGTATAAAACAATGCTATTTTTATTTCTTCAATCTTGATACAACTAAAATGTATCAGTGCCAAAATTAAACTCGTCGTTATGAACTTAAGAAATTTGTTAATTTTAGTTCGGAATAAATTCTCACGTATTTTACGAGTCCAATCTTCCACGAAACTATTATGTCCACAAGCAAACCACAAGCCAAAATCGTGTCTCCACAGCCATCGGTGCAAGAGTCACACCTCCAGGTCATCACCAACACACCCGCATACTCGGGCGACCAGCAAGCCACCCCCACCGGGTCCTTTTCCTCTGTTGGTGTCCAACCCTCACTACTCGGGTCCTTTGCTGTTTCTTAGTAACTTCAACAAACATTTATCCTTGACTCCCCTATCACCGACCTAGGCTGACCCTTAATTGTCCCTCCTACCATTGAATTCGTCGAGCTGTCCGACACCCTGCATCATTAAACAACCTTAGATAAGCCTCCGTCGTCCTTCCCGATCTCTTGCGTGTCGTCCCTCTCACCCCGTCAATCTCCTATCATGCCTGCTCCGACACTCGACTTCTCTCCTCCCTTTCCTCGAGCCATGCTGCATCTCTTGTCTCTCTACTCGTTCCCAATACCATTTGCTCTGATCCATCATTCCTTACCTTTGTCAAGCCCCACCCACGCACTTTCCCTGACAAATTTGTTGTTTACGCAAGGAAAAGGAAAAAAATGGTCCTGCCACAGTTCTTGCCATTCCCCCATCCCCACACCATCATCTTTGTCGTCGTGCCCCACACGCATCAGCTCCTCCCTTTCATCACACGCCCACCCTCTTCATCACCAACTTAAGCAATTTCCTCCCTTTTTATTTGCGCCATTTTTTACCCCATTCCTTCACCTACCGTACTAGTTACTGTTCTTTTTTTGCTCCACACACCCGCTACCACTACCTATGTTCCCCATCAAATAATTCTGCTCAAAACTCTGCACAACTATTTCCCCACGTTTTCTGAAAATCCTCATTTCTTCTCCTTGTCGTGCCAACAACCACCGCCTCTCATCCAGAATTTTTTCTCCCCCGTAATTTTTAAATATCCAGACAAAAATTAGAAACTCAACCGCAATGACAAGATTGATTTTCAATGGCAGAATATTGTTAATGTACAACCCTAGGTTTACTGAGTGGGCCCCTCAGAGAGTCCCGGGGGATAGAGGGCTCCATGTCCCTGGGTGGCCGATCAGGCGAGTGAGACGGGCGAGTGAGGCAGGCGAGTGAGGCAGGCGGGCCTGCATTCGCCCCGAGGCCTGGGACTCGCACGCACCATAGGCGAGCGTGATAGTCAGTATGCACTCGCTTAGGATGGCAGGGGACAGCAAACGAGTGCTAGTCTCATCGGCACTCGCCCTCGTCCAGGCATAAGCGGGTGCTCTTCTTCTCTCCTAGGCATTCATCTCGCAGAATTATGTTTTGACCTGCTATTAGACATTCAGAACAACGGAGTTACGCTGTTGGCAGACTAATTTGGGCTGCGTATAACATTTCTATACAGTAGAGTTACGCAGTTTGCAGATCAGACTTGAAATTTTATAAATAGACTATGAAGGGCACCTTTGGAGGGGATCCAGTTCTTCTGGCTTCTTCTTGCTTGGATTTTTTGGGATTGGCTGCGAAAGCCCTCCAAGGTACCCAACTCAGCTTTTGGCTTGAGAGCAAAAACACTCTTAGGATCTTCCGGGTGTGTGGTGGGACCTCCACGCTGCAGCCCAGGGTCAGTTTTCAAGTACCGAGTGTTTGGTCAGGAGTGCAAGTTCGGGAGAAGTAAGTGTAAGCTACCCCCCTTGGGTCCGAACTCCCGTTGAGACCAAGTTTTGGTTTCAACATTTTTGTTGCGGTGAGCGTGGAACGTAGCCTGCACAGTAAAATCTTGAGCTAAGCTTCATGGCTGGAGAGGAGGGAGAAGGAGCTGGCTCGGGCAACTCGCCTCCTCAGGTGAGTGGTTTCACGGTCGGGATGCTGAAAGAGTTTAAGAGGGAGGTCCTACAAACCATTCACCTAGCATTCACCGCGAGGAGCGAGTGGTCTACGCCTTCTATCCCGGTTGCCGCGGCCCCGTCTCTGGGCGAGAACGCTCCTGGTCAGCGACCCAGGAAGGAGGTCCCGGTCGAGAGTGGCCAGAGGGATCTTGCCGGGCGGGAACTGTTCCCAGGCCAGGCGAGTGCCGACAGGGTCAGCGAGCCCAGGGCGCGAGATGGTTCAGCTCGCCTGGCGGGAGGGGGAAGCCATTTCAGTGAGTTGGTCGTCTCAGCCCCGGTTCCAGAAGGGTTCAGAGAGCCGGATATGTCCTAATACACGGGCAGAGATGATCAGGTGCAGCATGTCCAATGGTTCAAAGATGTCGTCGCTCAGGATGACAGGGGGCAGCAAGCGAGCTCTAGTCTCATCGGGCGCTCGCCCTCGTCTAGGCATAGACGGGTGCTATTTTTCTCGCCTAGGTATTCGTCTCGCAGAATTATGTTTTGGTCTGCTATTAGTCATTCATAATAACGGAGTTACGCTGTTGGCAGATCAATTTGGGCTGTGTATAACATTTCTATACATCGGAGTTACGCTGTTTGCAGACCAGACTTGGAATTCTATAAATAGACCCTGAAGGGCACCTTTGGAGGGGATCCGGTTCTTTTGTCTTCTTCCTCCTTGTGTTATTTGGGATTGGCTGCGAAAGCCCTCCAAGGTGCTCAGCTCAGCTTTTGGATTGGGAGGAGAAACACTCTTAGGATCTTCCGGGTGTGTGCTGGGACCTCCACACTGCAGCCCAGAGTCCGTTTTAAAGTTCCGAGTTTTTGGTCAGGAGTGCAAGTTCGGGAGAAGTGCAAGATACCCCCATTGGTCCGAACTCTCGTTGAGACCAAGTTTTGCCTTCAACATTTTTGGTGCGGTGAGCGTGGATCGTAGCTTGCACAAGAAAATCTTGAGCTAAGCTTCATGACTGGAGACGAGGGAGAAGGATCTGACTCGGGCAACTCGCCACCTCAGGCGAGTGCCGAGTGGTGTCACGGTCGGGTTGCTGGAAGAGTTTAAGAGGGAGGTCCTACAAACCATTCACTTAGCATTCGCCGGGAGGAGCGAATGGGCTACGCCTTCTGTCCCGGTTGTCGCGGCCCCATCTCTGGGCGAGAACGCTCCTGGTCAGCGACCCGGGAAGGTCCCGGTCTAGTGCGGCGAGAGGGATCTCGCCAAGCAGGAACTGTTCCCAGGCCGGGCGAGTGCTGACAGGGTCAGCGAGCCCAGGGCGCGAGATGGTTCAGCTCGCTTGGCGGGAGGGGGAAACCCTTTCAGTGAGTTTGTCGTCTCGGCCCCAGTTCCAGAGGGGTTCATAGAGTCGGATATGTATTTGTATACGGGCAGAGATGATCCGATGCAACATGTTCAATGGTTCGAAGATGCCGTCTCCATCACGCAGATGTCGGGCGCCTTCAAATGCCGATTTTTTGCCATCACCTTGAAGGAGAAGTCCAGAGACTGGTTTCACCAGCTTCCCGCAAACTCCATCTACTGCTTTGAGGACTTGCGACGTGGGTTTCTCTTGAGGTTCTCGACGTCAAAAAAGAGGAAGAAGGGAGCAGAATGCCTGTTCGCGATCAAGCAGAAACCGAAGGAGACGTTGGGGAGCTACGTCGATCGATTCCAGGAAGAGATCTTTCTGGTCCAGGAGGTTCCAGGATATACCCTAATGCTCGCCTTCACCCCGGGATTAATGCAGGGGTTCTTCAGCATGGAGCTGAAAAGAGTGCCACCCCTTTCCTTCGAAGAGTTGATGAAGAGTGCGACAAAAGAGATAGAGGGTGAGATGGCAAATCTAGCGTTCGCCAAGAAGCTGACCAAGTTGGCGGAGGATGAGGTGAAGCAGCAGGGAGCAGGAAGGCAGCAAAAAGCAAAGAGGAGGGAAGAGCCCCGAGGTCAGGGAAACCAGGGGTAGCAGCACGGGTGGGGGTATCAGGAGCCGAACAACCTGTTGACTTGGAGACCCTAGTAGGGGCCTGCCCAGGGGCAGGGGAGAGGATATCAAGTTAGAGAGAATTACCGTGGAGGTCAAGGGCGGTTCAACCCACCAGGATGGAGGCAGGATCAGAGGCCGCCCCTCCCGACGCAGCAGCAAGTGATGGTGATTGCCCAGGGGAGGGGATGAGAAGAATGAATGGAAGGGGAAGGAGAGAAGGGGGCAGGATGGCGTTGCCCTTTTGTGACTTCCGTTAGGAGGAAGGTCACATGACAGCCACCTGCCCAGAGTTTCTGTAGATGAGGGGAGCCGGAGGTTAAGTTCAGCAGCAGCCGCCAGTGCGGATAGAGGAAGTTCTGCCAGGAGGAGAGGAGGATAGGTGCGAGGACAGGGCTGGCGTAGGCGCCCGCGGGGGGATCAGGGTGATTCATGGGGGAGTGAGAATCGAAGCCACCCGCAAGGGGAGCTTCCAGACCATGTTTAGGAGGAGCGTCGCCTCGACCTCCCAAATCCCGTCCCGGAGGAGAAGATTACCTTCTCATCGAAGGACATGCCCTACTACGAGGATCCATTTTGTGATGCCCTGGAGATCCAAACGACGATTGAAAATTACACGGTCTCCCGGATTTTGGTTGACAATGGGAGTTCGGTGAACGTGAGCTTCAAAGGGGCCCTCAAGGCGATGAAGGTGGAGGCTAGCAGGGTGTTGGTCTCGGATGGGCCGTTGTTTGGATTTTCGGGGGAAAGGAATTCGAAGGAGGAGTTGGACTTCATGTGACGTTGGGGGGTGGGTGGGTGTCGAGGAATTGTCGGTTCGTCATCGTTGATGCTCCGAACAGCTACATCGTCATCTTTGGGCATCCCCTCATCAGTGCTTTTCGCTGCGTCCCATCCTCGTCTGAAGTTCAACAATGGGGGGGGGGGTCCAAGTCCGGATCAGAGGAGACCCTAAGGTGGCAAGACAAGGTTATGTGACTGCCGTCAACATCATATCTTGGATGACTGAGGCGGAAGAGTTGAGAAGAGAGTTGACAGTGCAAGAGGAGTCAGGAGGTGAAGCAGAAGTGGTTGGGGAGGAAGCGGCTAAGAAGTCAGTGGCGCCGGAGGTAGTGGTGGAGAAGGTGGAGGGAGAGGATGAAGGAGAGGTTTGTACCCAGGAGGGTAGGGGAGTGGCGTTGTAGGAGAGTCTTGCCGAGGCGATGGAGGTTGAAGAAGTAGAGATGGAGGAGGTACTTGCGCAGGGGGGAGAGATTGGGAAGTGAGTGAGAGCAGTCCAGGCTGGAGCCAGCGGAGGACGTGGTGGAGATCGAGGTCTTCACTAGGGCAGGGATGACAAAGAAGGTGCAGGTCAGTGGCGGGCTGAGTCCCGGGGATTAGTAGAGGATGCGAGAGTGCATCCAGAGGAGCATCGACGTCTTTGCGTGGAGTGCGACAGACATGCCAGACATCGACGCAGATGTGGAATGTCACCGCTTGAACCTCGACCCCAAAACACGTCCCATCCGCCAAAAGAGGAGACTTCTCTCTTTTGAATAAATCATGCCCCGAGAATTGTTATCCTCTGCCTCGAATCGACGTGCTGGTTGACTCAGCCGTCAGTTTTTTTATGATGAGTTTTTAAATTCTTTTTCAGGTTATTATCAGATTAGGATTCACCCACCTGACGTCAAGGACGCCTCCTTCATCATGAGATAAGGGTATTTCAGCTATAAGATGATGCCATTCGGGTTGAAAAATGCAGGAGCTACATACCAGCGAATGATGAACCGGGTCTTCAAAGGGCAGAGGGGAAGGAACCTGAAGGTATACGTAGATGATCTCATGGTAAAGTGCAAAGATGTGGACTCACTTGCTTGACCTGGAGAAAACGTTTGCCACTCTGCAAAAGTTTAAGATGCGGCTGAACCCCTTGAAGTGTGTCTTTGGGGCGAGCAGAGGGAAATTCCCGGGCTATCTCCTCACCCCAGCAGGGGTGGAGCCCAACCCTGACAAAGTGAAGGCCATAATGAAGTTGGAATCACCGCGAAGCACTAAGTTCAACGCTTGACGGGGAAGCTCGCCGGGTTGAGCAAGTTTCTCTCCCAGGCAGGGGAGAAGTGCTCACCCTTCTTCAAAGTGTTGCGGGGGAATCAAAAGTTTGAATTGACAAAAGAATGTGAGGAGGCATTACAAGCCTTGAAGAGTCAGCTCGCCCAGGCCCCACTCCTCCAGGGACCTAAGGAGGGGGAGGACCTGACTTTGTATGTTGGAGTAGGAGCTGAGGCCGTGGGTTCCGTCTTGGTCCGGGAGGAGGGTAAGAAACTACTGCCCATCTAGTACGTCAGCAAGATCTTAAAAAGGCAGAACTCTGTTACCCGATCCTGGAGAAGTTGACTTTCTCTTTGGTTATCTCAGCCAGAAAGCTCAGACCATATTTTCAAGCGCACTCGGTCAAGGTGGTGACTGACCACCCTCTTCGCAGGATCTTTGAAGGGGTGAAGTACTCAGGAAAGTTGGATAAGTGGTCCATCGAGCTAAGCGAGTTTGACATCTTCTTTATACCTCGGCTCTCGATTAAGGCACATGCGGTAGCCGACTTCTTGACTGACTATGTCGTCGAGGTGGAAGGTGAAAGGCCTTCGCAACAGGTTGCCTGGAAGGTGCTGGTCGATGGAGCCTCGAGGAAGCACTCTTTGGGAGGCGGAGTAGTGTTGGTAAGCCCTCAGGGGGCCATGATAGAGCAGGACGTTACCCTGCATTTTCCGGTCACTAATAACCAGACGAAGTATGAGGCCGTGATAGCAGGGCTACGTCTGGCCAAAGAGCTGGGTATACAGGATGTGGATGTGTTCACAGATTCAATGGTAGTGGCGTCGCAAATCAAAGGCGAGTACGAGGCGAGGGAGTCCACCCTCATGAGGTACTTGACCAAGGTAAAAGGGGCTCATCGGAGTTTTCCGAGCGTTCTCCATTCAACACATTCCCCGAGAGGAGAATGTCGCAGCTGTTCGGTAGGCCAAGTACGGACCCCGGGCCGACAGTACTTTGACAGAACTGTTCCGCCCGTCTATCGAGGAGGGTGAATTGATGGAGGTGGATCGACGCCCCTCATAGGTAGAACCCTTCGTAACTTTCTTAACCACGGGCGAACTCCCAGAGGAGATTAGGGACAAAAAATGCTTCAGACACAAGTCAGCTTATTATCTGATGCATGAAGGGGGGGGGGTTGTTCCGGAAGACACTTTCCGGGCTCCTAGCCCGATCCGTGACGGAGGAAGAAGTTCCGAAGATCTGGGAAGAAGTACACTCCGCCGAGTGTGGCAGCCACTCGGGAGGCAGAACCTTGGAATCAAGGGTGGTCCAACGGGTATTTCTGGCCGTCTCTAGGAAAGGACACGACTGAATTCGCAAGAAAATGTCAAAAGTGTCAGCTGTATGCTCCGCTTCAACTCTTGCCAGCCTAGAGACTTAGGAGCATCACGACGCCCTGGTCCTTCGGCATTTGGGGGATGAATTTGGTCGGACCTTTCCCTCAGGCAAGTGGGCAAAGGAGGTTTCTCCTAGTCATGATCGACTACTTCTCGAAGTGGTTGGAGGTAAGGGCACTGACCAAAGTGACCTCCCAGGTGATTCACAATTTCATATAAGGAGAGATCATCTGCCGGCATGGGCTCTCTTAAGCCATAGTCACTGACAACAGACCCCAGTTTGCCAGTGAAGAGTTCATCAGCTTCTACACTCAGCTGAGAATAGACCTTAGGTTTGCCTCCGTCCACCACCCTCGGAGCAGCGGGCAGGTGAAGGTGGCAAACAAGATCATTGTGAACCTGTTAAAGAAGAAGGTGGAGAACCTGAGGGGGAATTGGGTAGAACAGCTTCCCTCGGTAATATGGGCCCTGAGGAGTACCCCCAACACGGCTGCAGGAGAGACCCCCTTCAAGCTTTCTCACGGTTATGAGGCGGTCCTACTGGTGGAGTTCGAGGCCAGGTTGCCACGGGTAGTGGTCGCCAAATAAGGAGATGGGGAATGGAGAATAGAAAACAAAGGTGGGGGGTTACGAATCTCACTGGACCTGATAGAGGAACTCCACGACATAGCCGCCGTTAGACAGGAGGAGATCAAGCGACAGATGGACATGTACTTTGACAAACATGCCAAAATCAAACAATTCGCAGAAGGGGATCTGGTCCTAAAAAAGATAGATGCTACAGGGAGATCAGACTCCCATTAGCTGGCAGAGCTGGATGTCACTTGGTGGTAGAATGAGAAATTGGCCCAAGAAGATCCCGCTGACCAGGCTCCCACTAGCAGGCATGACTGGAAGTCACTCAGAGATAGATTGAGACGTTGACCCTGAGAAGATCCCGCTGACCAGACTCCCACTAGCTGACAGGGCTGGAAGTCACTCGATGGTAGATTGAGAAATTGGCCCTAGAAGATCCCGTTGAGCAGGCTCCCACTAGCTGACAGAGCTGGAAGTCACTTGGAGATAGATTGAGACGTTGACCCCGAGAAGTTCCCGCTGACTAGACTCCCACTAGCTGGCATGGTTGGAAGTCACTCAGTGGTAGATTGAGAAATTGACCCGAGAAGATCCCGCTGACCAGACTCCCACTAGCTGTCAGGGCTGGAAGTCACTCGGAGATAGATTGAGAGGTTGACCCCTAGAAGATCCCGCTGACCAGGCTCCCACTAGCTGGCAGGGCTGGGAGTCACTCAGTGGTAGAATGAGAAATTGACCCTAGAAGATTACGCCGACCAGGCTCCCACTAGCTGACAGGGCTGGAAGTCACTCAGAGATAAATTGAGGTAGGCCGAGAAGTTAACCCTAAGGGGATCTCTTCATCAAAGCTCTCTCTAGCCTACAAGGCTTGGAGTCAGAGGAATATTGAAGTAAGAAGTTAAAGTCTTAAGGAGATCTTGCCGTCAAGGGTTTCGCCCGTCGTCAGGACTGAATCACTCAGAATTAAGCCGTTACAAGTACCGAGGCCAGGGCATGAAAGAGGCAGGATAAAGGGTATAAACGAATGCGAGTGTTTGGGACTAGATCTCGCTAGTCGAGCACTCACCGAGGGCCAATATCAAGCAATAAAGGTGAAAAGAGTAGTCGCGCATGAGTCCGATAAGGCGAGAACAACGCGAGAACAGACCTTAGAGGGCCAACCTAATTATAGCTCTCGAGTTCGCAAAATCGACGTTTTGCGGGATGTTGTGGCGAGAGGCTGGGCTAAGGTCTCGCAAAATATCCTTCCCAGGAATTACAGAGTTAAAAAAACTAAAGTTAAAGTTAAAGCGCGGGCCGAGTGCGATTTCACGTGATAGAGCTATCAGAGCTAAAAGAAAAAGAATAAAAAGAAATTTCACAACAAAACTTTAATTTGTATTTCATTAATAAGTATTACATCTTGCAAAAAAGGGCCATGCCCGAAAGAAGAGAAAAATACATGAAAGTAAAGTAAAACTGGAAACAGCGAGAGCTTCAGGACGGATATGCTGCTTTCTCGCTCTCGCGGGAGGTGGCGCCGGCGTCGTCACCTGACTCGTCGATTGGAAGGAATAACTCGGGGATTGAGTCCTCGACGATGACTCTCGCACCTTCACCTATCAGAAGGCCGGAGCTCTGCATCACATGGAGCGCGTGCTTCGTCGCACTGATGGCGTTCTCCTGCATCATCAACTCGATCTTGTGCTGAGAATATAGCCAGAGTTTTTTCCTCTCGTCAGGGAGTGGGGCACGAGCAAGTCAACCATCTGCATGTTCTGGGCCTTCAACCCCCGGTTTTCCTCCTCAAGCTAGTTGATGCGCGCGTGCAATTGAGCAACGGTCGCGACATCCTGCAAGAAATTTGAAAAGGGGGGGGGGGTTAAAGCGAGAATGCAAAGTGGCGAATGCGTAGGGAGGGTGAGGACTTACAACTCCACCCTCGTGCCCTACGAGAACTTTTTCAGCAGCTGCCATCTTCTGCTTCAACGTCATGACTTCCCCAGATAGCAGATTTCGCGAGTTGCTGACATCAACCAGGTTCCGCGATAGGCGGATGCCACGACGTGCTGACATGTGAGCGAACTTGATGGCGCGGAGCTGGGCTCGTACGCTCTCGTACGCAAGGGACTGCATAGTTGCATGTCGTAGTAGGCGGCGTTGTCCCGCCCATAGAGCCCGAAGGAGAAGGCGTAAGCTTGACCGGAGACGGTCTCGCCCTCTTGCCAGGAGGGGAGGATAGTGGAGATGGAGACCCTGTTGACTTCTCTATCCCAGAGCAGCAGGGGCTCGCCGGCGTCGTCCAACAACTTCTCGCCCAGACCGATGTTTCGGAGGCCTCTCGACACCAATTTCCCTTCGGGCGCCGGCGAGGTCCCGCCGGTCTCGCTGGTGATCTTACCAGCGGTCTCACCCACGACCAGAGTTCTCGCGGGAGGAGTCGTGCTGACCTCCTTGCCCTTGGCGAGAGCTGTAGCCTTGAGCTTCTTGGGGTGCGACTGGGCAGGAGGCGCGTCAGGTTTTCGCTTCTGACCCCTGGATTTCGGCAATGGTCCTAGTTCGCTCCTGCAGGCCGCAACAATGGCCTCAACGCGTGCCTTCTCGGAGGCGAGAGCTTTACCACTCGCGTAAGACAGGTTATGTGCGCCTTCCCAAGCCCTGGGCGGAGAAGCGTATGATCGGTGGACGGGTTATCGGCATGAGGAGGGAAGTTGGGAACCTCATCCGCCGGGGGCAATGAGCCCGAGGCGAGATCTAGGAGAGTCGGGCGGGTTGGGGATTTGGGCGGTGAAGCGCCTTTACCCGTGGTCCCAAAGGTAGGAGCTGCGAGAGGTACAAGTAAGAGAAGGGAGAAGAAAATAGTGTGCGAAGGATGACTTACCGGGGGTTTGCGGGAGGTCATCTGGGATAGTTTGGGAATTGATCTCCGGGGCCGGCTTATCGCACCCGACTTCGAGCGAATGCAGCCCGACACTCGCTGGCCCCTCCCCAATGGCTTTCTCCTTTGAAGGATTCTCCTGCGAGTAGCCGCAGCGGTGTCATTTGTCATCTTTGAGAAAAGTGGCGAGTGGAGGGGTGAGTGTGGATACCTGTGGAGTTATAGGGCGTGATAGAGTCAGCGGGATGGATCCGCCCACCGTCAGGTCACGCTTGACCATCTTGGCCCTTTTCATCTTTGGGAATGAGTTCAAAGCCTTCCGCGCAAGCCAGGGAGCAATCCCGACGATAGAAGAGTGGGCCTCCACTCTTGCAGCGGCAACACGATCCTGAACTTCCTTCGACAGAGGCATTGAGCTGAAGGAGAGAGAGAGAGGGAGAGAGCTGAGGAGGAGAAGAGCAAGCATCACCTACATGGGGCTGGATGTATATATAGCCAAGTGGGGTGACCCACCAGAAGATTCCCGCCAGGTCAGTAGACACTCACCGAGCACCTGGGGTTGGATGTTTCTTTCCGAGCTTGTTCCAATCTCAAAAAGTGCGGAGATTGTGTACAACCACAGGTTCGCTGAGTGGGTCCCTCAGAGAGTTCCGGGGGCTTGTGGGCTCCATGACCCAGGGTGACCGATCATGCGAGTGAGACAGGCGATTGAGGCAGGCGAGTGAGGCAAGCGGGCCTGCATTCGCCCCGAGGCCTGGGACTCACGCGCACCATAAGCGAGTGTGATAGTCAGTACGCATTCGCTCAGCATGGCAGGGGGCAGCAAGCGAGTGCTAGTCTCATCGGGCACGCGCCCTCGTCCAGACATAGGCGTGTGCTCTTCTTCTCGCCTAGGTATCCTCCTCGCAGAATTATGTTTTGGCCTGCTATTAGGCATTCAGAACAACGGAGTTACCCTGTTGGCAGACCAATTTGGGCTGCGTATAGCATTTATATACATCAGAGTGACGCTGTTTGCAGAGCAGACTTAGAATTCTATTTATAGACCCTGAAGGACACCTTTGGAGGGGATCCGGTTCTTTTGGCTTCTTCCTCCTTGGGTTATTTGGGATTGACTGCGAAAGCCCTCCAAGATGCCCAACTTAGCTTTTGGCTTGGGAGGGAAAACACTCTTAGGATCTTCCGGGTGTGTGGTGGGACCTCCATGCTGCAGCCCAGGGTTAATTTTCAAGTTCCGAGTGTTTGGTTAGGAGTGCAAGTTCGGGAAAAGTAAGTGCAAGCTGCCCCCCTTGGGTCCGAACTCTCGTTGAGACCAAGTTTTGACTTCAACAATTAATGTTGTTCATTCTTTTGAGTGGACCCCGTCACATGTGATACGAGATCACATATGGGAGCCACCTTGAATATTTCATATGTAGAGATATAATTTGCAATAAATTAGTATGAATTAATTTGCCAATGGTAAATAATGATTATTAATTAATATCGATTAATTAATTATATTAATTAAAGTAATTTGTTTTCTTATTAACTGTACCCTCCCATCTATGTGAGGGGGAGGGGTAGTAGAGATTGGATATATGTGGTATCCTTGATCGTTTGGGCTCTCATTGGAGAGAGATTCCTTGAAGGACCAGACATTTGAGAGCTAGGCCGGATCATGTCTCTGGATTATATCTTGTATGTTTACATCATTTAATGCAACTTCTCTTGAGTGTTCTCTCTCTCGTGATTGTCTCTCCGACTGCAGATAGTATTTTCGGTAACAGTTTTCACCCCCTCCTAGATTGTTGGCATACTCACCATACCCCTATCTCGTCCTTTATACCTTCGGCTTCTATCCAAGCTTAGTTTATACAATATGCATGCTTCATCTTCGGAAAACTAGAGTGTGCTGTCTGTAAAATATTATATTAGTTTTGTTTGTTCCCTTTTTGTTTATTTTCTGTGTATAAGGATTTGTTTTTCGTGTACATATAGGGGTCTATTGACCCCCCAAAAAAGTGTAATCCTTTTCCTCTCTATTAGCACAGTATGTATTAATTATATAAGGTTGCCTGATTTTTTCATGTGAGACTATGGCTCTGTTTGGCGCGCCGGTGGAGCTCTGGTGCGGGAGCTGCCGTCACTGCACGACGGAGATGCAAATGCACGGAAGCGGGGGGAGGCAGCGGTTGCTCCCACCCTCCCTCTGCGGAACGGCGAAAATCGCGGGTTTCTAGCCACAGCCCCCAGGTCCCAAACGGTCGCGGCCTTTGCTGGGTTTCCAGCCCCTGACGCACCACCAAACCGAGCCTATATTCTAAACGCTGTTGAATGGCCCTGTATATATAATTGACAAGTGCCATTAATCTCAAGGTAAAGAAGCTTGAATTATACTTGCAATTGAAGAACCTTGCACATTTTCTGTAAGTTAGTTGTTCATGGATTACTTTGCTCTATCGTAGAAGCATTCCATTTTAATTTGCATGTGCATGTTCCTTTGGTCAGCAACTTCAATATAGTAGGCATTTTCTTGTGGTCCTTATTATTATTTTTTTAATTTGTAGACATTGACCTTGGAACAAGAAGCATACCCAGCTTTGGATGAACTGACTTCAAAAATCAGTACGCTTAATCTTGAGCGTGTTAGGCAAATTAAGTCTCGTCTTGTTGCTATTTCTGGGCGTGTACAGAAGGTGAGCTCTCAATGATTTGTGGAACTGAAACTTGCAATTTCACTTCCGAAAGTATCACTTGTTGGCAGTACTCTGATCTATGGCTATAGTTGTCTTCCAGTGCTATGAAAGTTGATAATTGCAATAAACAATTCCTTGCCAATGTTTTAAGTATCATTTCTCCAAGCATCAGTTCATAAACATTCCTACTGTGTCTTTTAATTGAAAGGCGATTGTGTCTTTCTTCTTTGCCCATCTTATCTAGAATGTGCAATGAGACACTTAACATATTATGATTTGTCATTTGGTGCCATTATTTGTCGTTGCAGTTTAGTTTTCTTTAGTTATTTTAGGTTTAAAGCTCTTAAATCTTGTAATTTTAAAATAAGCTCATTGTTTTCGTACTTGATAGGTAAGAGATGAACTGGAACACTTACTGGATGATGACATGGATATGGCTGAGATGTACTTATCTGAGAAGCAAGCGCGTCAGCGAGATATCGAAAATGTTGAACTTGAAATGGTTGATGCTAGGCAAGTAAATTTATTGTCACATCATCATTGTGACCGGCTTACAAATTCTTGTTTTACCTTCATTCTTATTAAGTGTTGCTGGAGATGTTAAATCCTAAATACACAAATCATTTTGAATAACTTTTATCAATATTATCTTAAGCCTACTCTTTCTTTATCTAATACTTCAACTCTAACTCTTATCTATTCATCTAATTAATATGTTTTGTAACTTCTTCTGTACATTCTAAATTCTTTAAGGTTTTTTTAAGACCGAAGGGGAACAAGAGAAAAGTAAAAAAGATGATCATAACTACAATTTGCATTACTGTATTAGCTGATGGACAATTTGTAACAAAAAAAGAAATTTAGAGAAGATCCCGAACAAATTTATATTTACTTCATATTTCTTCTTAAACTTTTTTTCATGCTTGCTTTATCAGAATTTTAAAAAATTAGCAATATATTTTTTAGGTTAACATCACAATACGTTTCCATCAGGGATCAACATTTGAGTATATCTTTAACTATATTAAAGAAGTAGTTTAGAGTTGTAGAATTAATCTTAGCCATCCAACATGTTCCAAGCTTTTGGTCTCAACCATCCAATGAAGAGAGAGAAGAGAGAGGGGGAAAGAGGGAGAGTGAATCTTTATAGCCCTCCTATCCCTACATTTAGGGATATGAGGAATAGGGGGAGAGAAGTGAGAGGGAGAGAGTGACGCAGGACGAATCTATAGCGGCGGGGAAATCGGCGACCCAACCCTACATGCCATGCAAAAGTCCGATCGATAGATCACAATATTTATCTAACAAACTACTACCATATAAGATATGCAAACCAATATGATGTCCAATACGATAAATAAATGATGAAAATTAATAATGCAATACAACAATACTCACTAAATAGTGGGTTGACCAAGACAATGAAGATTTCAGAGCCATATGCATGGATCGGCGATCGAGAGTGGAACCAGCGGCGTGGAAATTATGGAGGTGGTTGTCCTTGGTGGTGGAAGGTGGAACCGGGCCGGAAATGAATAGATCCAGGCTCCGTTTGGGAGGACTTATTTTCACCGGTCAAGCGGTCACGACCGCATGAACCGGACCTTAATTAAGGTCTGGTTCATGCGGTCGTGACCGCTTGACCGGTGAAAATAAGTCCTCCCAAACGGAGCCCCAGTCAAGTAGAGATGGATCCGGGTGAGGAGGGGATGAATCCAATGTGTTGGAAGGGGTCGGGGCAGTAGATGTGGTGAGGAGTGAGTTGGCGGGCTGGATCTGGACTGATAAATCCAGATCTGGCAGATCTGAAGTTGGGGGAGTTGGGTGGTTCCACGGGGATAGGGAGGTGCGGTAGTTGGCTTGCCTCCAGAGGGAGGCAAGGGGGAGGAGTGGTGGTGGTCCTTAAGGGTGGAGGGGGGCTGGCGACGGCTGGAATGGGGCTGGACAGAGGCTTCCAGCAGGGAAAAAAGGTGGCTGGAGGGGAAAAAACCAGACAGTGGTTGAAAAGCGGGGGAAATGAGCCTAGGCGGCGGCTGAGAAAAGGGGGAGAAATGGAGCGGCGGGCTGTTTCTGGCCGGCGGCTTCAAGTAAGGGAAAAAAACCATATACAATGAATAGTAAATTTCATTTTTACACAGTAGAAATGAATAGAAACTTCATTTTTCTGGACAGGAAAATGTGGCTGGTTTTGGGCGCTGTAGGGGGCTGCGGGAAGGAGTTTGGGAGGGGAAAATGAAGCCTAGGATTAGGGCAAACCTTGGGGAAGGAGATACACACATAGGAGTCGTCACCATGGGTTCCACGGAGTCGGCACCGTGGGATGATCGTGGGAATCCGGGAATTCTCTTCTCCAAATTCTGCAATGCCTTCAACCAACCCACAAACTATCTATTTATAATAAAAGGAGGATTAGGGCATCCCACCATCGATGACTATGATTGGCCGAAGGTGGAGCCACCTAAATATATCAAAATAAAACACAAAATAGTGAAATAATATATCAAATCAATTTGTAATGCGAATCCAAACACATCTGCGGAGTTCGATCGTCGATCCGGGCACGCCATGTATGGAAATTCGCCAAATCAGACCCGAATGAGCCCAAAACTCGTCATCCACTGCAAGTGCTCATCTATGCTCTGCTTCAGAGAGAAATTCGTTTTTTAGGTAAAACTTTACATTTTCTTACAAAATAAAAATATGAATATTGATTCATATTTTTTACGGTCGTTTTAAGTACTCATTTGTATATGTTTTGAATAAAAGTAAGTTCTCATATGTGGGCGCAATCCGTTCGAGTGTGGGCGAAGTCCGCTAAGAGTCAGCGAGCACGAACGAAGCGCATGCATAACTGCTCGTATGTATATATATATATATATATAAAATAATAATAGCTATGAAGATGCTTACAAATAATAAGGTGCAATGCTATTCATAGATAATATAGTTCTAATGAGTAAGAAATTTACTGAGTCAAGTTAAAAATTAGAATATTGAAAATAGTTTAAATGATAAGACTTAAAATAATCAAGAAAAAGATAATATATGAAACGCGTTATGATCCTGCACGAAGTACCTCATCACCGACTAAGAAAGAGAGAGGGCTTGAAGCTTGAAGAGAATTTCTTCCTCCTATTTCCACGATGTCCCCCAATGATGAGAGGAAGAGACGATGTCCGGTGCTAATGAGGGGGAGATCGAAGGGACCTCTCCCCATTTGGGATCTTGACCTATGTATTCTGTGTAAGATTACCGCGGGGTGTGGTGAGAAGAGAAGAGATTAATTGGGGTTCAAAACTACTGTCCATCAAGTTGTCCCACTAATATAGTTGGTGGTCCAAATTACAAGAAGAAACTCTATTGATAATTGTTAGAAAAGACATTGTAAATGGACACCTAATGACTCATTTAGTCTTTCTTTTTCTCTTGTTGTATTAGTCCCACACCATGTATATGAGACTCCTCTCTCCTTCTCCCTTCTATATATATGTAATCATACATTGTATTCACAACATAACAAGGATATACAAGGTTTACTGGTTTTCCTTCATTGATCGTGCTCTCTTCTCTACATGGTATCAAAGCCACCAGTCCTCCTTGGGCTGTCTCTGCTTTCTTAACTGCCACCCCTTGGGCGGTCTCCTCCTTTCTTCTTTCCGCGGGCTCGGCGAGTTCCTTCTTGCCTGATAGAACTCCTCTATCCGCTCGGTACTCAACGAGTTTCTTTTTCCGCAAGCTCGGCGAGCTGCCTCCTTGCCGGATAAATTTTTTCTATCTGCTCGGTCCTCAACGAATTCCTCTCTTCTCTGCTCCCGATTCTCATGTCTTTCCGTGCCTTTATAGCCTCTGCTGCTGGGACCCACCTCTCTGCCCTCCCGCAATCTGGTTTGTTGAGTCCACTGTGGTTTCTTCTTGTCGCAAGGGTTATCCCTCCTAACCGCGGCGGGTTGTCTTCTTACTCGCACGGTTTTCTTCCTCTTTATCGCGCGGGTTGTCTATTCTGTCCGCTGCGTGCCTCTTCTCTGCTGTTCGGCCGGTCTGCCCGCTGCTTGCTCTTACTGCCCGACCTTTTGCTGCTGTTCGCCGACCTCTTATCCTCTAACCACTGCGACCTCTTCTCCTTTAACCATTGCAGCCTCTTTTTTTCCTAGCCGCTTGTCCGCAACTTGCTCTTGCTGCCCGACCTCCTTGTTGTTTGTCAATCTCTTCTCCTCTAGCCGCTGCACCCTCTTCTCTTCTAGCCGCCTCTTGCTCTTGTTGCCCGATCTTAGTCGCTATTCGCCAGCCTCTGTGGTTGTGCTATCGTGCGGACTGCTCTTGTCGCACGGTGTCTTCTTGTCGCGCGGACTGACCTTGTCGACCTACTCTTGTCGCGCGGTCTGCCCGCTGCATGCCTCTTCTCGGCTTCTCTATATACTCGTGCGGTCTATCTACTCGTGCGGTTTGCTCGCTCAGCCGCTCGTGGTCGCTGTTCTCTGGCCGCATTGCTTGCCGCCTTCCCGTCCGGTGTACCCGTCTGGTTATTCATGCGATTTGTTCTCCTTGACCGGTTCGCGCGGTCTACCCGCTGCGATTTGTTCGCCTTGACCGGTTTGTACGCCTTGACCGCCTAGCCGTCCTGTGTAACTGGTTGCCCTCTTGCTCATGGACGCTTCTACTGCTACCTCTTCTTCTGCGGCGGGGGACTACTGTTCCTGAACTCCGCGATGAGTTACGCATCACTACTATCACTCTGATAGGAAAAAAAACTTTGTTGAGTGGGTGCATTCGGTTCGTCGGGTTCTTCAATCCAAAGGATTTCTGCATCATGTAACACAGAATGTACCCGCTGTCCCTACTGATGATTAGCTTCGTAATGATGAGCGTGTTCAAACATGGACTCTTAACTTTCTTGATGGTGAACCTTACCACATGACCATGTATCACGAGATGGACAAAGCGATGTGGGATGAGATTCATTCTCTTTACTCCGCCAAGGACAGTCTCCAACATATGTATGACATCATTATTGGTCTTCAGACTCTTGGAACCGGTGGTGCTACCGACTTAACCTCATTTGTTGCTCAGTCGAAGACACTGATTGAAGTCTGGATTCAGCATCAACCCCCGACTTTGGACCTCGCTGCCCAGCGTGTTCAAAAGGAAGCAGTCGGTATTGCCATGGTGATGGCTCGGGTCCCGCCTCATCTTCAGAGTGTTCGGGCTCAGATCCTCTCGTCTGCTGTGACTCCCTCGTTCTATGATGTGTGTTCCATGTTGCTCAAAGTCTCACCTCCTCCTGATACTACTGGACCTCCCTCCCCGGCCCTTCTGCAACACTCATTTGTGCCATTACTACCTCTTCCTCCTACTCGTGGAGGACGTTCAGGCTCTCGGGGACAGGGTTGTGGTGGGCCTGGTGGACGGTCACGGCCTAAGTGTTCTTTCTGCGGAAAGGACGGACACCTTGAGGCGACCTGCTACCGTAAACATAATCTTCCTCCGCATCCGACTGCTTCTGTGGTTGCCCCCAGTCCCTCTACCACTCGTGCTGATCTTGATGATGTCTGCCTCCATCTCCAGCAACTTCACTGGATGCTCAGTCACCCGTCTGCCTCTGTTGCTTCCGTCTCTAATGAAGGTATCGCTTGTCTATCCACTGGTCCACGCTGGATAGTGGATTCAGGTGCCACTCACCATATCATCTTGCTGAAGCCACCGCAGTACTTGGATTCTTCATGTCCTAAGTGTATCACTGTGACCAATGACGCTACTGTTCCCATCTCTAGCTCTGCTGATATTCCCCTGACTTCCTCTATATCTCTCCGCTCGACTCTTCATGTCCCGGACTCTCTGTTTAACCTGCTTTCTGTTAGTCGCCTCACTGCCGATTTGAATTGTTTTGTCACATTCACCTCTACTTCTTTTCTGATGCAGGATCGATGAACGCAGAATATCATTAGTAAAGGACGACTGCAAAACGGCTCTACCTTCTCGATGTTTCTCCTACCATCCTCTCATCAGTCTCCTCCATTGATTGACATCAGCGTATTGGGCATGCTCCCCTATCGGTCTTCAAAAAGGCCTTTCATGATATTTCTCTTCCGCCTTTTACGTGTGATTCATGTATTTTGTGAAAACAACATCGTTCATCTTTTCTTCCCCTACTCGGAGCTCCGCTCCTTTTATTTTAATGCACTATGATGTTTGGGGCCAGTACAAAATTCCTAGTATATCTGGGTATCGTTACTTTGTTACCTTTATTGATGACTACTCTCGGACGACATGGTTATACTTACTACGTGATCGCTTCTAGCTTTCCTGTGTGTTCCGGGATTTTGTTCTTGAAACTCACACACAATTTTCTGACAAAATCAAAACTCTTCGAACTGATAATGCTCGCGAATACACTAGCCATGAGTTTGCCACTATTTGCTCTGAATTCAGAATTATTCACCAGACTTCATGTGCCTATACTTCGCAACAAAACGGCGTCGCCGAACGGAAAAATAGACACCTCCTTGATGTTGCTCGCTCCCTCACGATTCAAATGCAGGTCCCCAAGGTATATTGGAACTTTGCTCTTTCAATAGCATGCTATCTCATTAACCGTATCCCTTCCTCTGTTCTCCAAAATGCTACTCCGTTTAGTCTCCCCTTCCCGTCTATTTCGTTGTTCTCTCTCATGCCTCGCATCTTTGGTTATACTTGCTATGTTCACGCACTTGGTCCACCTTCGGACAAGTTGGATCCCTGACCAACTAAACACATGTTTGTCGGATATTCCCGTACCCATAAAGACTATATTTGTTATTCCCCTACTACATGCAAGGTGGTCGTCTCTGCTGACATTACTTTTTGGGAAGATCAACCGTACTTCAACGCTCCAAACCCACCTCTTCCACCCGTCTTTGCCAAGATCTATCATTCCTATTACCTCTCCTCCACTACTACTTTTACCTGATCCGGCTCCCGTTCTTCCAAAACCCCCTCTTATTCGTGTCTATACTCGTCGCCCTCCTCGCTCCGCCGCCCCAATGCAATCGGCTTCAACCTCTGACACTCTGCGACCTACTGATCCGACACCGGCCTCCACCGCCCATTCCATGACAAATTATGTGTCCTTACATCACCTGTCCCCGACGCTTCACACCTTTGCTACTTCCCTATCTTCTGTTTCTATCCCTAATTCTGTGCAGAAAGCTCTCCAACACCCAGGCTGGCGGGCAGACATGGACGAAGAAATGACAGCCCTCTGGGCTAACCAGACATGGGATCTGGTTCCTTTTCCTCCAGGCCAGACTTCTGTTGGTTGTAAATGAGTATTTGTCATCAAGCATGCTGCTGATGAGACAATTGACCGTCTTAAAGTCAGGCTTGTGACTCGTGGATTTACTCAACAACAAGGTCTCGACTATGAAGAAACATTCTCTCCTGTGGCCAATCTTAACACAGTTCGTGTTCTCCTTTCAGCGACTGTGCATCGCCAATGGCCCTTACATCAACTAGATATCAAGAATGTCTTTCTAAATGACGATCTGCAAGAAACAGTCTACATGCAATAACCTCTGGGGTTTGATACCACATGAGAGTCCAGGGTTTGTCACCTCAAAAAATCAATTTATGGTCTCAAACAGTCCCCCCGAGTATGGTTCGACAAATTAAGTAGGGTTGTGCGAGAGGTTGGTTTTACTCGGAGCTCGGCAGATTTCTCTCTGTTTACTCGACATCAAACAACATGCATGGTTCTCCTCTTGATGTATGCCGACGACATCCTAATCACAGACAATGACTCAAATGGAATGCAAATGATCAAACAACACCTGTGCTCTGTTTTTCAAACAAAAGATCCAGGGAACCTCCGATACAGGGAACCTCCGATACTTTCTCGGCCTTGAGATTGCGAGACGTCCGGATGGCCTTGTCCTATCTCAACAGAAGTACTTTCTCGACCTCCTTCAGGATGCCGGTTACACTGGGTGCAAGCTGACCAAAACTCACATGGATGTCAATCATAAGCTTTGTGCTGGTGGTTCAGATACAGATCCACTCCTTTCAAATCCAGAATACTATTGACCCCTTGTTGGAAAACTGATTTACCCAACGGTCGCAAGACCAGACATATCCTTTGCTGTTAGAGTTGTCAGCCAGTTTATGCACTCTTCTTGGATGTCTCATCTACAGGCCGTCAAACGCATCCTGAGGTATCTAAAAATAACTTCTGGTCAAGGGCTGGTATACAAAACCTCCTCTACTCCTACAACTCTGGTTGTATATTCAAATGCAGATTATGCTGGATCCCTGGACGATTGACACTCTACCAACAGATTTTGTTCCTACTTGGGAGGACATCTTGTTACTCGGCGCAGTAAGAAACAAGTTGTGGTTGCTTGATCTTCAGCTCAAGCTGAGTACCGTTCAATGACGTCTGTTGTATCCGAGCTTACGTGGCTCGAAAGTCTCCTAGGGGATATCAGAGTAAAACTTTCCTCAGCAGCTACCTTACTCTGTGATAGTCAAGCTGCTATACACAGTTAAGAATTCGATCTTCCACGAAAGAACAAAACTCATTGAAGTTGATTGTCACTTTGTTCGGGAGAAAATTCAAATGAAGAAACTGGAATTGAGACATGTTCCGGCTACTGATCAAGTCACGAATCTTCTTACTAAGGCCCTTCCTAGTACTGTATTCTATAAGTTCTTATCCAAGCTCGGTGCCTATGACTTGTACGCTCCAACTTGCTTGGGAGTGTTAGAAAAGACATTGTAAAGACCCACCTAATGACCCATTTAGTCTTTCTTTTTCTCTTGTTGTATTAGTCTCACACCATGTATATGAGACTCCTCTCTCCTTCTCCCTCCTATATATATGTACTCATACATTGTATTTACAACAGAACAAGGATATACAAGGTTTACTGGTTTTCCTTCATTGGTCGTGCTCTTTTCTCTGCAATAATAACATTGCAATAATTAAAGAACATTTAAAAATTAAAACTCGCCGGAGATAATTTGAAATTATGTATGTCGCTAGCTTTCCACCATGATTTGGGTTTGCCTTTCCTTTATTTCGTTTCTTGTATGTGTGTTCCCGCAACCTGTCTGTAACTTCACTTTCATCTTTTAAAATGAGCTTGTTTTCATGCTTGGACAATTCGTCCCAAGTTTCCCACGTAGCTTCTTTTGTACATTGTTGGTCCCATTGGATGAGCACTTTCTTCACCCCTTGGGCCACTCAATTACGAAGTAGACAAATTGGATGCATTTGTATTTGTCCCTTTGTGGTGGTGGGTACATGGGAAATGTTTGCCGGTGGAGTACTGCTAAATGGATTGAGTGTCAGAATTTGAAATACATCATGAAATTTTGTTTCTGTCAGTAGGCGTATACGATAAGCAACCTGTCTGATGCATTTGATAACCTGATATGGCCTATAAAACTTGAGTGCGAGTTTATTTGTTCCTTTCTTCGAGATCGACGACTGTCGATAGGGCCAGTCATGTCAAACCGAATCACCTTCCTTGTACTACACGTTGCGATGTAGCCCATCATGATATTGTTTCATGCAATTTTTTGCTAACAATAAATGCTTATGAGCTTTATTAAGAATAATATCATGCTGGAGGAGCCTTTGAGGACGCCTTCGACATGTGTCGATGACCATCTTAAAAGGTGTCGTTTGTAAAGCATTGTAATAGAATGTATTGTAAAAATATTTGAATCGTGTTAGCCATCGCACCTTGTTTTTGGTTTTTCGTGAAGCTTCACAAGAAAGTGAAGCATTGCAAGAAAGGTTTGATGTTAGCGATAACTTAGATTGAGTTTTAAAATATTCGTTGTCGGAAAGATGTCAGAGATGTTTTAAAATGTCGGATTCTATATTTTATAACTAAAAATGTATATGCTCTAAAAGTAAAAAAAAATTAGCATAACAAATAAACAAACAATGAGTCGTGTATATCCCAAAATAAAATTAGAGAATATCCAAATAAAATATTAGTAACATTTCAATTACTACTAATAAGAACCTAAAATAAGTTCAAATTGATAAATTGTGATATACATTATATTTTATAATAATTTTATTTAAATACGACTAAGTTTTTTAATAAGGAAAAAATATTTAAAAGTTAAATGTCTTTAATTGATAGTAATTTTTCTCATGCTTAATAAAATTGTGTTATAATCATAAAAATCATAATTAATAATATGTAGAATGTTTTTTTTATTTTGTTAAAGAATATGAGGGAAAACGATGTAAAAGTTCATGTATAAGGCCCATCTGTATGTCCGCTTCTTCTTTCTTCTATTAGTCCCACATCTCTTGTATATGATTCTTTCTCCCTCTCTTCTTCTTTCTTCTATTACTCTTGTATTTTGATCATGAAGAAGTATATATAAGGTTTGACTCTATTTTTCTACATGGTATCAGAGGGGGGTTCCGATTCCGGGCGGCTATCTGTTTTGTAACCGCGGCTATCCGCGCGACTTCCTCTCTTCTTCCCGCCGCTGTCCCGCGGACTCTTCTTTTCTAACCGCCTCTGCTCCTCTCTCCGTGGCTTCCAACCCTCTTCCTCTCCCTCCCTCTATTTTTATAGCCCTCTTCTCTCTAACCGGCGGGCCCCCCTACTCGATGTTCGTTCTTATACCCGCCGCGGGTTGTCTAGCCGTTGTGGGTTGCCTAGCCGCTGCGGGTTGCCTAGCCGTTGCGCGTTTCTTAGCCGCTGCGGGTTGTCTTGCTTCTACGGGTTATCTATCTGCTGCTTCTTGCCGCTGCTTCTGTCCGCTGCTTCTGTCTGTTGCTTCTGACCGCTACGTTTGTCCGTCCGACCTCTCTTTCCTTATCCTTCTCATGTTTTAACCACTGGCCCTTGGGTTACTGCGAGCCTGCGATCTCTGCTAATCGCTGCGATCTCCACTTTTCGCCGCTATCGTCTCGTCTTACTGTCCGTGCGATCTCGTCTTAACCACTGGACCTTGGCTCGCTGCGATCTCTGCTAATTGCTGCGATCTCCCCTTGTCGCCTCTACCGTCTCGTCTTATTGTTTGTGCCGTCTCACCTTAACCACTGGCCCTTATCCGCAGCGGCCTGGTGTTCGACTAGCTGCGCGCTCTCTTAGCCGCGCTCTCTCTTCGTCGCTCTCTTGTTGTTGCGCTCTTTGAGTCGCCGCGGCCTTGCCGCTTCTTGCTCCTCTTTAACCCCTCAGACATTTTTTTCTAGTCGCCGAGCTTGGCGCCGTCCGCATGGCTTCCGAGTCGCCTATTGCTTTCGATTCAACTACTCTTCCCAGACATCCTCGTGTTGCTCCTCTTGAGCTTCGTGATGAATTACGAATTACTACCATTTCTTTTCGTGGCAAACCAAATTTTGTTGAATGGGTTTACGCAGTTCGCCGTGTGTTGCAGATGAAGGGTCTCCTTCATCACCTGACAAGGCCTCCTCCCAATGAACCTACTTACGAGTTGATCCGAGACGATGAGCGTGTCCAATCTTGGCTTCTCAATTCTCTAGACACTGAGCCGTATCGGATGACCATGTACCACGAGACGGCTCACGCTATGTGGACGGACCTTCATTCTCTCTACTCCGGGAAGGACAGTCTTCAACACTTATTCGACATTCTTACCGATCTTCTGTCCCTCGACCCTGGAGCTACTGGTGACTTGACGTCTTTTCGTGCTCGGGCTAAAACTCTTGTAGAGGCTTGGATCCAGCATCAGCCCCCCACTATAGACTTGGTTACTCAACGACAGCAGAAAGAAGCAGTTGGTATTGCTATGATGATGACCCGTGTTCCTCCACATTTTCATAGTGTCCGCGCTCATATCCTATCTTCCACTGTTATTTCGTCCCTCTCGGACGTTTGCTCAATGCTTATAAAAGTTACCCCTCCTCCGAATGCTCCGCCTCTCTCTCCAGCTCTCCTTCAGCAACCCGTGGCTACTCGCACCTTCTACTCGTGGTCACCCGACTCATGGAGGTCGCCAGTCTCGGGGACGGGGTCGTGGTGTCCGTACTCTCTTCAAGTGCTCTCCCTGTGGCAGGGATGGTCATCTGGAGGTCACCTGCTACCGCAAGCATGGTCTGCCCCCTCACCTTACTGCTTCAGCTACTACCACACCTCCCTCCGCCACTAGCAAGGATATTGCTGCTCTGCGTGCTAACTCCATCAGCTTCAAGGGGTAGTTAGTCGCTCCTCTGGTTCAGTAGCCTCGTTCTCCAATGAAGGTATATCTTGCCTCTCACACAGCTCTTACTGAATTGTGGACTCGGGTGCTACGCATCACCTCTCTCCGCAGAAGCCGCCGCAATACTTAGATTCTTCTTATCCCAAGTCCATCACTGTGGCTAATGATGATACAGTCCCGGTTTCTGGCACTGCCCATCTGCCTCTTACTCCTTTCCTCTCCCTATCCTCGATTTTCCATGTTCCAGGATCCCCTTTTAATCTACTTTCTGTTAGACGTCTTACACAAGATCTTGATTGTTGTGTAACTTTCTCTCGCTCTTCCTTTATTGTGCATGATCGAATAACGCAGAATATACTTGGTAGGGGGAGACTGTCTAACGGGCTGTATCTTCTTGATGTTCCTCCCGCTGCTTTCACCATTATCTCCTCCACTGATTGGCATCGTCGTCTTGAGCATGCTCCTATTCCGATTCTCAAGACAACTCTTCCAACTGTTCCTCTTCAGGAGTTCTTTTGTGAATCCTGTATTTTTGGCAAACAACACTGTGTATCTTTTACTTCTCCCTGTACTCGGAGCGATACTCATTTATCATTAGTGCATTCTGATATCTGGGGACCATATAAGATCTCTATTTTTTTGGTTATCGCCACATTGTAACTTTAATTGATGATTACTCGCGAATTACTTGGTTGTACTTACTTCGTGATTGTACTGAACTCACCTCCACATTCCGTACCTTTCTTGCGGAAACTCGCACTCGGTTTTCAACATGTGTAAAAATTCTCTGTACTGATATTGCTTGTGAGTATACTAGTCGCACCTTCTCCAATCTGTGCGCCGAGTTTGATATTATTCATCAAACTTCGTGTGTTTATAACCCTCAACAGAATGACGTAGCGGAACGAAAAAATCATCACCTCCTTGATGTTGCCAGATCTCTAATGATCCAAATACAGGTTCCTCCTCTCTATTGGAACTTTGCAGTTTCCATTGCTTGTGTCACGACCCATCTCGACAAAAGTCAGAGTACGCTTCGGGACAAGTCGTGATGCCACAGACATGGGCAGAAAGAAAGTCATGCCTGCTAAAGCGGATGCAGAGAACACTGAAAATAATTTTAAAGTAGTTAATTTGGAGAAAAATAGTTTGATTTTTTTATGCGGAAGCTTTTTCAAAGTTTTAAATGCATATGTATTTTGTAAAATTCATGTTTTACAGGCTACTATACAGGCTACTACTTTAGTTTTCATGCCATTATGATGCAACAGAGAGTGCACATGCGTTATATTCAGATTCTAGTACATAAATATTTATATAGCATAGCATTTGTCCATGTATTACTGTTCATAATTATCACATAAAGAAAATCACTGACAGTAAAAGAAGTAAATCAAAAACATCAAACCTGACACGACTAGAAGATCAATCATCGGAAAGCAGAAACTTGATGCAGATCGGGCCCAGGAACCTGGCGGCGCTGACACGAAAGCTAAGACAATTTCAAAACACAAAAAAAGCCTCAGAATATTGAAATAAACAGAATGAGCGAAGTAAAATACAGAACAATAATAGAAGCAGAAAAGTACGAGTACCAGATTCTCATGAAGCAAAACTATCCGAGACAAACAAACAAAGAGCTAAACAGAACAAGTTAGTTTATTAGACTACTCCGGAGAATAGCCTAAAATTATTCATGTAATATATTGTAAGCTGTGATCGATGAAGGGTGTAGGTGCTATAGCGGACACACATGACTCACGATCAGATCTGAGTGCAAGTCTTATCAGAAAAGTAATCCTGCTTGCCGTGACCATGACAACAGACAGATGCCCATTTAGACGCTACAGTTCAAGGATTTGCTTACAACCACGGATTTGTTTTCGAGTTTCATACGAGATTATTTATCATATTATTTTATGACAACACTATGAGAGGAAACTTCAGATTGTGAAACAGATTCACGTCAACGAGAAAGATCAGATTGGAAATAAGTTTTACTCGAGTCTTACAATCAAACAGACATCAGAAACCAGACAGACATCAGAAACCAGACATACATCAAAAACCAGACATACATCAAAAACTGGATTCGACAACACAGCAGGAATCAAACAGTGAGTTTTGACTCTTGCGAGTTCGAGAGGTTAAGGTCATAATAACCGGAAAATTTTTCGAGTAAAAAGCAGAGGTAAGTTGAAGTGTATTGGATTAGAAATGTCAAGAATTCGCCTAGGTTAACAATTTCTAGGGCACAGTTATATTCCAAGAAAAACATGCGTTCACTACCGAGCATGATATCGAATCACCAAACATATATTTGTTATCCATAATTCGTTATAAGTGTGATTTTTCAATTTAAAAGTGTGTACGGTACGAGCGTGACATAACCCAATAATCTTTAAATCACTAGCCAGGGCCTTAACAATGATCATTCAAATCTCTTAATGCTCGTGCTCAAACTTACTGTCCTCAAATTGTTCATCAAAAGAGACAAAATTCATAAAAGTGAGAATCCAATTAAAATTTCATCCTTACACTATCGCATGTCAATTTCAATAGTATAAACCCCACACTATTCATTTATCTTATTCGGCGCTCATGAATTAAAATCATTTGACACATCAACTAAAAACAGGGATGCAGACATGAAATCAAAGGACAGATACAACAAGTTAAACGCAATATTTGTAAGAGAGAGAGATCTCTACTTGCCTGAAGGAGGCTGAATCTGACGGCGGCGGCTAAGCGACACAAGCAGGATTTAGAAACCCTAATCGGACCTGTTCTGGTACAACCACAGACAATATCTGATTATTTGACAAGACGGAAAACCGAACGTTAGCACAACAATTTATATAACGCAAGGAACAAATAAGAGCGGGGTTAGAGATTTACCTCCCTCAAGGGTGAGGGGCGAAGAGACTCCCACGCGAAAACGAAGACATGGCGGCGCTTAGGCTTGTTTAAAACCCTAATTCGGAGAGGCATTCCATCACTTGAGTCGCGGAGTGGAGCCGGAAAAGATGTATAGAAGGGTTAGACTATAACAAAGGGGGCAAAATGTGAAAAACAAGTTCTACACAATTATTTGGAGGCAAATAATTCCCAAGAAAATTAGGGAAACTAAAAAGAGAGAGAAAAGAGTGAGTTTTTTACCCAAGAAGGACAAATCCGGGCTCACGGAGGAGAGGGAACCAAACCCTAGGCATTTCTCACCACAAATCCCGGCCAAGACGAAGAATAAGAGGCGAAATTAGGGTTGCTAGAGGGAGAAGAGACGGCTGCCCTCGCTAATCGATGAGGTGGCCTTGCCGGCCCTAGGAGAAAGAGGGAAGGGAGCAGTCGGCGACCTGAGGAGGAGAAGCCGTAGGAAGCTGCCGACCCTAGTAAAGGAGGAGGGGAGGCTGTCGACCAAAGCAAGAGGGGGAGAAGCCAAAGAAGGTGTCGGCGGGAGCAGGGATCGGGGATTGCGATGCGACCTGCGGGAGACGGGGGAGGAATCAGGAGCAGGGTATCTCGCGGCTTGCAGGATGCGGGAAATGAGCGGGATACGGGAGTCGGGGTTGTTTGCGGGTTGCGAAAACTCAGGGTCCACGGGTTTTAAGGAGGGGTGGCTGGCTCGGTTAGGGATTTGGAGGGATTAAGGTTTTTAATAGATAATAATAATAATAATTATTATTATCATAATTATAAAACCAGGTTGTTACATTCTCCCCTACTTAGGAAGTTTCGTCCCGAAACTTTCTGAGAATTCTCTGAATGAGGCCAAAAACAACGAAGATTCAGATAACATTCATTCCAACAAGGTTTGTAGATCAAGACATAGAAGTTAACTATGAATATAAGGAAACAGATAAAAGAACAAGCACAGAGACTTACTATGATCAAGAGAAAAGTTGCAGATACTTGCAACGCATGTCAGATTCAAGTTCATAAGAGAACTCTTTAGGCTTAACAGTTCAGACATATACAAAAGATTGACTTCAGGGAGCACAAGAATTGTCTTCGATTAGCCCAAAATTGAGCGGCAGAATGCGAGAATCCGGGAGCAAAAAGATCTTACACGGAGCGAATATAGAACGTCAACGGGGAAAAGAAGTTGGAGGTTGATTGAGTATCGACAAGAGCGAGTCAAACTGGAGTTGGAGAATCACAAGATAATGCTGGAGAAATTCAGCAGAGTATCACTGAAACTTAGAAGCTATCTAGAAGGACATACAAGATGACCAGACAAGATTGACAGACATGCAAAACAACAAGAACTATTTACAAATATCAGGAACTAGCAATTAGAGATTTTAACACATTTTCTACTGTCAAGTACATAAATTATGTAATAATTACAGCATTTTCATTGGACAACTCTACGCAATAATCATGCAAGTGCAACAATGTAAATATGTGCGATGTCAAGCAGATAGTAAATCCATGTGTGTACAATCATTATTGTTGTTCTTGGCTTAACACTTGTGCAATGATTTATGATATGCATGCAAATGAATGAATACACATGCCATGTTAAGGCCCATATCACTTAACATGTCATGCATATTAAGATTCTAATGTCAGCGCACTTGAAAATATTAAACCGCTCATACAATTTAATATTCGCAAGCGGTGTATATCCTAGTGGAAATTCATATGCACAAAAATGTTAAGTTTGCCCATAACCCCTTAACATATATGTGCATACTACTCATATTTATGAGTGAGTGTGTGCGTGTTTCAGCCGCGAACAACAAATAATGACAAGCTGAGTGAAGCAATGATATATGCTTATATATATATTTTTTATAATAAAGTTCAAAATATTTGATAATTACAAAATACTTTATCTTTTAAAACAAACCTCCCTCTAATACCAACTGTCACGACCCGTCTCGACAAAAGTCAGAGTGCGCTTCGGGACAAGTGATGCCACAGACATGAGCGGAAAGAAAGCCATGCCTGCTAAGGCGGATGCAGAGAACACTGAAAATAGTTTTAAAGTAGATAATTTGGAGAAAAACAGTTTGATTTTTTTATGCGGAAGCTTTCAAAGTTTTAAATGCATATGTATTTTGTAAAATTCATGTTTTACAGGCTATTACTATAGTTTTCATGTCATTATGATGCAACATAGAGTGCACATGCGTTATATTCAGATTCTAGTACATAAATATTTATATAACCTAGCAGTTGTCCATGTATTATTGTTCATAATTATCACATAAAAAAAAACAACTGACAGTAAAAGAAGTAAATTAAAAACATCAAACCTGACTCAGCTAGAAGACCAATCATCGAAAAGCAGAAATTTGATGCAGATCGGGCCCAGGAATCTGACGGCGCTGACACGAAAGCTAAGGCAATTCCAAAACACAAAGGAAAAGCCTCAGAATATTGAAATAAACAGAATGAGTAAAGTAAAGTACAAAACAGTAATAAAAACAGAAAAATATGAGTATCAGATTCTCATGAAGCAAAACTATCCGGGACAAACAAACAAAGTGCTAAACAGAACAAGTTAGTTTATTAGACTACTCCGGAGAATAACCTAAAATTATTCATGTAATATGTTGTAAGATGTGATCGATGAAGGGTGTAGGTGCTATAGTGGACGTACATGGCTCACGATCAGATCTGAGTGCAAGTCTTATCAGAAAAGTAATCCTGCTTGCCGTGACCATGACAACAGACAGATGCCCAGTTAGACGCTACAGTTCAAGGATTTGCTTACAACCACGGATTTGTTTTCGAGTTTCATACGAGATTATTTATCATATTATTTTATGACAACACTATGAGAGGAAACTTCAGATCGTGAAACAGATTCACGTCAACGAGAAAAATCAGATTGGAAATAGTTTTACTCGGGTCTTACAATCAGACAGACATCAGAAACCAGACATACATCAAAAACCAGACATACATCAGAAACTGGATTCGACGACACAGCAGGAATCAAACAGTGAGTTTTGACTCTTATGAGTTCGAGGGGTTAAGGTCATAATAACCGGAAAATTTTCCGAGTAAAATGCAGAGGTAAGTTGAAGTGTATTGGATCAGAGATGTCAAGAATTCGCCTATGTTAACAATTTTTAGGGCACAGTTATCTTCCAAGAAAAACATGCATTCACTACCGAGCATGATATCGAATCACCAAACACATATTTGTTATCCATAATTCGTTATAAGTGTGATTTTCCAATTCAAAAGTGTGTACGGTACGAGCGTGACATAACCTAATAATCTTTAAATCACTAGTCAGGGGTCTTAACAATGATCATTCAAATCTATTAATGCTCGTGCTCAAACTTACTGTCCTCAAATTGTTCATCAAAAGGGGCAAAATTCATCAAAGTGAGAATCCAATTAAAATTTCATTCTTACACTATCGCAAGTCAATTTAAATAGTCTAAACCCTACACTATTCATTTATCCTGTTCGGCGCTCATGAATTAAACTCATTTGACACATCAACTAAAAACAGGGATGCAGACATGAAATCAAAGGACAGATACAATAAGTTAAACACAATATTTGCAAGTGAGAGAGATCTCTACCTGCCTGAAGGAGGCTGAATCTGACGGCGGCGGCTAAGCCACGCAAGTAGGATTTATAAACCCTAATCGGACCTGTTCTGGTACAACTACAGACAATATCTGATTATTTGACAAGACGAAAAACCGAACGTTAGCACAACAATTTATATAACGCAAGGAGCAAATAAGAGCGGGGTTAGAGATTTACCTCCCTCGAGGGTGAGGGGCGAAGAGACTCCCACGCGAAAACGAAGACATAGCGGCGCTTAGGCTTGTTTAAAACCCTAATTCAGAGAGGGATTCCATCACTTGAGTCGCGGAGCGGCGCCGGAAAAACACGCATGGAAGGGTTAGACTATAACAAAGGGGGAAAATGTGAAAAAAAAGTTCTGCACAATTATTTGGAGGCAAATAATTCCCAAGAAAATTAGAGAAACTAAAAAGAGAGAGAAAAGAGTGAGTTTCTTACCCAAGGAGAACAAATCCGGGTTCACGGAGGAGAGGGAACCAAACCCTAGGCATTTCTCGCCACAAATCCCGGCCAAGGCGAAGAATAAGAGGCGAAATTAGGGTTGCTGGAGGGAGAAGAGGAGGCTGCCCTCGCTAATCGACGAGGAGGCCTTGCCGGCCCTAGGAGAAAGAGGGAAGGGAGCAGTCGACGACCTGAGGAGAAGCCGTAGGAAGCTGCCGACCCTAGCAAATTAGGAGGGGAGGTTGTCGACCAAAGCAAGAGGGGGAGAAGCCGGAGGTGTCGTCGGCGGGAGCAGGGATCGGGGATTGCGATGCGACCTGCGGGAGACGGGGGAGGAATCGGGAGCAGGGTATCTTGCGGCTTGCGGGATGCGGGAAATGAGCGGGATACGGGAGTCGGGGTTGTTTGCGGGTTGCGAAAACTCAGGGTCCACGGGTTTTAAGGAGGGGTGGCTGGCTCGGTTAGGGATTTGGAGGGATTAGGGTTTTTAATAGATAATAATAATAATAATAATTATTATTATCATAGTTATAAAATCGGGTTGTTACAGCTTGACACCTCATCAATCACATGCGCTCGTCTATCCTCCACTTTGTGGCTCCCGTCACTCTCCTTTATCCATCCAAGACTTTTTTCTCTCTCACACCTCGTGTGTTTGGATGTACATGTTATGTTCATCACCTTGGTCCTTCAAACGACAAGTTATCCTCTCGTGCTACCAAAGCTATGTTTGTTGGGTACTCTCGCACTCAAAAGGGGTATGTCTGCTATTACCCTACCAATGGTAAAGTGATTGTTTCTGCTGATGTCTCCTTTCATGAAGACTAACCATATCACACCAGTCCTACTGATTCTCTTCCTCCTCCTTCGCTACCTCGGCCCATAGTTCCAGTTACGTCCTCGCTTCCACCTCTGCTACCTACTCCTCTGCCTCCAACACCTAACCCACCGCCAGTCCCCTCCAAACCACCTATCATTCAGTTTTACACTCGTCATCCTCCACGTCCAGATGCCCTGCAGCATCTTCCCTCTACCGGTGTGTCCTCGCGGCTTGTTGATTCAGCATCACCCTCGATGTCTCATCCCTTGCCCATCTATGTCTCTTTACATCAGCTCTCTCCACCTCTTCTTACCTTTGCTCTCTCTCTCTCTCTCTTCTATCTCTATACCTAACTCTGTGCAGGAAGCTCTCTAGCATCCGAGGTGGCGTGCAACCATGAATGAAGAAATGACTGCTCTGTGGGGTAATCAGACTTGAGATCTTGTCTCTCTTCCTCCTGGCCATAGTTGTGTTAGCTGCAAATGGATTTTTACAGTCAAACATGCGGCGAATGAGACAGTTGATTGCTTGAAAGCTCGGCTTGTGGCACGAGGTTTTACTCAACAATATGACCTTGATTATGACGAAACCTTCTCCCCTGTCGCAAAATTAAATTCAGTTCGGATTCTGCTCTCCTTAGCTGTTCATCGTCAGTGGCCCCTCCATCAACTGTACATCAAAAATGCCTTTTTGAATGATGATCTTCTTGAAACTGTTTACATGCATCAACCGCACGGGTTTGAGATCACGGGGGAGTCTCATGTATGTTTGCTTCAAAAATCTATCTATGGTCTCAAACAGTCTACGCGAGCGTGGTTTGAGAAATTCAGCTAGGCCGTTCGTGTTGTTGGTTTTAAACAAAGCTCGGCAGATTTCTCTCCCTTCAGTTGTCACTAATCAACCGGGACTGTAATACTTCTGGTTTATGTGAACGATATTTTGATCACTGGTGATGACTCCGCTGGGATACATGTTAAACAACATTTTAATTCTGTCTTTCAAATCAAAGATCTGGGAAACCTTCGGTATTTTCTTGGACTAGAGATAGCACGGCGACCTGATGACCTTGTCTTATCCCAACACAAGTATTGCATTGACCTTCTGCAAGATGCTAGCCTCTCAGGGTGCAAACCTGCGGAGTCCCCGTTGGAAGTCAACCATAAATTGTGTGCTCAGGGATCTGAGTCTGACTCTCTACTTCCAAATCCAAAATACTATTAGCGTCTTGTGGGAAAACTGATATACCTAACAGTTATAAGACCAAATATCTCATTTGCGGTAGAAGTGATTAGCCACTTTATGCATACTCCGCGGGTTTCTCATCTTCAGGCAGTGGAACGCATTCTCAAATATTTGAATACTGCTCCTGAACAAGGACTTGTGTATAAACCATCTTCCTCTCTTTCTTTTATTGCTTATTCTGATGCGGATTATGCGGGCTCGCTAGACGATCGACGATCTACTACTAGTTTCTGTATTTACTTTGGAGGAAATCTTATCACATGACGGAGTAAAAAGCAGTCGGTGGTTGCTCGCTCGTCGGCTGAGGCTGAGTATCGTGCGATGATAGCTGTTGTATCAGAACTCACCTGGCTTGAAAGTCTCTTTATGGATTTGGGGGTTAAATTATCCTCACCGTCAACTTTGTTTTGTGACAGTCAGGCTGCAATGCATATTGCAAAGAATCCTGTGTTCCATGAACAAACCAAACATATTGAACTTGACTGTCACTTCATTCGAGAAAAGGTCCAATCGAAGATGCTAAAGCTTGAGCATGTTCCTGCTTCTGGGCAAGTTGTTGACGTTCTTACCAAGGCATTACCTCGGAAATTGTACCATCAGTTCCTGTCCAAGCTTGGTGCCTACGACTTGTATGCTCCAGCTTGCGGGGGAGTGTTAGAGAATATGAGGGAAAATAATGTAAAAGCCCATCTATAGACCCACTTCTTCTTTTTCTATTAGTCCCACATCTCTTGTATATGATTCTTTCTCCCTCTCTTCTCCTATATATTTGTACTTACTCTTGTATTTTGATCATGAAGAAGTATATACAAAGTTTGATTTTATTTTTCTACATATAGTAACAAATATATTATTTGACATGATTATAGAAATTTGATGATAATAATAACACCTATGAAATAATGCGAATAACACCTACTGAATGTGACAAAATAATAAGTTTAATTAATTTAACCACACCCCCATATATATATCTATATACATACAGATATTTATATCAATGTTGTAAATATCTTCCAACATGACCAACATAATGTTTCATGGACAAAATGATACGTTTCAATATTTTTTTTTACAAAAAATCATTTTCAAAAATATCCTCCGATATTTCTGCTATGAGACGATTTATTTGTCGATATATCGACTGATATATCTCGACGTTATATTGACTCTTATTTCACTTTTTTCCTTTAATGTATATGGTCTAATAAACAATAAATAAAAGTTTTTTCGTTGTTAGGTAGACATCCAGCGTAAAATTTAGTCACCCTTATGAATATGGATCATTTGAGAAATTGTGCAGAACTAGGTTGTTACCCCTAAGGAATGCGGTCGTATGGTTCAAATGCGGCGTCTTGGCAAGGACCGCTGCATCTCCAGAACTTGGGTGTAGTGTTAAATATGCAACAATCCTCGTCGTGTGGTCCGAATGCGACGTCTTGGTAAGGACCGTTACACCTACACTAGAACTTGGATGTAGTGTTAAATAGATAAAAGTCCTCACATATTATACGTCCTAGGGAAGTATGTCGTAGAAATTGTGATCGACTTAAATTTAGAAGTTGGAATATAGGTATGCTAACGGGAAAATGATGAGAGTAGTTGATATGATGCTTAGGAGAAGGATAAATATTTTATGTTTGCAAGAGACTAGATGAGTGAGTGGAAAAAAATAATTTTTTTGATAATTCAGGTTTTAAATTATGGACACAAAAAAATAAAACAATCAGTGGAATAGGTATTATTGTGGATACTATTTGGAAGGATGAAATTGTTGAGATAAGTAGAAAATGTAATAAAATGTTAGTTCTTAAATTGGTCATAAGAAAGGAAACTCTTAATGTGATCAGTATTTACGCGCCACAAGTATGATTAAGTGAAGCTCCACTAAGATGGTTTGGACACTTATAAAGGAGAGGCACCTGTTAGGCGTTGTGAGAGTTTAGTCACTGGGCATGTTAAACGAGGGAGGGGATTTGGAATGAAACTATAAGGAAAGACATGATGTACTTAGGCATTAATGAGATTATGACAAAGGATATGACACATTGACAAAGGATCCATATAGCTGACCCCACTATAGTGGGATAACGACTTGAGTGTTGTTGTTATTGCTAGGTTGTTTTGTGTCCCTTCCTTTGACTTTTTTCCTTGCGTTTGTCAGTCTTTAACTTCAAATCTACATGGCCTTTGGATTTTAGACTAAAGATTTCTTATCTTCCATCATTATCGACGACTTCCAGACTTCCTCTTGCTCTCTTCCATGCATTATACTATTATTAATTGTATAATATAAAATATTTAGACTAGTTTGCTAGAGCAATAAACGTTAAATTATTAATACATTAATATATATAAATTAAAAAATGATTACATTTATATATAATTATGTATATAATAATTAATTATTAAAATCCGATATATGAAATATCTCTGATATATCCCCCAACATATTAAAATGACATGAAAAACCTAAACTGACGTGTCCCCTATTTACTCGGAATATGTGGCCAACCTTTGTCGTGCTAGCCCATCAAGGTGGTCTACCTTTCCAGTGATCGCACAAGCGAGACAGTTCCAACTATCTTCAGAAAGAGCAGAGACAGCTTCCGGGCTGACCGTCGCGCCGCGCGGCCAGAGTTCTTTTTCTTATTTACTGCTATTTGCACACCATGTAACCTCTCATCTCTGTCTGATTCTCCTATACCTTGGGCAGCTTGTGATTTTAGGGCCAGCTTGTGATTTTAGGGCCTGCCTGTTCTGGCAGGACTTAAATAGGGGTGAACAATGAAGGCTTGCTGACTCGAATCCTGAAGCCTAATTACACTGACTGCGGTCTCGAATCTAGTCTCTTCTTGGTTACATAGTCTCCGGCTTAGGCGACCTGACTTCTGTAACCACACCTCTTTGATGAAATAATATTGCCTACAACAAGTGGTATTCACCGTTGCTGGTAAATCTGGTCTCTCTGCTCCGCGACATCTTTTCTCTTTTCTAGGTCGCTCATCTTAACCAAAAGTAACCATCAATCCCCAGTTCTTTTTCCCCCTCGTAGTGTGAGTTTATGGATGTACATTTTGTGTGCCAACAAAACGAACATGCGACCTTCAGATTAGGATTGTTTGACAATCAAAGATGTCATACGCGAAGCTCAGCTGTACCTAGCAGCAGGTGCAAGAACCAGTTCAGGAAATGCGACCACCGTCGAAGCTTAGTCAATGCTTAGTCACCACATTTCACTAGGTTGTAGTATTATCCGACACTTCGTGTAGTAGTGTGTGACGGGTGGCTAAAGTGGTATTATGCAAGCATTATGAAAGGGTATCCTTTCTTATTGTCTAGAACTTGCCCTGATGCTACTCTCACGCTTGTGCATAGATCGATTGTGTGTTTAGAAAATGAAGTAGACCTTGCTTGAGGTAGTTTGAGCTTTTGCACCTCACAGTAGTTATTTGTCATTGCGCTAGCCAAGTTGAGCCTTACACCCCTTTCTTTGCATTACCGCCACTTTCATTTCACCAAAGCCAAAAAACTTTTTCTACTTATCACACTTTAGCTTGTGAGCTTCATTTATTGTGATGAATGAAATGTAGTTTTGTGATTGAGGTGGAGTTAAAAAAATTACTAGTGAGATAGGAGGATAAAATTCACTATCTCACTCATTTGGGTAATTAAAGAAAGAAAGTTTGAAAAAGAAAAAAATATGAAAAACAAAGTTGAAAGTGAAAAGAAGAAAAAAAAATTAAGTGAAAATATGTGGTTGTAGCTCTATTTTTGAAGTGATCACATATGCAAAAATCCAAGTTTGGTGGGATTCACTTCAATTTACTTAAGTGTGCTTAGCCCTTATGTTTTATCTTTGATTTTCCACACCTCAAGTCTAAGGCTCTGTTTGGGACAGCTCTGGCGGATTGAAAAGCTGCTGTCCGGATAGAGCTGTTTTAAAATAGATTTCTGGGGAGCAGTTTTGAAAAGCTGCAGAGTGTTTGGGTATTCTGTGCAGAAGTGCGCTCGGAATCGCCCGAGGAAGGACGTCGGGGGCTCGGAATCGCCGGAGGAAGGCCGTCAGGGGCTCGGAATCGCCGGAGGAAGGCCGTCCGACCTCTAAGCATGTTCCAACTGAAGAAATCATTAGATTTCCAAAACCTGTGAGAGAGAAAGCTATTTTGAAAGAGCAGAAGCTGGGGGGAGGGAGATTTCTGAAAAGCTGCAAAACAGCTCTGGCGGATTGAAAAACTCTTCACAGGGAGCTGTCCCAAACACATATAAAACAGCTCTGGCGGCTGGAATAGAGATTTTCCAGCCGCCAGAGCTGCGCCAAACAGACCCTAAGCCAAACATTTCATCCTATTTTAAGACCTATGAATTCTGAACACATTTTCACATTTGGTGTAGTGGAGAAAGTGTAGATGGACAAGCCTATAAACACTGTCATGGATTGATTTCTTTGGAGTCTGCCCTCTAATTTCGTGAGCTTAATGCCTATCTTAGTCACCTAGTTACTTTCCACTACACTATACCTAGGACTTACTATGCACTTAGTTTGAGAAGTGGTTGAATTTTATATGATATATTTTAAAAAAGTATATAATCTCTTGCCTATGCTTATTAGATTTATTTGAGTTAATCTTCGTACTCCCTTTACTCTTGTCTTCTCACATCACTCTCTGTTTCATTCTTTGTTTGTCCTGTTCACATCTTTTAATCCATGGTGGGTAGAGTGGTTTGTTTGGGACAAACAAACTTTACATTTGGGGCTATTTGATGACTGGTTTTCATATAGGAATTTAGGCACCTCTTTAGCCCATATTCATTATTTTGATCCTACATTTATGAATTTCAATTACATATCATGGAGCTTTCATCATGTCCACATTGTATCACCTTGTCAGCTAAATAGGTGGGTTTTCTTAGTTTTCATGCATTGCCAGTTTGGGGAAGATCACCTCTCCCCCTCATCTTTTTATGATTCCTGATGACTTATAAGTAATTTAGATTGTATTTTGATTTGTGGCAGCTAGTATTCGTCCTGAGGAGTTCGTGACACAGGTTTAAGATCTTGTTGTGAAACACACGACCATGCGAGTCCAATTCTGCACATCATGCGCATTCATGACCGAAATGCTTGAGCATCCAAGACACTGAATGTAAGACTCGAACGAATATAAAATGCAATTATTTTGAAATATTCCCCGATGATCAAATATAAATTTCAGTGCTGATTTGACGTTGCACTTTATTTTGATGTTCGTGTTTTCCGTTTGATATTATATTTTTGGGACAACCGCTTTGTTTTAATTGAATTAATTGAGTTGGCCGATTTTGATATGAGCCTAAGTGAATTTTGGTTGGAATTGGGTGGATGGTGGCTGTGCTATGGGTGAACCGGTGGGTTGGCTTGGCTGTTTTAATTTCAGTAACAAAGACTATGTTAATTTTGATGAAATCAGTTGGACCGGTAGGTGGACCGGCTGCCCTGGGTTAAGCGGTGGGTCTTCCATGATATATTGCTGCATTCCTTCGTTCCTTTTCATTTGGACGGACACCGAGAAGAATAACGGAAGCCGCTACCGCCGATTTCTCTCTAGGGCTCGATTCTTCTCCGATTTCTGTGAATCTTCTTGCGATTGAGAGGTAATCTCCTTCCCTCCACTCCTTTTGTGTTGATCATGAAGTTTGTGTAAGGATTGATGATGGGTGAAAACCCTAGGGTTTGGGGTTTTGGTTTTTATTCATTTTTTTTAAAACCTAAAGTTTCTTTATAGCTTTCCAAGCCCTAAACCTTGAATTTGAACTAATTTTGGGAGAGATGAAGTTAGGGTTTTATTAGGGGTTTTGTTTTGACCCCTTTGCAATTTTGTTGTCGGCTGTGTACGACCGGTTGTGCTGATGGACTGCTTTATGATTGCTACCGGTCGTGCTTTTGGGCTGCCTTATGTTAAATGTCCGGCTGTTTTAGAGGGAAATTACACCTTGATTTGAGCTGCTATTCTCAGCCCTTGGTGTTGCCATCGTGACAACCCTCGAGGCTGTGCATTGGAGCATTTTAGATCGACTATCGTGGGTATTTGAAACCTTTTGTTGACTGATGTTGCACCTCCTTTTTGAATCACCCACGCTCGTCCTTCCCTAGACAACTCCTAGACGTCGTAGTTGTGACCGTCGTAGGAGTCCGCTCGTAATTATTTATGGTGCAACCCTAAAGTAAATGATATTTTGATACTGCAGAGGATGACGTCCGACGATAGACGTGACACGAACCATTCGACGGACAAGGGCAAAGGAAAAGTTGGGGTGAGTTGTTACTGGTTTTTCCTCTTTTGTGAACTTTTCAGTTGTTTGATATCACTGAATATATGAATCGCTGAAAACGCTAACGTGACTTAGCGAGCGATAGAATTCCGAGGGGAACCAAATACAAATAAATACTATTTTGAATTAAATTGAACGAACCAAAATGATTGAAATGGAATTGAAATGGAGAACGCGTCGACGCATTGAAATACTAATGGTCAGCCTAGTAGGGGGGATGTTTCAGACTCCTACACCTCGTGAGGGGGTTAGAACTCTCACACCTCGTAGGGGGGGTCGAACTCCTACAGATTATATGAATCCAATAGGAGGCGTTGAAGCCTGTAGCGCGTAGAAGCGCCCTAAAGTGGATAATGATATGAAGGGTCGACGAACCCGAATAAGTGAGATATTCAAATAACCGTAAGCATTTTGAGAAACGAACTACGAATAACAGGAAAGATAGCTTGATTCAGATATAGAATTGTGATTTTACCTGTTTTTAGCATAAAAACATGTTCATATAGATTTCATTGCTGTTGACTCTCTTGTCTGCTTGTAGAGCAAAGTTACTTAGTTTTCAAATAGTTTTCAAAACTAATTATGTGAGAAACCGAGCACCAGCGTACCAGACCCCGCTAGACGGGCTCAGGAAGAGGCAGAACGAAGACCAGTTGAAGACGTGGCTCGTCCACGGGTTAGCATGAGTTTATTCCTTGTACTGTTGTTAGATATTTGTAATGTAATAAATGTAGACACTTTTGTCCCAGACAATGTATATATATTCTGTATATTAATGAAATGTGATGTTATGTTTTTCACTGGTACACTTCTTTGATTATCCTGCTGCGTATAATTATGTGAGAAACCCGCTCAGAAAGAATGAAATTAAATTGTGACGAGTTTTGGGCCGTTACACTTGTTAGAGTTAGTATTTTCTATATGTTGAGTTTTGTCCCACACCGCCTATCGGTGTTGGGTGTCATGTTGTAGTTCCTATTTAATGCCCCTATGAGGATGAATGTATTTGTACTTCCTATTTCATTTCTCTTTTCTACATGGTATCAGAGCTAATGATCTGAGACCTAAACAAAATTTTTCCCGATCAGCTGATATTTCCCCCCGCTCCCGTCCCGACCTAAATCCCCCCGCCCCGTGCTTTCTTCTCCCGCGCCCTGCTAGGGCTCCCGCCCGCCGCTCCCGCTCCTGTCGACGGAGTCGATTGCTAATCCTGTCGACAGGAGCGGCTCCGTCTCCGCCGCCGCTGCCCTGGGCTGCTTCCGCCTGTGACGTCGAGGGCTTCTCCGACTTCCGTCTCCGACATCAACCACTTCTTCGTTTTCCATCGCCGTCTGCGTCTTGTTCGCGCTTTCTCTCTGCGATCGACTTCGACGACTGTTCTTCTGCCGTCAACGCCTGCTCCGACGATCCCGTCGCCTTCTTCTCCAGTCGACGATCACGTCGTGCCGTCGAATCTGCTTCCCATCGACGCCAACGACTTTGCTTCCGACGGCTGCTTCTTCTTCTTCTCCGGTGAGAACTTGTTCCCCTTCTCCCGTCGGCCATGGTTTCCCCTGTCGCTGCTTCTCCCGAGGATGCCGACGGCTCTGCTTCCGTCCGTTGTCGACGGTTCTGCTTCTCCCGACGGCTTTGCTCCGTCTTTGCTTCTCTCCTGACGGCTGCTTCTTCCTATGCTCTGCTCAGCCGCTTCTTCTTCTCCGGCCTGCGGCTCTGCCGCTGCTTCTTCTCCGACCTGCTGCAGCTGCAGCTGCTTCTTCTCCAGCTGCCAGGCGTTGCTTCCTCTCCATGCCGCTGCGGCTATGCCGCTGCTCTCCTTCACCGGCGGCTACTTCTCTCTCCGTCTGCCGCTGCTTCTCCGGCCCGCTGCTGCTGCCGCTGCGTCTTCTCCGTCTGCGGCTGCTGCTCATCTTCTCCGGCCCATTAGTAATTTGATATTGTTGTTTTTTTTTTATTTAAAGGTTGTTGTTGGGTTGTTGTATTGCGTCTCTATGATTTCCGCCTTCTTGCACGTGATCTACGTGAGGGGGAGTGTACGTCACGGCCTCTAGGCGTAGTCTATACCTTCATGCACGTATTCCACGTGAGGGGGAGTGTTTGTGATATCGGCGACTCGGATGCTTCTTTCCCGACTCCTGCCTTAGTCACACCCGGCCCCTAGGTATAACCTATGTCTTCTTGCACATGATCCACGTGAGGGGGAGTGTTTGTGATCATGGCGACTCGGATACTTCTTTCCCGACTTCTGCCTTAGTCACACATGGCCCCTAGGTTGATTTCATATGTTGTTTGTGTCTCCTCGTTGCCTTCCTTCTTTTACCTTCCATTTAATGTTGTGTTCAAGCTGTAGGCTTCCCCTTCAGCTTGAGGGGGAGTGTTAGAGTTAGTATTTTCTATATGTTGAGTTTAGTCCCACACCGCCTATCGGTGTTGGGTGTCATGTTGTAGTTCCTATTTAATGCCCCGATGAGGATGAATGTATTTGTACTTCCTATTTCATTTCTCTTTTCTACAACACTGAACTTGCCGTGCGTTTTGGTCACACACGACTGTATGCATTCAAAACGCACGGTTGATCTGCATTTAAGGCTTTCACACGACCGTGCGCTTTTCTTCGCGTACTACCGTGCATGTACATTTGTTGTGATTCCTTAGTATTCCAAATCTATGAAAATGCTTGTGCGCCTTAGTGCTGGCACGACCGTGTGAGGCGAATGTCGTATGACCAGATTGCGACTGCTAGGGTTCTCATTTTCGTGCTTATTTTTCAGTACTTTGTGCAAGATCGGACTTCCGACTGTTCGCCCGACCTGCGCGACCATTATTTCTGACGGTCAATAAATAGTCTTTTTGATGAGGAAATCAAGATCTTTCGGGATTTAGCTCTGCTTCGCCTTGTTTCGTTCCTTGAAGTGGGGTTTGTATCATAAGCCTTCTCCAACATTCTTAAGCTTCAAGGAAGAGATTTCTCTTCATCATTTTAAGCCGCCAAGCTAGGAAGACAAGGAGTTTAACATGGACACGTGCAAAGGACTCGAGAAGACACGTAAAGACTCTTGTGGAGGTAATTGCTCCTTTGCGATCCCGAACGGAACCAAGGATCATGACGGAAGAAAGCTACCGGCACAGAAGCACCGTCGGTACCCGAGGCATAGTCTCGAGCTCTGTTTATATCTCTCTCTAATCTTCCTCTTCTCTAGGCTTTATTTCAATGGGATTCTCTATTTTTTTATGAATGTTTGGATGTGTGGATTGTTGTAATGAACGTTTGTAATCATGTCTTGATCTTTTCAATGATAAGCTTAATTTTGAGTGTGTTCATTCCGAGGTGTTGCGATTGTGTTCTTGCAAAGAGGTGAAGGCGACCCTCAAGCTCTCTTGCGATTGTGATTGTGCGAAGAGGTCAAGAAGACCCTCACGTTCTCGCAGTCTAGTTTCAATTCCATGTTGTTAGTGTAAGAAAACAAACCTTCAAAGCAATGATCTGCACCACCCTAGTAGTTAAATAGTCAAGCCGTTTAATTCACCACGTGTTCCTCGAGATATTCGATACTCAGGGGCAACTCTTCGTTTCATTTATTAATTTGATCAGCACATTGCCGACACCCTCTATTCGTGAGAGTGATGGCCGTGGGATGCGGTCAACAAAGCATCCCCACACAGTGAGGGTCCGTGAAAGAGTCCCACCATAAGGGCGAAATGTTGGCAAACCTTGCCCTATTTTTTTTTTCAATAGGCTGTTTCTAGGAATCGAACCCGTGACGTCAAGGTCACACGACAACACCTCAACCAGTGCGCCAAGGCATTTATTTCATTCAGGATATAGAGTAAATGAAAATAAATCAGATGTAAATTTTTTTTAAACAAAACAGATGCACACAACTAAAATCATAACAATGCAAAACTAGTTTCCACAAAAAATTAAATGTCCAAAGCTAAGGGCTCATACATCCTCTCTTTATGTGGATGCTCATTCTTCTCTTTAACCGAATCTCCGATCTACTACTCTTCTTCAAACAACGGGTTCCTTAACATGTTAACAAGCTTCTCCATTACATTATGATTTACAGCAAGATAAATTTCAGCTTCTTGCATGCTTTGGAAGAATTTCCCCTCAATCCAGATCCCTTCTCCTTCCCTTGGTATGATTCGATGATCCAAAGTGATCACTAAGATCTCCGCTTCATGGACACCTCTTCATGATACCTTGTCCAAATAGAGGGGGGCGAAATCATGCCAAAATGCGGTGGTGTATAGGGTTTACCTGCATTGTAGAGGCTTCTTCCCGGCCAGTGGCACCAAGGGGCTGCTTGAGTAGGCGACAAGCAGCGGTGTAGGGAAGCATGGCGGCGTTCTGCGGCAGGTGGCGCGAGTTCGTTTGGCGAAGATTGGGTGAGGCGCGATTGGGGTTAAGGTCAGCGAGAGTGGTGGAACGTGAGGGGCTGCGGTTATAGCAATAGAATAGATGAAAATAGGTTTTAATATAAGTTTTATTGGGCTGCGGATATCGCTACTAATAGGGCTTCTAATATAAATCCCATAAATAAATTATGCAAAATACTAATACATAATTTGTTTAAACAAATAATAACAACAACAATAATAATATTATTATTACGTAATAAATCCTTTAATTATTAAAATAAAAATAAAAATAAAAATAAAAAATATCCTTTAATTATTAAAATAAAAATAAAAATAAAAATAAAAAATAAGATTAAGAGTCCCTTCACAGAGGGATTACATGCAATTGCTTCAGAGGTGGTGCCACCACTGGGGACTGCATTAAGGGGATAATTTTATTTTGGCGAGTACAAAATGAAGGACACCTTGTGTTGGCCGCGGAAGTACCCCATGTCGCTAGTTTTCCCTATCAAAAGTTTTTGTTTCACCAAATACAAAATGAGGGGTAATGAACAACAGTGTATTGTTGCTACTGGCATATGAGGGAACCATTTGCATGACGGTACAAATTATTAGAGAAGCCCATTTGACAAAAGCCCATTATGTATTTTTTATTGTTATTTCTCTCTTCTCTTTAGTCCCACATCATGTATATGACTTTCTTCTCTCTTTCTCCATCCTATAAATATGTACTCATTCTTTGTATTTGAGACAAGTGAGCATATATACAAGGTTCAGTTTTCCTTCTCTACATGGTATCAGAGCCAGGTTCGGCCTCTCGCGGACTCCAGTTTTCTGTCCGCCTCTGTTGATCTCCTGTGGCCTGCCTGTCTTCAGCGGCTTGCTCTTCAGCGGTCTGTTCTTAAGCGGCCTGCTCTTCAGCTCCCGCTTTCTCTTCCTCCCGTGGTTCCACCCCCCCAGGCTTCTTATAGCCATTTTCTCCCTGTACCGTGGGGCCCACTTCTCCCTACGCTTCTCTGCAGTCCGCTGCGACCTCCTGCTATTCTCCCTGCGAGCTCTCTTCCAGTCCGCTGCGACTTCATGCCGTCCGCTTTCTTCCCTCCCCGACTTGCGAACTTCTACCCGTCCAGACCGCGCTCTCTCCTCGCCGCCTCTTCTGTTTCTCCTGCAGCGGGCTGTTCATATCCGCTGCGGACTCCCTGCTCGCGGACTGATTCATGGTCGCGGCGTTTTTCATCTGGCGGACTGCTCCGGCTCGCTGCAACCTGTTTATGCTCGCCGCGCTCTGCCTTTGGTCTTACTCGCGGGCCTGTCTTATCCGCTGCGCTCTGCTATACGCTGCCTTGTCGCTGGAGTCCTACTCGCGACCTCTTACTCGCCGCGGCCTGTTCCTACTCGCCGCGATCTGCCTTCTCTATCCGCTTGAGTTTTTTACTCGCGGTCTCTTCTCCCTGTCCACTCGCCTTCCTCTTGCGGCCTCCTTTTTGCTGTGACCGCTGCTGTGCTCAGCCAGATCGTGCGGACTGTTGCTGTCCTGCATTTCGGTCGCGGTCTTTTTCCTCCCTGCAGTGCGTGGTTTCCAGCTCTTCTTGTTGTGCTCTCCTCTTCCCTGTCCGCGCGGCTTGTCTCTGTCCGCTGCAGTCTTCTCTTCATGTCCGCTGCCTTATCCTTCTGCCGGGCCATGCCTTTGGTCGCGGTCTCCTGCCGCTAGTGTCTTCATATCGTGACCAGGCGGTCTCCGGTCTAGTCGTGCAGTCTCCTTATTGACGGTCTGTTCTCCTATCCGCTGCTCGTCTTCATGACCTCTTCTGCTGACTCTACCGGAACGACGATTCCTCCTGCAGACCGCCCGACCTCTATTCCGGAAGTACGAGATGAGCTTCATATTACTACTATATCTCTGACAGGTAAAAAGAATTTTGTGGAATGAGCGCACTCTGTTCGCCGGGTCCTGCAATCGAATGAGTTTCTTCATCACTTGACCCAGGCCGTTACAGGTACTCCTACTGACGACTGGTTACACAACGATGGTTGTGTGCAGACATGGATCCTTAATTCTCTTGATGGCGAGTCTTATCGCCTGGCCATGTACCACGAGACGGCCAAAGGCATGTGGGACGAGCTTCATACCCTCTACTCTGGGAAGGATAGTCTCAACCATTTGTATGACATTATCACTGCACTTCAGACCCTTGATAGTGGTGGAGCGACCGATCTGACCTCCTTTGTTGCCCAGGCTCGCTCTCTGGTCGAAGCTTGGATCCAACATCAACCTCATACTGCGGACCTTGCTGCCCAACGTGCCCAGAAGGAAGCTGTTGGTATCGCCACGATGATGGCTCGGGTCCCACATCACCTTCACAGTGTACGGGCTCAAGTCCTCTCCTCTACCGTTACCCCGTCCTTCTCAGATGTGTGCTCGATGCTTCTCAAGGTCTCCCCACCTCCAGATTTGTCTGGACCTCCTTCTCCGGCCCTTGTCCAGCAGGCCCCTGCACCTTTACTGCCTGCCTCTCCCTTCTTCAGCTCGTGGGGGCCGTTCTGATTCTCAGGGACGTGGTCGGGGTGGCCGACCTCGGCCTAAGTGCTCTTTCTGCGGCAAAGACGGGCATCTTGAAGCCACGTGCTATTGCAAGCATGGTCGTCCTCCTCGTCCGCAGGCCTCTGTTGCTGCCACCGACTCCTCTCCCACTCGTACTGACCTCGACGAGGTTCGCCTTCAGCTCCAGCATCTTCATGGTCTGCTCAGCCGCCCGCCGGCCTCGGTTGCCTCCACTTCCTCCATCTCCAATGAAGGTATCGCCTGCCTCTCCACTGGCCCGCGATGGATCCTCGATTCTGATGCCACTCATCACTTCACCTCTGTTCGTCCGCCTCAGTACTTGTCTTCTCCTCGCCCAAAGTACATTACTGTGGCCAATGGGGCAGCTGTCCTTGTCTCTAGCTGTGCTGATATTCCTCTCCCCTCCTCCCTCCTCCTGCGCTCGGCTCTTCATGTTCTGGGCTATTCTTTCAATTTACTTTCTGTTGGTCGCCTTACTACTGATTTAAATTGCTCCGTGACGTTTACTTCTTCTTTTCTGATACAGGATCAGCAAACGCGAACTATTATTGGTAGGGACTGACTGCAGAACAGGCTCTACCTTCTTGATGACTCTCCTACTCTCCTCGCATCTGTCTCCTCTTCGGATTGGCATCGGCATCTTGATCATGCTCCTCTTCCCGTCCTCCAGAAGGCTCTCCCAGATATATCTCTTCCTGTTTTTCAGTGTGAAACATGTATTTTTGGCAAGCAACCACGTTCATCTTTTCCTTCTCATTGTACTCGGAGCTCTGCTCCTTTTGTTTTAGTACACTCCGATATATGAGATCCGTACAAGATTACTAACATTTCTGGCTATAGTTATTTTCTTACATTTATCGATGATTATTCTCGCATGCCATGGTTGTATCTACTTCGTGATCGTTCTGAGCTTCCCCCCATATTTCGGGCCTTCATTCTTGAGATTCACTCTCAATTCTCCGCGCCCATTCAAACTATTCACACTGATAATGCACGCGAGTACACTGACCATGACTTTGCGACCATCTGCTCCGAGTTTGGGGTTATTCACCAAACGTCTTGTGCGTATACACCATAACAGAATGATGTCACCGAACGCAAGAATTGTCATCTTCTTGATGTGGCTCACTCTCTTATGCTTCAAATGCGGGTTCTCAAACCATACTGGAACTTTGCGCTCTCCACGGCCTGTTTTCTTATCAACCGACTACCGTCCTCCGTCCTCCTGAATGCTACTCCCTTCAGCCTCCTATTTCCCTTCACTCCGGCCTTCCCTCTTACTCCCCACATTTTGGGTGTACATGTTACGTTCACCACCTCAGACCATCTATCGACAAGTTGGATTCCCGTGCGGCCAAATATGTCTTTGTGGGCTACTCGCGCACTAAAAAGGGTTATGTGTGCTATTTGCCCACTACCCGCAAGGTGACCGTTTCTGCGGATGTCACTTTTCGGGAAGATCTTCCCTTCTTCTCTGCTCTGGATCTCGCTGCTCTTCCGGAGCCCGTTGTGCGCCTTGTCATCTCTGTTACCCGGTCTACACCTTCTCCCCTTCCTGTCTAGCCTCCGGTCCTTCCCCAGCCACCTGTCATCCGGGTCTATTCTCGTCGCTCTCCTCGTCCCGTAGCCCCACTGCAGTCGGCTTCGACCTCTGACGCTCCGCAGCCTGCTGCTCCGGCTCCAGCCTCCACCGCTCATCCTATGACAAATTACGTCTCTCTTCATCGCCTTTCACCGCCGCTTCTTCACTTTGCCACATCATTATCCTATGTTTCTGTCCCCAACTCTGTGCAGGAGGCGCTTCAGAATCCAGGTTGGCGGGCTGCCATGGACGAGGAAATGACGGCTCTTTGGGCCAACCAGACCTGGGTCCTTGTTCCTTTACCTCCCGGTCAGCAACCTGTTGGGTGTAAATGAGTTTTCGTCATCAAACATGCTCCTGATGACACTGTTGACCGTCTGAAGGCCCGCCTGATGGCCTGTGTCTTCACTCAGCAGCAGGGCCTTGATTATGAGGAAACTTTCTCTCCGGTGGCCAAGCTCAACACTGTTCGTGTCCTACTTTCCGTGGCTGTGCATCGCCACTGACCCCTTCATCCGCTGGATATCTAGAATGCGTTCTTGAATGATGATCTTCAGGAAACCGTCTACATGCGTCAACCGTCCGGGTTTGAGACCACAGGGGAGTCTCATGTGTGTCTTCTGAAGAAATCCATCTATGGTCTCAAACAATCCCCTCGGGCGTGGTTTGACAAGTTCAGCAAGGTTGTTCGGGACATGGGCGTCACTCGCAGTTCCGCAGACTTCTCCTTATTCACTCGACACCGGGCAACAGGAACGGTCCTTCTGCTGGTTTATGTTGATGACATCCTGCTCACTAGGGATGATTCAAAAAGAATTCACGCAGTCAAACAACATCTTAGCACTGTGTTTCAGACTAAAGACCTGGGGCATCTTCGCTACTTCCTCGGTCTTGAGGTCGCACGACGTCCGGATGGACTTGTACTCTCCCAATTGGAAGTATTGTCTTGATCTCCTCAAAGACGCTGGCCAGTCTGGTTGCAAACCAGCTACTACTCCGATGGAGGCAAAACACAAGTTGTGTGTTCATGCCTCTGATGATGATCTGCCCCTTCAGAACCCGGAATATTATCGACGGCTTGTGGGAAAATTGATCTACCTAACGGTCACAAGGCCTGATATATCGTTCGCTGTTGGGATTGTCAGTCGGTTCATGCATGCTCCCCGGGTTTCTCATCTCCAGGCGGTTGAACGGATCCTCCGATACCTTAAGGCAGCTCCGGGTCAAGGGCTGGTTTACAAACCCTCCAACTCTACTCCAGCATTAGTTGCATATTCTGATGCCGATTATGCTGGCTCCCTGGACGATCGACGGTCAACCAGTGGGTTCTGTACATATTTTGGCGGTCATCTCATTACATGGAAAAGTAATAAACAAGTCGTGGTTGCTCGATCCTCCGCGGAAGCTGAATACCGATCGATGACATCGGTTGTCTCAGAACTCACATGGCTCGAAAGCCTCCTTGCTGACCTGGGGGTAAAACTTCCTTCATCTGCTGTTCTATTTTGTGACAGTCAAGCGGCCATACACATTGCAAAGAATCTGGTATTTACGAGCGCACGAAACATATCGAGGTAGACTGTCATTTTATTCGGGAGAATGTTCAAATGAAGAAACTTGAATTAAAGCATGTTTCAGGCACTGATCAAGTTGCTGATATGCTCACAAAGGCTTTATCAAGTACCTTATTTTACCAGTGTTTGTCCAAGCTGGGTGCATATGACTTGTACGCTCCAGCTTGCGGGGGAGTGTTAGAGAAGCCCATTTGACAAAGACCCATTATGTATTTTTTTATTATTATTTCTCTCTTCTCTGTAGTCCCACATCATGTATAGGATCTTCTTCTCTCTCTCCATCCTATAAATATGTACTCATTCTTTGTATCTGAGACAAATGAACATATATACAAGGTTCAGTTTTCTTTCTCTTCACAAATAATAGGTTTATGAGAACCTGGAAGCGTCATTCAAGATATTGATTTCTCTTTAATGCAATTGTTGATTTCATTTGAGATTGATTTTGTCCATATTATAATCCTTCCTGCCTGCTGCTCAGGGATGAGGATGCTAAAACAGAAAGAGAGAGCACTGCTGGAGGTTTAAGTGGCTTCAAGCTTAACATTGAGGAGTTGGAGATGCTTTTAGAGGCTTATTTTGTGCAAATAGATGGCACCCTAAATAAACTATCCACGGTATGTTCTAATTCTTTTTTCTTTTAATTAATCTTATTAAATTTTTTGTCGGTTTTGTTTTATATAATTTATGTAAATTTCATATTTGAGAGTGGAAAAGAGAGCCTGGCATGAGAATTACTTGTAAACATGAATTGGAAGTTGACTTTTTTTAGAAGTTCAGTCAGCAAACTATGGAGAAGTAACATTCTGTCTAATGAAGGTAGGAAGTATTGTTTTATTTCAAACCCTCAGAAAATTCTTCTTACGGTAGTAATTTCTCTTTTTACAGTAGTTATTTTGGTCTAAGATTCCAACCATTTCCACAGTTATGCTATGGATATAAATTGGCTAGCCAGGGGAGGCTTACACTTGAAAGGTCTGGCAAGGCGGCGAATAGTCAGCAACTGTACTCTTGGAAATTTTCAATGCATTGACTGACCAGTAGAGAAGATGACCAGCGGTGAAGTGAGAGGGAGAGGAAAAACACGGTTGTGTCAAGGAGATAAATTGAAAAGGAAGGCCTTTTTGCCCATGCCAAGGCTCGATTCTGTTACTCAAATTCAGCACGATTCTCCTAACAACCATAAAATCTGAGAGAGAATTTTTAAATAAACATTAATTAAAACACATTAAATGCTCTAAAAGGCTATATTTGAATTAGCCTTCAATGTTGTATTTCCTTCTTAAAGATATTCCTTGGATTCCTCCTATAATTAATTCCCGTCTTCAATCTTGTTCCCGTCCGGATTTGTACGAATATTTCTAGAGTAAAAGCCGTTGAATTAGTGGACCAACGCCTTCTTTAGCGTTCGGGTCCACAGGTGCGTGCGTATCAATATTCCCCTCTTCAAAAACGATTTTGCCCCCACAGATCTGAAATGGTGTCAGCGACAAGGCACCATAGGTCAGAGACTGTGAAAAGATGGTATGATGAATCAATGACCATTTTTATTGCTATGATTTTACATTCTATTTAGAAATTGTAGCTCAATAAAATTTCTCTCCACACCTTTTTGGGTCGGTGCGGTAATTTTTGATTCTATATGTGGCAAACTGATGATCAGCTCAAATGATAAAGTGACCTCCCAAATGGTATGTGCTCAAGGGCTGAATGACCGGCGAAGGTGCTATTAATTAAGTCTCGTATGCCATTGCGATGCTGTGTTGCGATGTCGGGGGAGGGTAGGCGGTGGTGGGGAAAACGGTGTGTGTGTGTGTGTGAGGGAGAGAGAGAAGGGAGATGAGATTAGAGTTAGAGATTAGAGGAAGGGAAAGACATAAATTCATCCAAGATAAGAATTACATGGTCCGCTTGCCCTCTTATAGTGGTGAGGAGCGAATACAAAATGAAATACGCAAAATAGGAAATACAGAAAATATTAAAAACGCCTCAAGAAAATAAAACAACATATTTATTTAGCAACATATTTAATATTTAAACATCCCCCGCGCCGACCCCGCCTGGGTCGTCCTCGTCGGTCCAAGCCGCTCCCGACGCGCCCGGTTCATCTTCATCGGTTCGCGCCGCATCCGCCCCGCATATCTGTAACAATACCGCCGTCTGGGAAATATGCCTTGTCCCCAAGGCAGTTGCCGGAGTGGCCGCGGCCGAAGTGATCCCGGGGCAACTAGTTGACATCAGACTCCGGACGGGAAGACCTAGCGACATGGACCATTTGCGAGCCAGAGTCCCCCTGAAAGTGGCAGCGACGACCAAGTAGCTTGGTTGGGTGGTTCGGCGCCAGCTGCCGTCTTTCTTCCGGACCAACAAAAGTTAGGTTGGTGGCAGTCCCGTCGGAGGCTGGATGGCATCGGTGAGCGCGGTCGAAAGCTCCCGGTGATTTGTCGGGAAAGGAAGAGGCACAACGGATGTTCCCGTGATGTCTCACAGCTTTGTGGAGAGGCCGACGTCCGTGGTTCGCTGGATCGTGCAATGGGAGCTCGGAGAGCGTAGGGGTGCGGAGTTGTTGTCGAGGCGACATGGCTGACCCTTCTGCAGGAACTGCATGGACATAGCCTGTCAATTAACACACACATCGCCGAGGGTAGCGAGTCAAGCCACTCCAAGAATGACGTCGAGACCGCCTAAACCAAATATGTGGAAGTCTGCGGTCACGGAACAGGTCCCCACCGAGAGGGAGACGACAGTGCAACGACCCATAGACGGACGGTGGCGCCCATCGCCCAATCGGACCGCGACATCCGGGGAGGGAACTGAGGGTAGACGGAGCTGCTGCACCAGATGCTCTGAGATGAGGTTGTGGCTTGCGCCGCTGTCTACCATGATGATGACCGGGTGATACCGTAGTATGCCCGAGAGCTGCATGGTTTGTTGGCTAAGGATCCCGCCCGTCGAGGTGCAAGATAGCTCCACCCGGTGGAACAAAGCTGTGGTGGAGTCGAGAGGTATGTCCTCCGGTGAGAGCTCCAGAGTCTCAAAATCGGCCGAGGTAACCTCAAGGTCGACGTCGCCGATGATGGCACAAAACTCCTTGACCGCACAGACGTGGGTAGGAGAATAGGGCTGACAACAGCATAAACACAACCCTTTTCTTTGGAGATCGTCTAACTCGCGGTTGGAGAGTCGCTGAGTAGGGGCCGGTCGGCCTGGCTGAGCGCCTGGAGGAGGCCAAGGGGCTGGTGTCTCTGGAGTAGTGGTCCGCCGTGGTTGGCCTCCCGGTGGAGGTCCGCCTGGTGGTGGTGGTGGTCGAGGAGACAAATCCGCCTCCACGAGGCGGGCCATGTCAAGGGCCTCTAAAACCGTCCGGGGATGGTGAGTGCAGAGTAGGGAGCAGATGTGGGGCAAGAGGCCCTGCATGAAGAAGCCGAGATAATGATCCGGCGGTAAGCCCGAAACATGGGTGACGAGGGCCACAAACTCATCGATGTATTCATCCAACGCACCGACTTGACGTACCCCACACAATCGTTCGTTGGCGGAGCCGGAGTAACGGCTGTCGTAGCAGCAGATCATCTCCTGCTTGATCTCTGGCCAGGAGATGGTTGGATTGGACTGCCGTAGCCATCGGGCCCAATGTAAGGCGGAGCCGTCGAGTCCCACGATGGCGGTGGAGACCCTATCTTGCTCGGGAGTGTGGTGGAGGTCAAAGTACTGTTCCGCCTTTGCGATCCACCCAATCGGGTCCACACCGGCGATGGTGGGGAGGTCCAAGGCAAGGGCTGGATGGCCAAAGGAAAACGGGGGTGCAGTCTCCCCGTTGTGTGGGAGAGGTGGCGCCCCGAGTATGGACGCCTCGTTGGCCGGGCATGCGGATCCGCTGGCGGACGAAGCAGCGGAAGGTTGTAACGCATCAAGCTTTGCGTGGATGGCGAGCAAGGATGCCACAATGGACTCCTGGGTGCTGAGACGGCGTAGGAGGGCCTCGTTGGCATCCTCCGATGGCTCCTCGGCGATGGAGCGGGTGTTTGGCGCCATAGCAACGACAGAAGGACTGCAGCGGTGCAGCGGCGGGGAAAAGCCGCGCTGCAGCGCTGGAGTACGGTGCTGTGGTGCAGCTGGCTTGAGTGCGGAACGGCGGCGGGATGGCGGTGCTGGCTGTGGGACTGAGCGGCGGTGTGGTGCCGGAAAAAAACGTTGTGCGGCGCTGGACGACGGTCGGGAGCAGGCGTCTAGTGGCGGATGCGAACTTGGATCGCGGAACTGAACTGGATCGCAGGTGTGGAAATCGGCCGGGGTCGCCGAACTGCGTGAGGCTGAGGCGTCGTGGTCCGGGCGGGATCGCGGATGCGGAAGTTGGGCGGAATCGCGGAGTTTTGCGGCGCACGCGCTGTGGTCCGTGCGGGATCGCGGACGTGGAAACCAGACAGAACCGCAGAAACGACAGTAGATCGTTAGCGAGGGACACAACCAGCGGCCTGCGGCGGGCGGGATGGCCGGTCGGCGGGTCAGACGTTGCGATGTCGGGGGAGGGTAGGCGGTGGTGGGGAAAATGATGTGTGTGTGTGAGAGAGAGAGGGAGAGAGAGAAGGGAGAGGGGATTAGGGTTAGAGATTGGAGGAAGGGAAAGACATACATTCATCCAAGATAAGAATTACATGGTCTGCTTGTCCTCTTATAGTGGAGAGGAGCGAATACAAAAGGAAATACACAAAATAGGAAATACAAAAAGTACTAAAAAACGCCTCAAGCAAATAAAGCAACATATTTAATTAACAACATATTTAATATTTTAATATCCCCCGCGCCGACCCTGTCCGGGTCGTCCTCGTCGGTCCAAGCCGCTCCCGACGCGACCGGTTCGTCTTCATCGGTTTGTGCTGCGTCCGCTCCACATATCTGTAACATGCTACTTTTGAAGCATCATTCGATCACAATTAAATTGGTGAAATCTTTCATTGCTAAGATTGGTTCCATCACTAAAACTATTTTCGAGCTACAAATAATTCTTGTGATCCTTATACCAAAGAAAGATTGTTGTGGAGCTCTTCTAGAGAAACGTCGTGAGGGTATGCAATTGTCGGACATAATCACTAATGAATCACCGATATCCAGTTAGACCATGGAATCCACAAATTTCCTGGATCGATGTTGGTCTTGGCCACATGAAGACAACATGAATCAGTTGAATTGAGAGGAAATAATACATGCTTATTATTATTCATCTATTGAGGGCTATGCATAAGATTACAATAGACTTGTAAACGTAAACACCCGATGTGGGACTAAACCCCACGTACATACATAAGCGCTAGTAATAATAATAATACGAAAAATGATTCGACCTGTAAATAACTCTCAACTCTCCCCCTCAAGTCGGACGAAAGATATCAGTCATTCCAAGTCTCTTGATGTCGTCACTGAATGCATCACACCCCAAGTTTTTTGTGAACACATCTGCCAGTTGATCTTTAGAGTGAACGAATGGTGTGACTATAGCCTTTTATCCAAGCGATCTTTGATAAAATGTCGATCCACTTCAACGTGCTTTGTCCTGTCATGTTGTACAAGATTATGGGCTAGATTGATTCCTGCCTTGTTGTTGCAAAACAAGGAGAACAGTGTCATCACGGGAAACCCCAAGTCATGTAGAACTGCACACAACCACAGGCCTTCGCACGTGCCTTGTGACATTGCACAGTATTCTGCCTCAGCACTTGATCTGACCACTACATTTTGCTTCTTACTGCGCCAGATCACCAGGTTTCCTTCAACAAAAGAACAATAACCTGTTGTAGACTTGCGATCATCACGACATCCTGCCCAATCAGCATCAGTAAAAACCTCAATCCTCAAGTGGTCGTTTTTGGAAAATAAAAGACCACGACCCGGAGCCTTCTTCAAGTACCGTAACACCCGAAAAGCTGCCTATTGACGTCTAATCCTGTGAGCATGCATGTATCTGCTCAGAATCCCAACAACATAGGTAATATCGGGACGAGTATGAGACAATTATATTAGTTTCTCAACTAATCTCCGGTAGCGCGTAACATCGGCCTGATCACTATTACCATCCTCACAAATTCCATGATTTTCTTCCATCGGGGTGTTCGCTGGAACACAGCCGAGCATCCCAGTTTCCTGCAAGAGGTCTAGAATATACTTCTGCTGAGATATAAAGATACTCTGATCAGATCTAGTCACCTAAATACCCAGAAAGTATCGTAATCTACCCAAGTCTTTCCCCTCAAATTTGGCAGATAGGAGGGACTTGAGTTTCACAATCTCTTCCAAATCACTGCCAGTGATCACGGTGTCATCCACATAGACAATAAGAACAACAATACCCTGATCACGTCTCCGAATGAACATAGTGTGATCCGACTGTGCCTGCTTATACCCAAATTTGATCATAGCCGAGAGGAATCTGCCAAACCATGCTCTCGGAGACTGTTTCAAGCTATATAACGACCTTCTTAGCCGACAGACAAGATCTTCAGCTCCCTTTTTCACAAACCCAGGGGGAATTTCATATATACCTCTTCATCAAGCTCACCATGAAGAAAAACATTCTTAACATCCAACTGATGAAGTTTCCAGTCCATGCAAGCCGCGCATGACAACAATACCCGAATAGAGTCCATCTTAGCTACAAGGGCGAAAGTCTCCTGATAGTCTCCTTGAGTCTGAGTGTACCCCTGGGTAACCAGTCGCGTCTTGTATCGTTCGACCTTCCCCTCTGGATTCTGTTTAACGGAAAACAACCATCTCGAGCCAATAGCTTTATTTCCAGGACGAAGGGAAGAAACATCCCAGGTATGATTCTTGTCCAAGGCTGACATCTCCTCCATCATAGCCTGAGTCCAGGCCGGAATACCCAAAGCTTCCTGCCATGTCTTAGGGATAACGACCGAAGAGAGAGAAGCAACAAATGCCTGATGGTAAGCAACAAAGGCCGGGTTAAGGTGGTGGTAAGCAACATGATTAAAAATGAGATGTTTTGTACATGCAGCCTTACCTTTCAACAAAGCAAGCAAAATATGCAAATCCGTGTCATCAAAATCTGAGGCAGAAGTGGGCACTGGTAGAGACAAAACCTTAGTAGCATGTATACCTGTCGGGCGGTGTCGGTGGTACACATGAGGAAAAGGAGAGATCAGAGTATCAGGCAGAGGAACTGGGATAGGAGTCCCAGTTCCTTGCAAGGAGGAAGCTGTGGTGGCAAAGGGGAAATGAGAGGAAGAGGAACATCTGCATCACGACTACTCTCCCCCTGACGAAGAGAGTGAGTCAAAGGTAAGAAATAAGATTCATCTTCCCTAAAAGTGACATCCATAGTGCAAAACATACGCCCCGAGGGAGGGTGGTAACACTGATACCCTTTCGTCGTAGAAGAGTATCCAAGGAACACGCACTGATGAACCCGGGGGTCCAATTTGTCTCGGTGTGGCAGATGAATATGGGCATAGTATACACACCCGAAAACACGAGAAGGCAAGTGAGAAGTATAGACCACGGTTGTGGTAGATAGCCGAGCGAGGGGAGTAGTATAGTCAATAACCCGTGAAGGAAACCGATTGATAAGGTGCGCGGCGGTGAGAACAGCGTCCCCCCAATAAGATTTGGGAAGATGCATAGTGGTCAGAAGACAACGAGCAACATCCAACAGGTGTCGATTTTTTCGTTCGGCTACTCCATTTTGGGTAGAGGTGTGGACACAAGTAGTCTGGTGGATGATACCATGACTAGTGAGGTATGAACCAAATGCCCCCGATCATCATATTCTCCTCCATTATCACTACACAGGACATGAATAGAGCCCTTAAACTGGGTTTGAACCATCTTATGAAAAACCTGAAAGCACGAGAAGACTTCACTTTTCTTTTTTAACAGATATACCCAAGTGGTGCGAGAAAACCAATCAATAAAGGTAACGAACCAACGAAAACCATAAAGAGATACAACAGGGGACGGACTCCAGACATCAGAGTGAACAACATCAAACAAAGTAGTACTAGGAGAAGATAAATGTGAAAAACTGTGTCGCGCATGTTTAGACCGATCACAAGCATCACAAACAAAAGTATGTAAAAAAGGTACAAAAGCTGGAAACAACTTTTGAAGATAAGTGGGAGAGGGATGTCCAAGCCGCAAGTGCCTCGACAAACATCATCAGCTGTAACGGTAGCGCAAGAAAGAGCCAGAGTAGGCGAAGGCTGGAGATCCAGGTAATACAGACCACCTCGATTCCTACCACTGCCAATGTTCCGCTTCGTACCCAGTTTCTGAAAAACACAAGAATCGGGAAAAAAGTCACTGAACAATTAAGAGATTGAGTAAGATCACTGATAGAAAATAAATTGCGGGGAAAGGAAGGAACGTGAAGAACAAATAGCAGAGACAGGGAAGGGGAACATGAGATCAGGCCTTTGCCAGCAATGAGAAACAATAAGCCATTAGCAGAGATAACTTTGTCCTTACCAGACAAAGGAGTGTAAGAGATAAAACCTGAGGAGGAGTCAGTCATGTGGTGGGTGGCACCATAATCAATCACCAACTCAGAGGAGGAGATAGTGGCAGCATGGGCACTGGGCATAACAATAGAGGCACTGACAGCAGAGGCATGATCAGGCTGAGAGTGCAACAGGCGGCGAAAAGCATCCAGTTCAAGAGCAGTAAGCTACCCCGGTACAACACTGGAAGGCTCGTTGTAGACGCCCGTAGAGTAAGCAGCAGCATGAGCTCTAGAGCCACCCTGGCGATGTCCCCTATGTCCTGGCCCGCGTACACGGCCACGACCACGAGGGGCAAGATGTGGGTGGAGCTTGTAGCACATCTCCCGAGTATGGCCTTTGCGACCACAATAATCACAACTAGAAGCAGACAAGCTAGGGCTGAGAGGGTGACCACGACCAACACTAGTCAAGGCAGAGCGCTCAGGAGGAGTACTTGCACTAAGAGACTTCCGACGGTCTTCATCACCGAGGACCATGCTAAAGGCTTCCCGGAGAGACGAAAGAGGGGATCAGTGGAGGATATTTTTCCGTACCATGTCGAATTCCATATTCAGCCCCATTAAGAAGACATGGAGACGAAAACGATCCTCCCGGTGTTGTAGCTGAACAGCGTACACAGTGCACGTTGGGGTGAAGTGCGAGAAAAAGTCTAGTTCCTGACATAAACGCTCGAACTCAGAAAAGAACGATGACACCATCATAGATCTTTGTCGCAGTTCCAAAATACGGCGAGTGATTTCATAAGCCTGTGTGGAACTGCCAATCTGAGAATACGTCTCACTGGCACGAGTCCAAATATTGAAGGCAGAGTCCATCAGCATGTAACTCCGGTAAACCTTCGGAGACATGGAATGAAGAAGCCATGAAACTACTAGGGAGTTCTCTGAGTCCCATTGCTTCCAGGAGGGATCAGCTTTAGGAGGCTCCTGAACAGTTCCATCAATATACCCAAACATCTGATGGCTGCGTATGACATGTTGCGCCGCCTGGGACAACTCAAGATAGTTCGCGTCATCTAATGGGACGGTAGTAATCTTCAGGGAGCCGGTGTGGCTATGGGACCGCTGAGGGTCACTCATCTGAGGCTGAATCACACCCGACGACGACGCTGAAGAGTCACCCTTGTCAGAGACGTCGAAGCAACAGATCTGGGAGAGGCGCAGTGAGAGAACGCACAGGCAGCACCACAAATGACAAATCAGAGGAGCAAAACAGGCGGAGCAGCAGGATCGGCGGTGGTCGGAGAGCCAGAAAACAGGGCAGACGCAGATCAGCTGAAGCCTTGCCCGAGGCGCAGAGCTGGTGAGGTCCCGATGCAGGAGGAGGGGGAGGGTGGCCGGTGTCGGAGCAGGATCCTTGCTGGAGCAGAAGTTAGAGGCGCAGGAGCCGCGCCGGAGAAACCATGGCCGACCTTGGCCGCGTCGCAGACGGAGAGGGACGATCGGTGTGTAGAGGAAAGAAGGCCGGCGACTTCATAGAGGGACGACGACTACGTCCCTCTCAGCGACCGGCAGCGGCGTGAGCGCCGCTCGTCATTCCTGTAGGGCGAGAAGAGATCGGGCGCGGGATCGAAGGGTGAGCGGGATCGGTCTCGCTGCTTGAAGACGGAAGCGGAAAGGGGGCGGTAGTGGAAAACGGGATTAGGGTTACCGGTGCTCTGATACTAAGTTGAATTGAGAGGAAATACTACTTGCTTATTATTATTCATCCATTGAGAGCTATATATAAGATTACAATAGACTCGTAGACGTAAACACCCGATGTGAGACTAAATCACACGTACACCCATAAGCGCTAGTAATAATAATACGAAAAATGTCTCGACTTGTAAATAACTCTCAACTGAATCTTCTAGGGATCCCTAGCGTGGCTACCAATGTTTTTTATATGCTCTGTAGAAATGGAGAAAGCCAATCTTGTATATATGTTCACCTGGGAATAGTTACAAGTATACACACACTTATATAGGAGAAGAAGGAAGGGAGAAATCCTAATACATGATGTGGGACTAATACAAGAAGAAAAAATAAGAAAAAACATGGGCCCTTAAATGGGCTTTTCTAACACTCCCCCGCAAGCTGGAGCGTACAAGTCGTAGGCGCCAAGCTTGGATAAGAACTGATAATATAGCGGCTTGGAGAGAGCTTTCGTCAGGATGTCCGCAACTTGATCGGTAGCAGGAACATGCGCCAAATCTATCTTCTTTGACTGTACCTTTTCCCGGATAAAGTGACAGTCAACTTCGATATGCTTTGTTCGTTCGTGAAAAACCGGATTCTTTGCAATATGAATTGCTGCCTGACTATCGCAAAATAAGGTTGCCGGAGATGAGAGACGAACACCTAAGTCTCTCAGAAGGCCTTCAAGCCAGGTTAGCTCAGAGACAACAGCCGCCATAGCCCGGTACTCGGCTTCGGCAGAGGAACGCACAACCACATTCTGTTTCTTGCTACGCCAAGTTATGAGGTGTCCACCAAAGTAAGTACAGAATCCAGTTGTAGAGCGCCTATCATCAATAGATCCTGCGTAGTCAGCGTCAGAATACGCGACAAGAGATAGAGATGTGGTTGGCTTGTACACGAGTCCTTGTCCGGGGGCGATCTTGAGATATCGAAGGATGCGCTCGACAGCTTGAAGATGAGATGTCCGAGGAGCGTGCATGAAACGGCTCACAACTCCCACAGCAAATGAGATGTCTGGTCGAGTCACCGTAAGGTAGATCAGCTTCCCAACCAAGCGTCTGTAATATTCTGGATTTGTAAGTAGCTTGTCAGAGTCAGAGCTATGGGCCGAGAGCTTGTGATTTGCGTCCATAGGAGTCTCCGCAGGTTTGCACCCAGAATAACCTGCATCACGAAGGAGGTCCATACAGTACTTCCTTTGAGATAACACAAGACCATCAGGGCGTCGAGCGACCTCGAGCCCAAGAAAGTACCGAAGGTTGCCCAGATCTTTGGTTTGAAAGGCAGAATTCAACTGTGCCTTGATCTGTTGTATTCCTGTCGTGTCGTCGCCAGTAATTAGGATATCATCAACGTAGACCAGAAGAATCACAGTCCCGGTTGACCGATGTCGGGTGAAGAGAGAAAAATCAGCGGAGCTCCGAGTGAAGCCACTAGCACAAACCACCTTACTGAACTTTTCAAACCATGCACGCGGGGACTGTTTGAGACCATAAATGGATTTCCGAAGATGACATACCAAAGACTCCCCCGTGGTCTCAAACCCGGGAGGCTGCTGCATATAAACGGTCTCCTGGAGATCGCCGTTGAGGAAGACATTCTTGATATCCAGCTGATAAAGTGGCCAATGACGATGAACAACCAAGGAGAGAAGAACGCGGACCGTGTTCAATTTGGCCACGGGAGAGAAGGTTTCCTTGTAATCAAGGCCATGTTGCTGAGTAAACCCCCGGGCCATAAGACGTGCCTTCAGACGGTCGATAGTGTCATCCGCCGCATGTTTAATGACAAAGACCCATTTGCAGCTAACAGGAGTGTGGCCAGCAGGGAGAGGAACCAGATCCCAGGTCTGGTTAGCCCAGAGAGCCTGCATTTCATCGTGCATAGCAGCCCGCCATCCTGGGTGGTGAAGCGCCTCCTGCACATTGTTAGGAAGAGAAATAGAGGAAAGGGAGGTGGCAAATGCGTAGAGAAGCGGTGAGAGCCGATGTAGAGAGACGTAGTTGGTCAAGGGATGAGCTGTAGAGACAGGAGCGTGATCGACCGTAGCCGAACTATCGCTGGCAGCAGGGAGCTGGGTCACGGGAGCATCCTTGGATGGGCGACGAGAGTAGACACGGATTAGCGGTGGAGGAACCCGAGGAGGAACGGGGGGGAGATGAGGAAGAAGACGGCACAGATGGCGTGACCGGGACAATGGGCCGGGGAAGAGAGGGAGCAGAAGACGAGGGGGTGCCGGGTAAGTGGAAGGGCTGATCTTCGCAGAAGGTGACATCTGCAGAAACGACCATTTTGCCGGTAGTAGGAGAGTAGCAGACGTACCCCTTTTGAGTGCGGGAGTAGCCAACAAACATATACTTGGCGGCCCGAGGAGCAAGTTTGTCGGAAGGAGGGCCAAGAAGGTGGACATAACAAACACACCCGAAGATCCGTGGTGTGAGAGAGGTGAGGGGGATGGAGGGATAGAGGAGTTGGATAGGCGAGACAAAATTAAGGACAGAGGAGGGAAGGCGGTTGATGAGATGACAGGCGGTGGAAACAGCAAAGTTCCAATATTTGGTGGGAACGTGCATTTGGAACATAAGAGAGCGGGCAACGTCGAGAAGATGACGATTTTTTCGTTCTGCCACCCCGTTTTGCTGAGGGGTATATGCACATGAAGTTTGATGGATGACACCAAAGTCAGTGCAGAGATCGGAGAAGGCACGACCCGTATACTCCCGAGCATTATCAGTGCGAATGACTTTGAGAGGAGTGGTGAACTGCGTTCGCATCTCAAGTAAAAAGGCGCAAAAGATAGAGGGAAGTTCAGTGCGATCATGTAGGAAATAGAGCCACGTGGTACGGGAGTAATCGTCAATGAACGTGACAAAATATCGAAAGCCAAAAACACTAGGGAGCCGATAAGGACCCCAAATATCAGAATGAACTAACGACAAGGGAGTAGTACTCCTGGTACAGGCAGGGGGGAAAGAGGAACGGTGTTGTTTGCCGTAGACACAAGATTCACAGGAGAACTCTTGTAAAGAGAGATCAGGAAGAGCCCGCTTGAGAATCGAAAGGGGAGCATGTCCAAGGCGGCAATGCCAATCAACAGTAGAGATGGTGGAGAGAAGAGTTGGTGGGATATCCAAGATGTACAACCCATTCACCAGCTGCCCCTGACCAATGGTACTCCGGGTGCGGCGATCCTGCATAAGAAAAGAAGTGGGTGAAAAGATAATACAACAATCAAGGTCGTGTGTGAGACGACTAACTGATAATAAATTGAAGGGAGACCCCGGAACGTGAAGGACCGAGGAAAGAGAAAGGGTGAGCGTAAGCCGAAGATCAGCAGAGCCAAAGACGGGGAGGGTGTCACCGTTGGCCACAGTGATGCGAGCAGGATGAGGCGTGTGGAGATATGCTGGGGGCTGCTGGGAGGAGATATGGTGAGTAGCGCCGGAATCAACGATCCAACAAGGATGATGAGAGAGGCAGGTGATACCCTCCGTAGAGGACACAACAGAGGTGACAGCTGAAGCAGCAAGTGCCATGCGGAGAGCAGAAAAAAAAACCAGGTGGCTAGCAGAGGCGAGGCCGGGCGGCGAGCAGACACAGCCCGCGGCGGACTGGAGCCGGTAGAGGCGAGTAGGGCAGACCGCAGCTGCAAAGAGAGGCCACGCAAACAGAAAGAGGGCCGCAGCGGGAAGAGAGTCCGCGCAGTCAGAGACAGGCCGCAGCGAGCAGAGACCGCGGACTGGATGAGGTCGCGGCGAGCTGGAGTAGGCCGCGGCGAGTACAGACACGCTCAGCAAGGAGCGGGCTATGGGAGACCGCGGCGGACTGGATTAGGCTGGAGGTCGCGGCGGTCTGGAGGTCGCGGCGAACTGAGTGAGGCCGCGGCGAACAGGAGCAGTCCGCGAGTAGAGGTCGCGGCGAGTTGGGGGCAGGTCGCGGCAGCGGACAGGAGCAGTCCGCAAGAGACTGCGGAGAACTGGGGGCAGGTCGCGGCAGAGGTCGCAGCAAGAGAAGAGCGCACAGTGGACACAAAGAGAGGCCGCAGCGGACAGGAGCAGTCCGCAAGAGATGGCGGAGAGAGAGTCCGCGAGCACAGAGGCTCGAGCGGACAGGAATAGAGCAAGCTAGAGGGAGCAGTCCGCGAGCAAAGAGGCTCGAGCGGACACAAACAGAGTGCAGCGGACAGGAATGATCGTCCGGAGCGGATAGAGGGAGCATTCCGCGAGCAGAGGCTCGAGCGGACAGAAAAAAAGGGCAGTCCGCAGGAGACCGGGCGGACTGAAAAAGGGCAGTCCGCAGCTAGACGGAACCTGGCTCTGATACCATGTAGAAATGGAGAAAGCCAACCTTGTATATATGTTCACCTGGGAATAGTTACAAGTATACACACACTTATATAGGAGAAGAAGGAAGGGAGAAATCCTAATACATGATGTGGGACTAATACAAGAAGAAAAAATAAGAAAAAACATGGGCCCTTAAATGGGCTTTTCTAACATGCTCCATTGTTCAATTGTTTTGCCTTGATAGAGCTCCGGTGTTGATTCTAGAACCATCACATTTAATTACACACAATTTTATGGATTGAAAATCATGCTGTCATTGGAGCCATTGTGGAGTTTGAAATGATTCTTGTGCCTCCTTAGACCACCGAAAGGTTGTTGTGAAGCTCTTTGAAGAAACATCGTGAGGGGATTCGGGAGTCGACCATTATCTCAAATCAAAGATAGTATCTAGTTAGACTGAGGAACCCAAGTGCTCCCCACAACAATGCTAGTGTTGGCCATTTGAGGACAACCTGGATCTTGTACGAAACCATAGAGAGGTCATCAATGTTTCGTATCACTCTAAAGGATCCCCCATGACAAAAAAAAGAACTTGGAGCCTCTATGTTTGCACAATGGAGCCCACTGTAACATTTAATGAGTTCCTTTGTTGTATTACATTTTTTATATTTTCACGGGTTCGAGTCATGGAAGCAGCCTCTTGCAAAAATGCAAGGTAGGATTTTCCTACAATTCACCCTTGTGGTGGGACCCTTCCCTGGACCCTCGCTGCGCGGGGATGCTTTGTGCATCGAGCTGCCCTTTTATTGTCCTTAAATAATCATGCTTAAGATTTTGTATAAGGAATGAGTTGTCTTCTATCTTGAAAGAGTCTCGACCTTCTGTTGGGTGAGGGAACCTACCCCCGAGTTGTATTTAGGAGAGTATGTATCTCAAGTGTCATTCCTCTTCGTGTAATCTCCCATGTTCTACCAATTGGTTTGACCAAATCTCCCATGTTCTACCAATTGGTTTGACCATCGTTCCTACCCAATGACTCCTTTGGCTATTAGGATCTGTCTAGCACCTTGTTTGCACATTCAGATACCACTTACATTTCCTTCATACCATAGACCGCACCCATATTTCCCCAGACGAAATGGCTGCCATATACGTGAACATTCACACTATGGCAAGATCTTTGGACCATCATTGCTTCCAAGGATCCCACACCGACCCCATCTCCATCCTTTTCCCTAAACCCTCCTCAACTACACAGTCGAACTAACACCCCTTACCCACCGACAACCACCCTCCCCATGTCAACATATGTTATATTTGGTCTCATATATGAGGGAGAAATCAATTTTTCAACCCAGCGTTGATAGCCTGCTACTTTGGACTTCCACAAATACACAGTCGAACTAACACCCCTTACCCACCAACAACCACCCTCCCCATGTCAACATATGTTATATTTGGTCTCATATATGAGGGAGAAATCAATGTTTCAACCTAGCGTTGATAGCCTGCTACTTTGGACTTCCAATCTTCTTGGCCAATATTGTCATTTGTATATGTTGGTGATTCAATGGGATTACATCCGAGCATTATTGTTTCTTCTAAGAGATGTAGAATATACTTTTTTGGGTGATGAAAATACCTCTTCTTGTTCTAATAAACACAATCCCAAGAAAGAATCTCAAAGGTCCATGAGCTTTCACCTCAAACTCATTCATCAGACATGTCTTCAAGAGTGTCATATCTTTTTCTTCATTCTCATTGATGACTATCATCTACATTAACAATCAATGTTGTTAACCCTTTCTCATTGTAGTATAGAAGCCCCCAAAACATTCTCTAGAAGATTGTTGTAATTCATATTAAGATACCTGAGTCTACACAAATGGCCATTTGAATCCTTGTGAGGCAAACCATCTGGTGCACTCATGACAACTTCTTCCAAGTCTTCCTTGAAGGAAAATATTATTTACATCTCGTTCACAGATAGAAACACATTAGAGTAATACCCGAATAGTGTTCATCTTTGCTATTGGAATAGAAGATTCATGATACTCTACTCCTTTTGTCCGTGTGTATGGCTTTACCACCAATCTTGCTTAGAATCATTTACTGACATATGTTTTGGGTCTTACTGAATTATAAACACCAATCTACTTCCCACTACTTTATTTCCTTTAGGAATAGTTCCATTTACCATGTTTGGTTCATTTTCAAGGGCACGGGTGTTGTATTGTGTTGTGTACATATATATTCTGTATTTATCTTATTTGTTACATTTTTTTGGAATTCTTGACCTCTCAATAGTGGTACATGGATGGAATTTATATAAAAGGGAAACAGACTTACAATCATATTACACGATATGAGACTAACACTATCAAACAATCCCTCTCATACACACCACCACTCAGCTTCCCTCTACCAATAATACGGCTCGTCAGTTGTTTCTGAAAAATGCAACAAGAAGATGTGAAGGTAGCAGTGCAATTTAAATTACGAGTAAGCTTACTAATTGACAATAAGTTGTAAGCTGATTGAGGAACTTGAGCAACAGAATCACAATTACCAAACCAAACAAGGGGTACTGTCGATCCATCTGCAACCGTATTTGAAGACCCGCTATGAGGTTGTATGAGTGTAATATACCTAAGGTACTAGTCAGGTGATCAGAGGCGTCAGAATCTGCCAGCCACCGAACAGGCCGCTGTGAAGTACAAACAGGCTGGATGGTTTGAGCCGCAACAACACTATGAGTTGGAGAGTCAATCTGAAGGGCCTGCAGGCGACGATACTCTTCTTCAGATATTTCAACTGTTCTCAGAACTGCGGATATAGAAGTGGAGTCAGCCAAGTGCGTAGAGCGAGATGGAGGGGGTTTGGAGGCCCAGTCAGGCTTCCCATGAACCACTCAACAAGTATCCTTCGTGTGGCCCCGAAGCCCGCAATGGGTGCAATGGCTCGTGTCGCTATCACGACCTCGGCTAGAGCGCCCGCCCCCCCTCGACTAGTCCCCCTTCCACCCCGAGAAGTAAGAGCCAACGACTCTCCAGAGGAAATATGTAGAGCAGATGGTGCATGGGTACTGGTTGACCCAGCTTTGGTCAGACGATAGTACACATTAGCAGTTTGCAGTGTAGAAGGACTCGCTAGCATTTCAGTCTTTGTTGTCGAGAAGTTTGGATCTAGTCCATTCAGAAGCCAAAGAAGTACAAGGTGCTCATGTTGAGCCTGATGCTCCTCCCTGGTAGAGGGGATCTCCCGAAGATCCAAGATCTTATCAGCCAGAACCTTCCATTCGTCGAAGTACCCGGTGACCGAACGTTCCCCTTGTCTCAGTTCAACCATCTTGAGAAGAGTTCACCAAGACGAGTGAGGTTGTTCGCTTGAGAGAACATCATATGTAAGGTATCCCATAGTTAGTGTTGTTACAGTTCTTGCACATTTGCTGAACGGATGGGTCCATGGACCCGCGATGCTCTATTGTTCTGAGTGTTGGACAGTGAATTGTGTACATGAACAAAAAATGGGAGTTGCGGAGGTGAGAATGTTTAGGTGCATGCGTGGACACACGAGATTGGATAATATTAGGAATGAAAGTATCATGGATAAGACAGGAGTAGCACCAATTGCAGAGAAGATGCGAGAAGCTCGTCTAAGATGGTTTGGACACGTACAAAGGAGACCATTAGAGGCACCTGTTAGGCGCTGTGAGAGTCTAGTCACTAGGCGTGTTAAACGAGGGAGGGGTAGACCAATAAAGATTTGGAATGAAACTGTAAGGAAAGACATGATGTACTTAGGCATTAGTGAGATTATGACATGTTGAAGTATTAGACCGGGCGGCTTAGCGGTCTGATCCAGCGGTTTGTTGACCGGGCGGATTAGCGGTCTGATCCAGCGGTCTGGAGACCGGGCGGTCTATCGGTCTACCATTGCGGCCTGTTCTATCCTGCTGGAGTTGCCGAGCGGTTAGCCCGTCTGTCTAACCGCGCGGCCTGTGCGGTCACCCTTATTCTAGCCGCTCTGTACTGTAAATGTTTAGTCCCACATTGTTTGTATACTCTCTTCTTATCTCCTCCATTCTATATAAGGGAGGTCATACCTTTGTAAATGATATCTTTTTTGGATAATAAAATTTCAGTTATTCAAAAGTTTATCCTCTTGTTCTCTCTTTTTCGCTACTTTCTAACATGGTATCAGAGGACACGGTCATTTCCTCCTGATTCTGTGCGCTCTCTGTTGTTCGCGGCTTGTTTTCCGCGTTCTGCGACTTGTCTCGCAGCTTGCCTTTTCTTCTGTCCGCGCGGATTGTTTCTATCCGCACGGCTTGTTTCTGTCCGCTGCCCTGTTCGCGCGGCTTGCTTCTTCTTGGTTTCTCTTCTCCTTCTGCTATTCGTCGCAGCGACCTGTTTCCTTGTCACCGCGCTCCTTGTCCTTTCTTGCCTCTCCGACTTCCTAGTCGTTGCGGCCTGTTTCTGTCCGCGTGTCTTGTTTCTATACTCGCGGTTTGCTGCTGTGATCTGCCTGACCGTGCGGGTTGTTCCTTTCTCACCCGCATCTTGGTCGCGGTCACCTGCTCTTCTCCTCTCTTCTGTTCGCTCGGCCTTTTCAGTCCGCGCGACCTCTTCCCCGCTGTGCCTTTGACCTCTTTCTAGCTGCTACTGTTCGCGCGGCTTCTTCTGTTTTCTAACTGCTTCTGTTCGCGCGGCTTCTTCTCCTTGCCGGGTTCTATGACTACCTCCGGTCTCACCACTACTCCTGCAGCTCCTTCTCCTCCTCCTCCTTCGGGCAACCTTGGCACCCTTTCCAAGCTTGTTGGCTCCAACTATCCCGATTGGAGCGTTTCTTTCACCTTTCTCCTTCGTTCTCAACGCAAGCGTCATCACCTCACCGATGACCCTCCTCCTCGCACCTCTCCTGAGTTTGATGACTGGGATGCGAGTGATGCTCTTGTCCGCACCTGGCTGGCCAACAGCCTTTCTGATGAGTGCCTTCCCGTCATTCGCCATGATGAGACGGTCAAGGCCGCCTGGCTTCACCTCGCTGCTCTCTATTCTAAGGGGGGCCAGACGTCCCGCATTTATACTCTCTATGCGGACCTCTTCGCCCGCCCTTCCATGTCACCGGCTGCGGCTTATCAGCAGGTTCAGTCCCTTGGTGCTGAAATCCTCCAGAATCGCCCCTTCTCCGCGGACTTGGCCGACCAGCACAAACACTTCCAGGAACTCCTGGTTGTTTGTTATCTTCTTCGTCTTCCCGACTCTTATGATATGATCCGCCAGCAGATCTTGGGTGAGGCGGAATCTCCTACTTTGGATGCCACTGCGGCTCGCATTGCCGCTGTTACTTCGCTACTCCAGCGACCTCTGTTGGCCTCCCCGCCTTCCCAGGACTCCTTTGCTCACCAAGCTCAGAGGGGGGGCCCTAGTAGCCGCGGCCCCTCTGGCGGACGGGGTTCATCCCGGTTCCTCTGCTCTCACTGTGGTCGTACTGGCCATACTGTTGACCGCTGCTGGCAGAAACATCCTCATCTTCGCCCTTCCGGTGATGCTCCTTCTTCGGCCTCCGCCTCTTCTAGGCCGTCTGCCTCTGTGGCCACGACGTCAGGTAGTGCCCACGTCGTTACTCAAGGTAAATGGCTGATTGACTCTGGTGCCACAAATCATATGACGGGCAACCCTCATTGCTTCTCCCGTCTTGAGACCCATGACCGCTTACCCCCGGTTCGTGTGGCGGATGGTTCCCCGTCCCCGGTTCATGGGACGGGCATGGTTCAACTCACTCCATCGCTTTGCTTGGAGGATACCCTCTATGTTCCGAAGTTCCCGTGCAATTTGTTATCAGTTACTACTTTATGCCGGCAACTTCAGTGCTCCGTCTTATTCACTCCCACTACTTGTTCTTTTCAGGACCCGAGGACCCAGCGGACGATTGCTACTGGGACTGAGAGCGGCGGCCTCTACTTCCTCGACGATGTTTCCGCTCTATCTGCCTACTCCTCCTCCACCGATCTCCTTCAGTGGCATCTTCGTCTTGGATATCCTCCTCCTCGGCTTATTCGCCAGCTTCTGCCCCACTTACCTCCTACCAGTTCTCCGCTCAACTGTGATGCGTGTCAGCTTGGCAAGCATCATCGCTCCTCCTTCCCACCGAAGCAAGGCCGTGGCTCCTCTCGCATTTTTGATCTTATTCATTCTGATGTATGGGGTCCTGCTCCTACCCTCACAGTTGGTCGGGGCAGTTCCTATTTTGTCACTTTTATCGATGATTTTACTCGATGTACCTGGGTGTATCTGTTAAAAGATCGCTCTGAACTATTTTCTGTTTGGCAATCCTTTTACTTTATGATTAAGACTCAATTTGCTATTTCTATTAAAGTCTTACGTTCTGATAATGCCAAGGAGTATCTGACTCATGAGTTCTCCGCGTTCTTTCACCAACATGGCCTCCTTCATCAAACGACTTGTGTTTACACCTCCCAGCAGAATGGGGTGGCGGAGCGTAAAAACCGTCACCTGCTTGATGTTGCGCGTACTCTCATGACGCAGATGCACGTCCCTCGCTCCTACTGGGGCTACGCTGTGCTCCTCGCCTGCTATCTCATCAGTCGTCTTCCCTCCGCGGTTCTCCACGGCCAGACTCCCTTCTCCCTTCTCTACCCCCACCAGGAACCTTTTCCTCTTCCTCTCCGTGTCTTTGGCTGTACGGCCTTTGTTCACGCTCCCTCCGCTACCCGTGACAAGATTTCCCCCCGTTCCACCAAGTGTGTCTTTTTGGGGTACTCTACCACTCAAAAAGGCTATTGCTGCTTTGACCCTCTTCTCCGCAAGCAGTTTGTCTCCGCAGATGTGACGTTTTTCGAAAATGCTTCCTATTTCTCTCCTCCCTCTTCTCTTCCTTCTGATATCTCCGTTCCTTCCACACCTCTCCACGTTTTCCCACCTTCGTCTCCTCCTCCACCCTCTCCTTCCCAGTCCGTCTCGCCACCCACCCCTCCACCCTCCTCTCCGCTGCCGTCTCTCTCTAGTCCCGGGCCAGCATTCTCCGCCACGGACGCTCCGGTCGCTGACGCTCCCGTCGCCGACGCTCCCGTTGACCTGGATGTTCCCATTGCCCTTCGCAAAGGGGTGCGGGCGTGTACTCAACACCCGCTCACGGCTGTTGTTTCCTATGATCAGCTTTCTCCTTCTCGCAGGTGTTTTGCCTTGGCTATCTCTGCTACTTCTACTCCCCGTACCTACCAGGAGGCTCTTGCTCTCCCTCATTGGAAGTCTGCCATGGATGAGGAGATGGCTACTCTTACTGAACGGGGTACCTGGACCCTGGTTCCTCCTCCCGTGGGCACTGATGTGGTTGGCTGTCGCTGGGTATTCGTTGTAAAGTTTCGCCCCGACGGCACTGTGGATCGCTACAAAGCCCGGCTGGTGGCCAAGGGCTTCACTTAGACTTACGGCGTTGATTACTTTGATACCTTCTCTCCGGTTGCTCGCCTCAGCACCATCCGGGTTCTCTTTTCTGTGGCTGTTAACCGGGCTTGGGCTATTTCCCAGCTTGATGTGAAGAATGCCTTTCTCTACGGCGATCTTCAGGAGGACGTCTATATGGAGCAACCTCCTGGGTATGTTGCTCAGGGGGAGACACGTGTATGTCATTTGAAGAAGGCCATTTATGGCCTAAAGCAGAGCCCTCGGGCATGGTTCGACAAATTCAGTGGTATTGTGGCTACCATCGGCTTTCAAAGGAGTTCGGCCGATCACTCCTTATTCATTCGCAAAACGGCCTCGGGACTGGTGGTTTTGGCCGTATATGTGGATGATATTCTCCTTACTGGCGATGACCGAGATGGGGTGGACTTGACGAAGAAGCACCTCTGTCAGCACTTGGTCACGAAGGATATGGGCTCCCCAAAATACTTTTTGGGGATAGAAATCTCTCGGAAACTTGACTCCTTGGTTATCTCTCAACGGAAGTATGCCCTTGATCTTCTACGAGAAGCAGGATTGACAGGTGCCAAACCAGCTCGTTTTCCCATGGCTGTTGGAGAAGACAAAACGTGGACGGATGACTCGCCTCTTCTATCTGATGTCACAAGGTACAGACGTTTGGTAGGCAAACTCATCTATCTCACGGTGACTAGACCCGACATCGCCTATGCTGTAGGCAAGGTCAGTCAATTTATGCAAGCTCCCAGGGAGTGCCATCTTCAGTCCGCCCTGAAGATTTTAGAGTATATCAAAGCAGCACCGGACAGAGGGTTACTCTTTCAGAAGAATGGTCATCTGAGGGTTGAGGCCTACTCAGATTCAAGTTACGCGGATGACAAAGGCGATCGTAAATCCACATCAGGTTTTTGTACCTTTGTTGGAGGTAATCTCGTGAGTTGGAAGAGCAAGAAACAGTCTGTTGTTTCCAGATCCAGTGCCGAAGCAGAATACCGGAGTATGGCGTCAACCACGTGTGAGTTAAAGTGGTTGCGGGCTCTCATGCTTGACCTGGGCGAGGTATATGACTGTCCTCTCCCTATGTTCTGTGACAACAAGGCCGCTATACACATATCCAGAAATCCGGTCTTCCATGAGAGAACAAAGCATATAGAGGTTGATTGTCACTTCATTCGGGAAGAGATTTTGAAGAAACAGATTTGTACCCCTTTTGTCACCTCTGACAAGGAGTTGACAGATATCTTCACCAAGCCGGTTTCTACTTCCTTCTTCCGCATTTGTGACAAGCTGGACATGATTGATATCTATGCTCCAGCTTGAGGGGGAGTGTTGAAGTATTAGACCGGACGGCTTAGCGATCTGATTCAGCGGTTTGTTGACCGGGCGGCTTAGCGGTCTGATCCAGCGGTCTGGAGACCGGGCGGTCTATCGGTCTACCATTGCTGCCTGTTCTATCCTGCTGGAGTTGCCGAGCGGTTAGCCCGTCTGTCTAACCGCGCGGCCTGTGCGGTCACCCTTATTCTAGCCGCTCTGTACTGTAAATGTTTAGTCCCACATTGTTTGTATACTCTCTTCTTATCTCCTCCATTCTATATAAGTGAGGTCATACCTTTGTAAATGATATCTTTTTTGGATAATAAAATTTCAGTTATTCAAAAGTTTATCCTCTTGTTCTCTCTTTTTCGCTACTTTCTAACATGACAAAAGATGGGGCACAATGACGAGAAATGATTCATATCCCATTATAGTGGGATAAAGGCTTAAATGTTGTTGTTTTAATATAATTTTATGTCAAAGTATGACATCCAATCCTAAAACGAATGCAAATAATAAATGACTGATTCAATGGACTTACTAACTATGCAACTGATTCAACAAATTCATTAACCTTAAACTTCACGTAATGGTGGAATCCTCTAAGAAAGGGTGGTTTATCATGAAGCTCTTTGAGTGAGGGTTGAAGTTGAAGCTGAGGAAGAAGGCTGACAGTCCCAAAAACTAGGTGGGTTAATATTTAGAATTAAATTTTCTACACTGAATATGAGATGAGTACCCATATTCATAGGAATATCAAGCTCATAAAAGTTTGACTCATTTTCTCCCAGGACAATGGAGTGATGATCACCTGTGAATAAGACATCTACACAAAAGCACTACTTTGGGTGTGTCACATGTCTCCAAAAGGGAAAAGCTTATGATGTTGCTTACTTGGGGGATCATGCGAGGCTTATCAAAGAATTCATCATTAACGAGATGGTCCTTTAGATGAGTCTCATGATGATGGTAGTGTCCTCAGAAGCAGGTGAGACAGCCACTACTAGGATTGTGACTCTTAGTCACGACATGACTAGTCACTATGACAGAGTCTTTAAGTACCTGTAATCAAAGGCGTGTCTATGGTAGGGGCACTAATTAGTTTTAGGCAGAGAGTAAGAAGAGGGGCATCTAATAACTCCAGGCTATCCAAGTTGCTTATGATCACTCTCTATCAGTGTCATAGGGTTTGAGTCAAGCTCAATTCCATCATCAAGTGGCAGACCATTCACCGCACTTCGAAGCTCGCTGGTGTAGGATAGCTTTGTATTAGGTGTCTCATCTTCCATGTCCATGGGGTTCCATGTCCATGGGGGGACAAGTAGGCGTTGTGGTTGCCTTTGGTGGGGAAGGACTCATGGAGGACATGTGAGGGTGTGAGTCTACTTAATTCATTCTAGCAAATATCATGGTTGCTCGTAAAGGAGGGTAAGTTGAAATGCCTGCTCAACAAACTCTAAGCAGTGATTGATCAACTAATTATATATCTTGTCATGAAGTTCAGACAAAAAATTGATAGTAACTGCAATAGGCTCCTCTGGAATGTTGCCTCACCACTAACTCATCAATACTTGCTCTATAAATGACAACAAACATGAGCCCCTGATGTAGTGCAAACAACCACTCAAGGCGACGACTTTTATAAGAAGCTAGAAAATATTTTTGGCATAACTTCCATTTCTACCTAACTAGTAACATCGCGAAGATGATTGTGCTCAATAGTCTTCTCTATCCTACTCCATACGCTTTAACCTGATCGAGGAGTCTAGTTTTCATTAATCAAACACGATACTCACTTAATAACCTATATATATCTATGTAATACTCCATATATATGAGATAGTATGTTACGGAGTTGCTCGACGACGAGCCACCTTGGAAAGTTTACACGCGCTGGACGCGTATAGCGGATGGGCCCACAATTCCCGCAGCGAATAATTAATTAATTTGTTACCTTATTTGCTTATGACGTTAATTTGTTGCTTTGGTTGTGTGTGTCAATTTAAGTATTTTCATACTTACTATTATAGAATATTTCCTTTTTGTGTTCGCTCCTCGTCACTATAAGAGGACGCGTAAGCCTTTTATTGTTTTTTATCCTAGAATGAAATTGTGGTTTCCCTTTCCTCCTCTCTAACCCTAATCCTCTCTCTCTCTCTTCCTCCCCTCCCTCTCCCGCTCTCCCTCAGACCGACCGGAACCACCACCTCCCCGGGATCGTACCAAACTGGTCCGACCTGCCGCTTCCGCCCGCAAACGGCCGCCGGAGAACCTGCGCCATACCGCTCGTCCGCTCCAGCCGTTGCAGCCGCCCGTCTGCCTTCTGCCCCGACGCGCGCATCGCCCGTCCTGACCGCGTGCCGCACCGCACTCTAGGCCGCATCCAGCACGGCCGACCACCCCTCTGCGGCTCCAGCCATCGTCCCTCTGCCGCCGCTGGAGAACCAGGGCCGTCCTGCCGCGCCGCCGCTGCCATGACCCAACCACTCATTCCACCGCCGAGGCTCCATCGGAGGACGCCAACGAGGCCCTCCTTCGCCGTGTCAGCACACGGGAGTCCATCGTGGCCTCCTTGCAGACCTCCCTGCTCGCCATACACGCCAAACTCGATGCATTACAGCCGTCCGCTGCCCCCTCCGCCAGTGGCTCCGCGCAACCGGCCGCGAGCACGTCCATCCTAGGGGTGACACCTCCAACGCGCATTGGGGACGCTTCCCCCCTTGGTCTTTCCAGTCGTTCGACCCTTACCTTGGATCTTCCAACCTTCCCCGGGGTTTATCCAATTGGGTGGATCGCCATGGCGGAACAATACTTCGATCTCCACCACACCCCCGAGCAGGACAAGGTCTCTACCGCCGTCGTGGGACTCGACGGCTCCGCCTTCCACTGGGCCCGATGGCTCCGCCAGACCAACCCGTTCATCTCATGGACGGAAATCAACCAGGAAATGATTCGCCGCTACGACACTCATTATTCCGGCTTCGCCATCGAAAGATTATGCGGGGTACGAAAATCCGGTACGATGGAGGACTACATCGATGAGTTCGTGGCCCTCGTCACTCATGTTCCGGGCCTACCACCGGACCACTATCTTGGCTTCTTCATGCAGGGCCTTCACCCCAACATACGGTCCCGGCTCCGCACCCACCACCCCCGGACAGTTTCTGAGGCCCTCGACATGGCCCGCCTTGTGGACACGGATTTGTCTCCTCGGCCACCACTGATTCCCGGTGGGCTTCCGCCAGGCGGTCGGGCTTGGAAAACCACTACTCCAGAAACCCAAGGTCCTCGCCCCCCGCCGGCCTCCCGGCCAGGGCGCCCAGCCCCACCACAACGGATCTCCAACCGCGAGTTCGATGATCTCCGCCGCAAGGGGCTATGTTTCCGCTGCCGCCAGCCCTACTCCCCGACCCACGTCTGCACGGTTAAGGAGTTCCATGACATCATCAGCGACTTCGAGCCAGAGATCACTTTAGCAGATTTTGAAGACCTCGAGATCACTACAGAGGACACCACCTAGGCCGCCGCTGACGCAGACCTTCACCATTTGAAGCTTCCTTGTTTTTTCCGTGGGTGACTTTTCTGGACCCCAAACCATGAAATTGACAGGCAAGTTGGGCGACCGCCACATAGTCATCATGGTGGACAGCGGAGCAAGCCATAATTTTCTTTCTTCTCATCTGGTCCAGCAGCTACGTCTTCAAATAGAAACTTCTCCAGATTTCACGGTTTGTCTGGGCGATGGTCGTCGCCGCTCATCCAGGGCCGCTGTCCGGCCGTTTCGATCTCAGTGGGACCCTACAGATGACGGAGGACTTCTACGTTTTCGGCCTTGGCGGGACCGACGCCATTTTGGGAGTAGCGTGGCTCTGCACGCTCAGCGACGTGCGAGTCAAGTGGAGCTCTATGACGATGCGGTTCCTCCAGGACGATCGGGAGTGCTGCCTTGTGGGAAACGCCGCACTTCTTCGCTCCCTGGTCTCCGCCCACGCCATTCAGCGGACTGGGGACGTCGATTTTTCGGCCCTGCTGTGGCCCATCTCGGACGCCGCTGCTCCAGTCTCAGCACCGCCTTCGGACCTTCAGGCCCTCCTATCAGAGTTTGCAAACATCTTTGCTCCACCAACCGAGCTTCCACTAGCTCGGCCGTACGATCATGTCATACCTCTTCAGCCTAGCGTGACGGCAGTCTCGGTCCGTCCATACCGCTACAGGCACGTACAAAAGTACGAGATCGAAAGACTGGTCCGCAACATGTTGATGGGGGGCCTCATCCGCCCCAGTGCCAGCCCCTTCTCCAGCCCGGTCCTGTTGGTCCGCAAAAAAGACAGCAGTTGGCGTTTCTGCGTAGACTATCGGGAGCTTAATAAAGCCACCGTTCCAGACAAGTACCCGATTCCAGTGATTCAGGAGCTTTTGGACCGTCTTCACCAAGCTGGGCCTTCGTGCCGGCTACCACCAGATTCGCGTTCGGTCGGCTGATGTAGCCAAAACGGCCTTCCGGACCCATGACGACCACTACGAGTTTCTGGTTATGCCTTTCGGCCTGACCAACGCACTGACCACCTTTCAGGCCACGATGAACGATATCTTTCGCCCGGTACTTTGTCAGCACGTTCTAGTTTTTTGATGACATATTGGTCTGTAGTTCTTCTTGGCAGGAGCACCTCCAGCAAGTCCGACAGACATTGACAACTCTACGACGCCATCACCTCAAGCTCCACCCAACGAAGTGTTCCTTTGGGGTTCCCGAGGTGTGCTACTTGGGACACACCATCTCGGCAACAAGAGTCTCCATGGATAGCGACAAGATCGAGGCGGTCCTCCAGTGGCCGACACCATCGTCACTCCGCGATGTCCGTGGATTCTTGGGACTGACAGGGCACTACCGCCAGTTCATTCAGGGGTACGACACGCTGGCCCGACCCCTCTCCCAACTTAAGTATGCACATTTTATTCCCCTGCGCCACCCATACACGACAGCCACAGTCGCCGACAGTTTCGTCCAGGGGTCGTACGCCTCCATGGGTTTCCTCGGTCGATCGTCAGCGACCGCGATCCTCTCTTCCTTAGTACGTTCTGGACCACGTTGTTCCGCTTACAGGGCACCCGTCTCCGCATGAGCACATCCTACCACCCGCAGACAGGCGGCCAATCAGAGGTCCTCAACCGGTGTTTGGAGATGTACCTCCGTTGCTTCGTGGGGGAGCAGCCTCGCAGTTGGGCCAAGTGGCTCGGGTGGGCCGAATACTCGTACAATACCGCTTATCATTAGGAGGCCGACACCACCCCATTCGAGGCCGTTTACGGCCGCCCTCCTCCGACGATCGTCTGCCACCTTCCAGGGGAGTGCCAGGTGGAGAGCTTGACCACCGCTCTCCGCGACAAAGATACCATCCTGGATCATTTGAAGCACCACTTACGGCGGGCCCAACAGAAGACGGTCTCCTTCGCCAACAAGAAACGCCGAGACCTATCTTTTGAGGTTAGCGAGAGGGTGTTCGTCAAACTCCACACCTACCGACAACTTTCGGTGGCCCGCCGGCCCTGTCCGAAACTGGCTCCTTGTTTCTTCGGGCCTTTCGAGGTCCTCGCCCGCATAGGGGCTGTCGCCTACCATCTTCGCCTTCCAGCCGAGAGCCGCATTCATCCGATCTTCCATGTCTCACAAATACGACGCGTTGTGGGCGATCACACTCCCATAGATCACGTTCCGGCCGACATCGACCTCGCAGGGGAGGCACCCTACTACCCTGCCTCTGTCCTCGATCAGAGATGTCGCACCCCAGGGGACCGCACATCGGAGGAAGTCCTTGTGGCCTGGACCGGTCGACCAGACTCGGATGCAACGTGGTTACCCCGGGATGATTTCCGCCACCAGTTTCCCGATTTCTGCCTTGAGGACAAGGCACATTTCCCAGATGGCGGCATTGTTACGGAGTTGCACGACGACGAGCCACCTTGGAAAGTTTACACGCGTCGGGCGCGTATAGCGGATGGGCTCACAATTCCCGCAGCGAATAATTAATTAATTTGTTACCTTATTTGCTTATGACGTTAATTTGTTGATTTGTTTGCGTGGGTTTCGCTCTCCTCATCTCTAACCCTAATTCTCTCTCTCTCTTCCTCCCCTCCCTCTCCCGCTCTCCCTCAGACCGACCGGAACCACCACCTCCCCGGGATCGTACCATAGTATCTAAATGACTCGTGATTCAAAATCGATATTTTCCCTTGTATGACACCATCCTTGATGTGATTCATGATAATCATCATAAAAAAGTACTCGTCCCCACCATAATTGGATTGTGATGGGAGGTTTACATGACCCTAGGGTAGGGGGGACATGGAGGGTCTGTGTAATAACATGAAGATCTCGTGTAAGGAGCTCTTTGGAGTCAAGCATAAACATGCTTTGGATTCTCAAATAGATGGGAGACGTAACATTGATCCTAAATGCAATGCTCCTACAGTTGTCCCAGCCTCCCAGGCTAGCATACCACTTTCTCCACTATCGGTGTCGGTTGCTCGGTGACTCCTTACATTTCATTTTCACTTCCTGACATTTTATTGTTGTATCTTTATTACTAGAAATATTTTGCTCTGAATATCTTGGCTGGCTTAATTTTAGTGCGTGTTCTAGATTTATTAGCATTTTATTTAACTTAGTGCAATCTCAGTTAATTTGCACTTGTCATTCCCTTAATTAGCATATTTGTGATTGTTTGCTCTGAATATCTTGGTTTGCTTAATTTTAGTGCGTGTTCTAGATTTATTCGCTTTTTTTAACTTTAGGTCAATCTCAATTAATTTGCACTTGTCATTTCCTTAGTGTAAAATTTTAAAATTAATATTGTTTAATTAATTTCACGTCGGAAATCATTGTATGATTGAATCATTCACAAGCATCACATTAGAGTTTAGGCTTGACTGCCAGAAGTTCATTAGATTGCATCTGCATTCATCCACATCCTCAGTTTAGGGTTTGTCATCGGTCCATTGCATTTATCGTGCGTTGCTTGTGTCTTGCTCTTGCACTTTCATTTTAAGGGTTGGTCTTAGATTCATTGCATTTGTTTGTGATTGATTGCATTCATCTAGGGTTAGGGCATCGAACGTCCGTTACTTGTAGATTCGTCTTGCACAAAGACTATACCCATGACTTAAAATCAAGGCCTTCCCCCAGATCCAAGTAATTCGGCCTTAGCTCGGATCCAAGTAATAGCCCTATGTTAGATATAGGTTTTTATATGTTGGCTCCAAGCAATCTGGAATCCCTACAACTTATAATTGGAAGAGACATGTGCCTGCATCTTAGTGTATCTTTCTGGTGTGGTGATTTCGAGGTCTACAAATATGAATATCTTTTGATTAAAATAATATGATTCTTCGCAATACAAAGACCCTAGATATGTTATCTGCTATAATTTATATTGGATTGCATTGTTGATATGGGGACTATTCTTTGATGATCGAATTCTTGAGTTGGCACTACCATATTTTAGGAGAATGACTATTTCACCATCATTATGTAATATGTAACCCATGATCTATTCATTGGTTTTACTCTTTCTTTTATCATATCACATGATAAATTTTATTCAAATTGTATTGGGTTTCGAAGCCCTTTGAAGCATTGCCCTATTTCTAAACTCTTTCTTAATCCTTACGACTTCCTTGTTACAGAAACTTACTGTGTAGTTTTCGAAATTTAGTCCCAAGACTTCATCTTTAGTACCTGCAGGCTTCATAAGTTCCTTAAATTTGTATATATGTATATATAGACACACACTATCTAGGGAAGATGGGTTTTTGGTGTAACATTCATTATTTCAATTTTACCCCACTTTTTAATTGAAGTGTTTGCAAGATTAAGAAAATCACAGGTGACGCCCCATCCACCAAAGCTTCCTGATGTACTTTTCTACAAAATTGGCTTACACTCCAATTTGCTTCACATTTAAATTTGGAGAACAACCAAATTGATCCTCACTCTTCATTTCTTTGTTTGATTCACCATGTTCAAGTGTTGCTTAGGTCCCATCCGAGTTGGCATGTCTACCGGTGGTGCTGTTCCATATGGAATGCCTGCGCAGCCTCATGGCAGATTGGCCACCGCGGTCATGAGTTCTTCCAAATTTGTTGCAAAGGAAATCTACAGACTTCATGCAGATCACGACTATGCTCACATTTGGATAATTCCAATGATCCAGCAGCGTTAAAGACCCCCCCCCCCCCCCCCCCATACACACACACACACAATAAACAGCCCCATCCAAAGAAGCCCTTACTAGACCATGTCCGGGAAATTAGTCATATAATGTGTTTTCCATAATTTCTCTACTCTTATCTCATTATTAAGAAAAAGCCGCTTCATGGAACATCGTTTTCAATTAAGGCTGTGTTTGGCATGGCTTATCGCTGCTTATTTGCTCCGGTTTTGGTTGGACAAAAATGTAATTGTATGTTTGGTATGATAAATGTTACTACCGTTAAAAAAAACTAGTTTGAGGCATAAGATTTTGGTATGACAATGACAGTTTTGTCTGACCTCACAGGAGCAAATAAGCCGCGATAAGTCGCGCCAAACGCAGCCTAAATATCGAAATCATGAAGTTCCGAACCTCCTGCTCTCGATCTTGAATGCATGAATGGTTTTATTCTCGACATCGGCCAGCTCTGATCATGATTTTGCTGCATCCTCTGTATGTGTGCAGCTAAGGGAGTATGTCGACGACACCGAGGATTACATCAATATCATGCTCGACGAGAAACAGAACCAGTTGCTGCAGATGGGGGTTATGCTAAGCACCGCCACCCTGGTTATCACGGCCGGCGTCGTGGTGGTCGGCATATTCGGCATGAATATCATTATCGATCTCTTCAAAGTGTCGACCTATCACCAGTTCTGGGAGACCGTGGGAGGCACCATCGGTGGCTGCATCATGCTCTACATCTTTGCAATTTACTGGGGCAAGAAGAGTGGACTTCTCCAGTGAGGTGGAGACCTCAAATGCAAGCGGTCTGCATCAGTTTAAATCAGCCTTTGGAATCCAAAGATCATTCTTCAAACTCCAGAACTTTAGGCTGTGTATTTACTTACTAAAGGAAATGATTTCATGATCAAACAAATCATGGCCGAATGAATTATAGACCACTTCCCAAACTCTCTTCTAAGATATGATGCTGCTAACAACAACAACAAATGTGTATTAAGGTTTTGATTGACTTCGAATTCAAAAGGAGCTTTATGTAATGATATAGGATCGATGTAGTGCACCTTCTGGAATAGAAATTTCTATGGAATTTCGTTACTTGTTGACTGTGAAGATAACTCATCCGTGTAAGAAAAGTCGATGCTTGATGGAATGGCGTGTTTTTGCCAGTTTCTATCATAAACACTGGAGAAAAGTTCAACTATCTTGTATTAATTTCGCTTGAGATTTTGATCTTCGACATTAGAGTGCTTGTGATGTGGCCTGTAATGTGATAGTTCATACCTTCTATACTAAAAATCATCGATGTCTGTCATGTCCTGTTGTTTCTTACGGAGCCAGCGGAAATACCCCTTCTACTTCCGCCGAAGAACTTCCCTCTCCAACCAACTCTTCTTTCTCCCCGGCATCTTGAAAACGAATGTTCCGTCTGAAACACTCGTTTATTACTCTTATTTATACAGGAATCTGAACTCAACCAAGAGGGAAGGAGCCGGCCAGACGGGTCGACTTTTAGGTGCGTTACTCTCACCTATTTCTAGGTGCAGAAATAAATACTAACCGTTGATCTGATATCCTACGACCCATACATTATTAAATACTGACCGTTGATTAGTATTAGATCCATCGTGCTATTTCTGCAAAAAATCAACTGACCAATATTTATTAGCATGTTTTTTATTTTATTCAGGTTATGAAATTTTGTTAGGGATGAGGATTAAAGATGATCAAACCGATTCATCTTATCATTTTGAACAGAGCTGCAGTTGAGTACTAATCGGCCAGAATATGGGGAAAAAAATCTCATCCCTTTTAACACAATAGGGGATGAGCAAACCAGTGGAACAAGAGTTCCAAGGTCTGGTGGATTGATCGCCTTCGTTGGTGACGCTAGAGAACAATGTTTCCGTGAATCGCAGCGCGCCCAATTTTGGAGTCCTGAAAATATTTAACGACTCCAAATCGCGATATTTTCGCGTCAGGAGGGCGGGGGCGGTTCCTACTGGAGAGCTCAAAAACATTGTTTGGCAGGCCGGATCAATAAACCGCGGTGTGCAGCTTCTAAAACGCCCCGCCAAACAAAACCTTAATACTGAAGCGTAAGAGGTATCAAAATCCAAAGTAGTCTGAAATGCCTCAAAAGCTTCCAAACCAGGTAAGGCTCTGTTTGGCGTGGCGTTTAGGAGCAGGGGTCGTGGATTTTCAAAAAATCCCGCCAAACAAAATTTTAAGGAACGGAAGTGGCATAGCCACCCCTATTAATAGCGGTGGCCCGCTATTTCCGAGTCGCGAAATTTTTCCGACTCGGAAATAGCAGCAGCGCTTGCAGCCAAGCGCTGCTGTCCTTTTTATTATGTAATATATAATTATATAATAATAAGTTATATATTAAATTAATATTATATAATTAATTTTATAATTATTATAATTAAGTTGTTATTATAAGTTAATAATTATTATAATTAAATTATTAGGTTATATAATAAGTTAATAATTATATAATTAAGTTAATAATTATTATAATTAATGTAAATAATTATTATATTAAGTTAATATTATAAGTTATATATTATTAATTAATTTATATGAATGTTATATAAATTATAAATTTATAATGTATTATTTATATAATATTTATAAAATAATATATAATTAGTAAATATAGCTTTATTTAAATAATATTTATAAAATATACATAATAAATAACACTGCAAATAATATTCTTCCAAACAGATTCACAGATTCTGCCACCACTCTGCAAAACAACTGATTATTCCATCACTATTTTCCATCACTACTTCTCCAGTCGATGCAGTCGCGCCAAACAAAGCCTAAGTCATAATGATTGTTTCAAATAGAAGCTTTTTTTTCTCTCTAGAGCTCGTTTTCATTACAGGAGAGACCTCTGCGGGATGGAGGTTTCACATTGAGAGGATAGTTGAAATGGAGCTTAAGGAAAGCGATTTTGAGATATTATTTCACCTCTAACAACTCAAGCTTGATGTTGCTGCCATTGCCAAAGCTTCCAGCGAGATTCTGATGTGTTCTTATTTTAATATTAGGGTCAGGTTATATTAAATGTATTGTGTGTTGTTGCATTGTTAGCGGCTACACGGGAACTCCTCTAGCCGGAAAATCGATCCGTTCAGGGCAGTTCTTAGGTGAGATTAGTTATCTGTAATTTGTTCTTTAATCAATTAGTAGTTCAAGTTTACGATCCAATCCCCATTCTATCATTTTGGATCCTATCAATCTCGGCCTACATGTACATATGGACTGCTTTGGCTCCAAGTAAATTGAGAAGTTGAGCTTCAGGAAGAGCAAACACTTTTCGATTTTCATTCATTTCTAATTTGTTACAGAAGTTCCACTTATAGTGGTATAGTGAAGTTTCCAGACACAGACAAAATTACATATATAACCTTGCAAATTCATCCAAGCCAGCATTTCATGTTTTTGAATATTTCATACATATATGGAGTTGACTTAGGCTTCTTTTGGCATAGTGGTGGCGGTCGTAAACGCATGGGTTAAACTGTCATTCGTTAACGACCATCTAACAAACTTCATCCATTTAAGCATAAAAGTGGATGAAGTTCCTTAGGTGTGCATTAACAAATGACAATTTAACCCCCATGTTCACGACCGCCACCACCGTGCCAAAACAGAGCCTTAGACTTTGCCGTCTTCCTTCTCCAGGGGCTGCGACCTCTGGTTGCTGGTTATCATGGCGACCGCTACAGATTTGGGGCTTCTGCGGATTAGCCCTTTTCTCCAACACCCCCTCTTAATCTCGAGATGCCCCCCGATCTTCAGATCTGCAAAAAGAACAACTCTTATCTTATTTTGCCTGACTTGTTCTCTGATAAAATGACGGCGAATTGCAACGTGTTTGCTCCGCTTATGAAAAGTACGACTTTTAGCTAATGTGATTGCGGAAGTATTATCACAATGAGGAATAATTTTTTCATTATTTTCCTCTTTTCCTTTCTTTTCTAAGTATTGTTGCAGTTGTTGAAGCCATAGTTCTTCACAAGTGGCAGTACTCATTGCCACATTCTGCTTCTCATGAAGATAGGGCAATAGTTGATTGTTTACGGGCATTTCATGAAATAGGTTTGCCCCCCATAAAAAGCGCATAGCCCAATCTGAATCTGAGCTCCCTCTAATTCTTGCATCACCCCCTCTCTTATAAAGTAGCCCAAAGAATTTGGCCCCTTGCAAATACCGAATGAGGTGTTTTGCTGCAGCACTATGGCGTTTGCTTTGAGACCGGAAGAGAAGCTAAAAAACATCCCAGAAGTCGACCCGCATGCTCGACTCCTTCCCTCTACTACTTGGGACGAATTTAGATTCCTCCAAAAATAAGAGTAATAAACAAGTGTTTCAAACGGAGCATTCGTTTTCAAGATAGGGCAAACATTAATTAATTAAAATGACTAGACTCTCATTTAACATGCCTAGTGACTAGACTCTCACAACGCCTAACAGGCGCCTCTAATGGTCTCCTTTGTATGTGTCCAAACCATCTTAGTCGAGCTTCTCGCATCTTCTCTGCAATTGTTGCTACTCCTGTCTCATCCCTGAAACATAATAGGGCAAACATTAATTAATTAAAATGAGCTGCAAAAATCAAGTGGCTCGCCATGAAATTATTCTATAAAGAGACAATAAATGGAGCTTCCTAATCGTACTTATGAAAATATACCTTCTGAAGAAACATTGGGTGGCCCATGAAAACTCGTATATGACGGTGCTGCCTGGATATATGATTGAAAAATGAAAGGAAATGTATCCTTGTGGTTTCAACAAAATTTTAGCTATGTATCAAAGGACAATCTGACGTTCACGGCCTGGATATATGATTACAACAACACAACACTCGAGCCTTTATGACACTATAGTGGGGCCGGCTATATGGATCCATTGTCGCCATTGTGCCCTATCTTTTGTCATTATCAAGGCCTGGATATATGATTGAAGCATGAAAAAGAATGTACCCTTGCGGCTTCAACAAAATTTTAGGTATGTATAATATCTAATTGATGGAAAATCTGTCTACATGACTCACCTTCATCAAAATTAAATTTCCAAAGGAAACTTCAACAGCTATTATAGCTACAGTGATCATAAAAATTTAGCAGGGGTAGCTCAAAATATTTTTGCAGAAGAGGAAAGAAATCCCAATTCCAAAAACAGGCGCATCCAATTTGACTTTGGCTCCGTTTGGGGGGACTTATTTTCATCGGTCAAGCGGTCACGACCGCATGAACCGGACATTAAGGCTCCGTTTGGGAGGACTTATTTTCACCGGTCAAGCGGTTACGACCGCATGAACCGGACCTAAATTTAAGGTTAGATTCATGCGGTCGTAACCGCTTGACCGGTGATAATAAGTCCCCCCAAACGGAGCCTAAGTCCCGATTCATGCGGTCGTGACCGCTTGACCGGTGAAAATAAGTTCTCCCAAACTGAGCCTTAAATTGTGGCAATGTCTTAATATAGCAAAAATTTGGGGAAAATAGATTGGTGTTTTAAATTGCTTCACATATCATCGTTCTAACAACAACTTATCAACCTAATTGGAGAAAATCAAAAACCAATCAAACTAGACACAAAAGTGGAAAATATGAAATGCATCTAGCAATTTCTAAGAACTTGAAGCATTTCTAACAATTGAAGTGATTACATTTTTAAAAAAATTAGAAAAAAAAAACACCATTGGCGTGAGAACCGGGCTGGCCCAGGCAAGCCTCAAACATCACCCGAGTCATTCTCGCAATTCCCAGCCTGGGTACCCATAAAAGGGCAACTGCCCATACACCCCAACCCATCACCGCGGTCAGTATAACCCCGGCAGGTTGTTGAGGCCAGGGATCGAACCCCCGACCTCCTTGATAAGGAGTCTGAAACATGACTCCCATCACCAACTGATCCGCGACTCAGTTGGTGATACTCAGTTGGTGATGAGAGTCATGTTTATATTTCTTCGATCCCTGGTCTCAACAACCTGTCGGGGTTATACTGGCCGCTGTGATGGGTTGTGATGTATGGGACGCGACCTTGTTACAGTACCCAGGCTGGGAATTGTGCGAGAGAATTGTGGGGATTGGTTGAGGCCTGCCAGGGGCCTATCACGGTTCTGGGAGCTACGACCGTAACATAAAAGTGCACTTTTATGTTACGGTCGTAGCTCCCAGAACTGGACTGGGCCCCAAACAGGCCTCAACCATCATCTGGGTCATTCCCACAATTCCCAACCCGGGCATCATAACAGGGCCGCGACCCATACACCCCAACCCATCACCGTGGCCAGTATAACTCTGGCAGGTTGTTGAGGCTAGGGATCGAACCCCCGACCTCCATGATAAGGAGTCTTAAACATGACTCCCATCACCAACTGAGCCGTGGCGATGGGTTGGGATGTATGGGTCGTGACCATGTTACAGTACCAAAGCTGGGAATTGTGGGAATGACCCAGGTGATGGTTGAGGCCAGCCTGGGGCCCAGCCCGATTCTGGGAGCTACGACCGTAAAAAAAGACATACCAATTCCCAAAACAGGTGCACTCAGTTTGACTTAAATTGTTGTAATGTCTTTAAATAACAAACTTGGGGAAAAATATATTGGTGTTTTAAAATGGCTTCACAAATCAACATTCTAACAACTTATCAACCTACTTGGAAAAAATTAAAAACCAATAAAACTAGACCAAAAGTGGAAAATATGAAATGCATCTAACCATGTCTAAGAACTTAAAGCATTTCTAACAATTGAAGTGATTATTCAAACACATTATCGACAATGTAAATGACATGATAAAGTACTTATAATTTAAAAAAATCAGAAAAAAACCATTGGAGTGAGAACAATAAGCAAATAGAGGAAAAGAACAACCCTAAACTACGAAGCACGGATACTTAAAAGTAATCTGCGTATCGGTTCGAACGCGTATTGAATACGGGAAATGCCCGGAAACGCGTTTCCGAAACTCTAGGGAACATTTTTTAAATTAAAAAATAAAATAGGAAACGTGTATTCCGCAATCGGGATACGCGATTCCCGTGGAAATGAGTCACCGCCTCTTCCTCTTATTCACAGTTTAGGTTTAGGTTTCATTTACTCCACACGCCCGACACTTTCTCCTGCATCATGCCCCAGGCTTTTTCCTGCATCACGTTGCTGCTTTGCCGCTTGAGGAGACGTCGTTGCATGTGGTAAGCTCTTCCTCTCGTCTTCTTCTTCCTCCACCTCTTATTCTTCTTCCTGTTCTTTTTTTCAGCCTCCACTTCTTTTTCGCCTCCTCTTCTTCTTTTTCTTCTTCCCCTTTTTATTCTTCTTCCTCCTCTTCTTCTTCCTCCTCCTCCTCCTCCTCCTCCTCTGCCTCCTCTTCTTCTTCCTCTTCTTCTTTTTCTTTTTTCTCTTCTTCTCCTTCCTCTTCTACTAATTTTCTCTTATTCTCCCTGTTGAAACCGAAAACTCGGTCTCTTGTGGAGTTCACCCTCGGGGAAGGGGTGATCGCGCACATACTTCTCTACTGCAAGCAAAACAACAAGGAAGCAAAGAAGAACTGACCCAAGGGCTCGGAGGAAGGACCCACCACACACCCGGAAGATCTTAGAGCGCTTCCCCTTCTTAGCCAAAGGCCGAGCTAAGGTATACTCAGAAAGCGCTTGAGAGATGGAGCAATGGGGCACAAGAAGCATGCTTTCTGAGGTACCCCTTGGGTCCTATTTATAGATTTCGGAAAATGACCTGCAACTAGCCAACTCCCGCTGTTCTGAACGGCTATGTGCAGTCCAGATTAGTCTGCCAACAACGTAACTCGGCTGTTCTGAAGGGCTATGGGCAGGCCAGCGGGGGCAAAACAGTAAAAAATACCTCATGGACCAATGGCCGAGTAGCCCTCAGCTGTCTCTGCTCGGCAATGGCGGCGAGCACGGGCACAGGCTTCCCTGCTCGCGAGCTGCGAGTCCGCCAAGCTGTCCGGACTCGGCGAGCCATCTAGAGATCGACAAGAAGGTCGAGGGGACGACGATCGTTGAGCTCCGTTTGGCGAACGCCGAGCTCAGTTCGTCGAACGTCGAGCTCGCAAGGTTGGCCGAACTCGCGTAGCATGTGTCGGGCTTGCATGGGCGAGCTGGAGGTTGCCGAGCTCCGTTCCCCTTGATGCTCGTCCGTCTCAGAAAAGAAGGGGGGCCTCCTGTCTGGTTTATGTCGGGCCCACTCGCCGGATACGGGTTGTACACAATCTCCGCTCGTTTTGAGCTTGGCAAAGCTCGGAAAGAAACATCCAACCCCAAGTGTTCGGCGAGTGTGGGGTGAACCAGAGAGAATCTTCGGGTGGGGTCCACCTGTGGCTATATATATACACCTGCATACCTGCCTGACTCTTGTCATTCCCTCTGCTCTAGCCCTGCCGAGATGTTGATTCCAAAGGAGATCCAAGAGCGGCTCGCCCGGGTTCGCCAGACCTCGGCTGCTGGCGTAGCTTCCTTGACTGCGGTTCCGCTTGCTATCCTGCAGGGTGGCTCGACCGAACCCAACTCCAAGAGGGTGAAGCCGTTTCCTCCGGCGGCCGAGCCCATTTATGATGACCTCAGAACCACCCTGGAGCACGGGAGCGGCTCCTCCACTCTGCCTGCACTTGAAAAGGGCAAGAATATTGTTGACCTCTTCGACGGCCCGGACAGCCAGCTGGATGGCATGGAGGGCACCACGCCGCGAGACCCGACCCCGCGAGCCAAGACCACACTTGGCGACTCGCGATTCAGAACTCCGGAGAATCATCCCCGGGACCCGTCGCCCCCCTTTGGGACCTTGGGGGTGGACTCGCAGAAGCCGAACTCGCGGGTTCGCGCCCCTTCCCCTCAGCGACCTGTTGAGACCATGGGGGCAGGTGTGGAGACCATCCCCATTCCGGGATTCGATCTCCTCTCGCCAGGAACGCGCCGCCCAGGCCGCGGGAAGGACCTGAGATTAGTCCCTCCCCGCACCTTCTTGGAAATGCCGAGCTCGTCAGGTAAACTCGGCCTTGGTTCTTGTTATGTGGTTTTCCGGGACACCTCCCCTTGCTGATGTTTCTGCGCTCTCAGCTCCCCCCCCAACCAATCCGCTGTCGAGGAGTCCTCGCGGACAACCCACTACTCTCCCCTCCCTTCTCCGAGCTCGCTGGACTCTTATCTGGGCCCTGAAGTGGAGAAGGACGAGCTGACGAGGAGGGGGATCAAGCTCTTCAAGAAACTTGTGCGAGGGTTGCGCGAGGTGCAGGAGGTCAATGAGGCGCTGCAACGCGACTACGTGCGTCTCGCTGACGAGGTGCGAGGCGGCCAAGCTGGCGAGATGTCGTCTCCTTCCCGGCTTCTATATGAGATCGACGGCGGCCTTTCGGTGGCGCAGAAGATTTCGGGGCGGATCCGCGAGCTTCTCCGCTCGCGGCAGTCTGGAGGACGGGGGATGCGAGGTCGGGGTAGATAGAAGGCGGCTCCATTGCCGAGCCGACTGACACTCGCCTCCTGGTCCCCCTCTGCTCGCGCGCCCTGCTTTCTCATTTCCGTACTTGATTCCTGTAATAACTTCAAAAGTCTTAGACTGGTGTCTGGTATTCGAATAATAGTAAATATATTGCTTCGTATTTAACTCGGCCTGGGATGGGACGCGTCAGAAGTTGGCGAGCTGGGGTTGGTGAGCTTGGCCGATTGGAGAGCTTGGCCCCAGATTTCTTTTTCTATAAATAGCCCCCCCCACCCACCCCCCAACCTCGTACCACCGCCTTAACTGCTTGCTTTCTCTTTTTCTCTTTTTCCGCGCCCCTCCTTTGTACGCGCGCTCCACCCCCCTTTTTGCGAGCATGGGCAAGACCAACCCCGACGCCGACGGTCGCTCCAAGTGCGCCCAGCACTTCAGGGACTACAATTTCTTTGAGGGAAACACCAGCGAGGCCGAGCTCGCCGAATTCGTCGGCGACCATGTTCCGCATGGCTTCGAGGCGCGCCGGTCGAGGGAGGGGGAGGTCATCAACTCCTTTTACGACGACAAACTCGCCTTCCCCATCTCGCATTTTGAGGTGGGGTTGCGACTTCCCCCTCTGGCCGGAAATCCGCCAGATCTTGAAGTACTACGGCGCGGTGCCCGCGCAGCTGAACTCGAACGCCATCGCCTTGATGGTGGCGTTCGCGAGCTTCCTCCGCCGGGAGCGGATAGAGTTCAACCTGACCGTGTTCAGGAAACTCTTCTCTTACAAGGTGACTTCAGATAGGGTCGCCTATTTCGGGGGCTCGCAGATCAAGTTTCGCGAGATCGCGAACAAGCATCACAACTGGATGACCAAGATCGCCTTCATCAAGGGCGATCTCGGCAACATCCCTTACTCCCCCTAGCAGAAGGGCGAGGAAATCTACCGCCCGCCGACCGTGTCTGACAACGATGCCGACCTCCACAAGTTCTTCCTCCCCAAGGACTTCGAGGTCGCCTTCCTGCAAAGGGGCCTCGACTCGCTCCACCCCGTCCTGCCCGGCGAAGGTATTGTCCTCTTTCTTGTTGCTCAGCTCGGCGTAACTTCATGGAAATTTTCTAAGTTTTTCTATGCAGGGGAACGGTTGATCCCCGTGAACCCGTCGTTTGCGGACTCGGGGTTATATGCGGACCCTCTTGCTCGCGAGAAGGCAGCGACGGCGGCCTGCCGAGACGAGGCGGCTTTCTCCAAACCCTCCTCCAGCAAGAGGCGACCTGAGGATGCGGGGTCGAGCCCGCCCCATCGCCAACAACTACCAAAAAAGATGAGGAGAGCCACAATGGCTCCTCGGGCAAAACAACATCAACAAAGCCCCAAATACATGAGTTCGCCCGAGGTTATCCCGATGCGTCGCCAGAGAGCCCGCTCAAGGAGATCACGAGCAAGGGGAAGAAGAGTGACGAGACCTCTGCTCCCCCTATCGTGAAGAAGGTGGCTCGCGAGCCCGCCCCGCCGAAGGAACACCCCCTCTTCAGTTTTGGGGGGAGGTGGAAGGACTCGGCTGGCAAGCCCATGGTCCAGTGGGACGAGCTGGCCCACCGAGTGTCCATCTCCACCCTCCACACCTCTTGGGCCGACCGCGAGCTCCCCACCGGTCATGCCTACGCACTCGGCTTCGGCCTCTATGGTCGTGAGGATGTCGAGGCCTACAAGGGCATGACCCCGCGGAAGCTCGGCCATGAGGGCCTGCAGGCCCACATGCGAGCCATGGAGCTCCACCACATGATGGTCCGCTGCAGCTTCAATCTTATCAACCACCTCCAGAAGGCCGAGCAGACTCGCGATGTCTCCAAGGATAAGGTCGTCAACCTGGCGAGGCAGCCCGGCATCGCTGAGAGCGAGCTCGCCCAAAACGCCGACGGACTGGTAAGTATCGTGCTTCCTTTTCCCATTTTACTTAGAATTTTCCGCGCTGTTGCTAACGTACTTCCTTTCTCATCAGGATGCCAAGGCCGCTGGGAGTTGCGAGCTCGCGCCGCCGGGCAGGAAGAGGAGATCGTCCAGTTGCGGCCCGCCTTGCCGAGCTGGAGGGGGCGAACGCGAAGCTGAAGGAGGAGAACACGAGCCTCAGTCGCGAGGCCCGCCGTCAAGCGGAGATCTTCTTCCCGGCTCGCGACGTCGAGCCCACCTTCCCGTATAAGAGCCCGAGGATCTTCGGCGAGGCCGACGTCGCTGAGAGGCTGCGGATTAACTCGATCCAAACCGCTGAATGTACCCTCCAGATGATGAAGGATACAGGAGTGTTGGTGGAGGGCTGCGAGGAGATCTCAGTCCGCGACCTGATGCCGAGCTTGTTCCTGACGACGCCGCTCAGCGAAAAGGAGGATAGCCTTAACACGCTTTGGGAAGGGCTTCCAGGACTTGTCCGACGAAGGGGGGGGGGGGGAGGGAGGATCGCCAGTCCGGCGAGGGGGCAAAGGCTGATGTATTTCTTTTTGTTTTGTAATCTCGCCGAGGTGAGCTCCTCCTGTAACTATCACTATTTAATGGAATATATTTTTGATTATGATCTTGTCTATTTTTTTCTATCTTCTTTCTGGACTTTTCGGCTGCGCCCTGCTTACCTGCGAGCCCTACCCCTGGCGACCTCACGTAGATAGGTTTTGTGAGTAGGATGGTCGCTAGGGCTTCTTCCTGAGAGTACACCTTGAGGGCTCGCCGATTCTTAGATGATCCGGGGGCGGACTATCCGCAGCACTGGGCACACTACCCCTAACACGCTCGCGAGCTGTCCTAAATTTTAGCAATATAAGAGCAGAATCGAAAAATTTCCCAAGTAAAATTGAGAAGGTGTAAAATGTCCTGCCAGAGCTCGCCTCCCTTCGGCGAGATCTAAGGGTCCGGCTTGCGGCCCTTCTGCCGGGGCCGAGCTGAGCTTGGCGAGCCCGGACTCCTGTGCAGAGCTTTCTCCCCCTCCTTTTTAGAAAAAATAAAAAACTCCTTGGATACTAACTGAAGAGTAGGATTTTCCCGAGTGACATCCCGCCCTGCCAGCTAAGTGGGAGTCTGACAGCGGGATCTGCTCGGGGTCCGGGTAGACACCATCGAGTGACTTCCAGCCCTGTCAGCTAGGTGAGAGCCTGACAGCGGGATCTGCTCGGGGTCTGGGTGGACACCATCGAGTGACTTCCAGCCCTGTCAGCTAAGTGACAGCCTGACAGCGGGATCTGCTCGGGGTCTGGGTGGACACCATCGAGTGACTTCCAGCCCTGCCAGCTAGGTGAGAGCCTGACAGCGGGATCTGCTCGGGGTCTGGGTGGACAACATCGAGTGACTTCCAGCCCTGCCAGCTAGGTGAGAGCCTGACAGCGGGATCTGCTCGGGGTCTGGGTAGACACCATCGAGTGACATCCAGCTCTGCCAGCTAGGTGAGAGCCTGACAGCGGGATCTGCTCGGGGTCTGAGTTGACACCATCGAGTGACATCCAGCCCTGCCAGCTAAGTGAGAGTCTGACAGCGGGATCTGCTCGGGGTCTGGGTACACACCATCGAGTGACTTCCAGCCCTGCCAGCTAGGTGAGAGCCTGACAGCGTGATCTGCTCGGGGTCTGGGTAGACACCATCGAGTGACTTCCAGACCTGCCAGCTAGGTGAGAGCCTGACAGCGGAATCTGCTCGGGGTCTGGGTGGACACCATCGAGTGACTTCCAGCCCTGTCAGCTAGGTGAGAGCCTGACAGCGGGATCTGCTCGGGGTCTGAGTTGACACCATCGAGTGACATCCAGCCCTGCCAGCACAGCGGGATCTGCTCGGGGTCTGGGTAGACACCATCGAGTGACTTCCAGCCCTGTCAGCTAGGTGAGAGCCTGATAGCGGGATCTGCTCGGGGTCTGGGTAGACACCATCGAGTGACTTCCAGCCCTGCCAGCTAAGTGAGAGTCTGGCAGCGGGATCTGCTCGGGGTCTGGGTAGACACCATCGAGTGACTTCCAGCCCTGCCAGCTAGGTGAGAGCCTGACAGCGGGATCTGCTCGGGGTCTGAGTTGACACCATCGAGTGACTTCCAGCCCTGCCAGCTAGGTGAGAGCCTGACAGCGGGATCTGCTCGGGGTCTATCAAATGAATACACCCTACCATACGAGTTGCTACAGCAAAAACGGCACATCAAGATACTTTACTAAGAATAAAACACCACTTACATGCCTCAAGGATAAAAACACTTCAGGTCGTCACCGCTCCAGGTGAGACTTAGGGTCTCGCCCTCCAGATTTCGGAGTCGATACCCTCCTGATCTTAATGCCTCTTTTACAATGAACGGACCTAGGGCTGAGCATAATAATCGAAAATCGGCAGTCGCTCGAAAATCGCCCCAGTGCAAGCTCTTTCTCCAGCCCGTTCCTCTTGGTCAGGAAGAAGGACAACAACTGACGTTTTTGCGTGGACTATCGGGAGCTCCACATGGTCACAGTCCCAGACAAGTACCTGATCCCAGTGATCCAGGAGCTTTTGGACGAGCTCCATGGCGCCATCGTTTTCACCAAGCTGGACATCCGTGCGGGCTACCACCAGATTCGCGTTCGGCCAGCCGACGTCGCCAAGACGGCCTTCCGGACCCATGATGGTCACTACGAGTTCTTGGTTATACCATTCGGCCTGACCAACGCGTCGGCCACTTTCCATGGCACGATGAACATCTTTCGTCCGGTACTTCGCCAACATGTACTTGTTTTTTTGATGACATCTTGGTATACAGTTCTTCTTGGTAGGAGCATGTACAACACATCCGTCAGACATATGCTACCCTCCGACACCACCACCTCAAGCTCCACCCAACAAAGTGCTCTTTTGGGGTACCGGAGGTGTGTTACTTTGGGGACACCATTTCCGCTGCAGGAGTCGCAATGGACAGCGACAAGATCGAGGTGGTTCTCCAGTGGCCAACCCCATTATCTCTCCGCGATGTTCGCGGGTTCCTGGGCCTGACAGGGTACTACCGGTGGTTCATCCAAGGCTACGAAACGATTGCCTAGCCCCTCACTCAGCTCTTGAAGAAGTCAGCAGAGGGCCCCTTCGAGTGGTCGGCAACGGTCTCTGCCGCCTTCATCGCTCTTCAGCAAGCTCAGGTTCGTGCCCCGGTGTTAGCAATGTCGGACTTCTCCCGGCCCTTCCTCGTGGAATGCGACGCGTCAGGCGTGGGTGTGGGGTCGTACCAATGCAAGGCGGCCGCCCGGTGGCCTATTTTAGCTGTGCATTCTCGGATACCATCTGCAGCCGATCAGCGTACGAGAACGAGCTCATGGGCTTCATCCTCGAAGTGCAGCACTGACGGCCCTACATCCTGGGAAGACAATTCGTGGTCCTCACCGACCACCACAGCCTCTGCTACCTCCTGCAGCAGAAGATTGCTACGCTTGCCCAGCAGGTGTGGGTGGCCAAGCTACTGGGCTATGACTTCAGCATCGAGTTCCGGTTCGGGAAGGCAAACTGTGCAGTTGATGCTCCATCGCGCAGCCCCATACTTGCAGCCATCTCCCGGCCAGTCTGTAAGGATGAAGATGCCCTCCAACGGGAAGTGGAAGCGGACCCGATACGCAAAGGTATCCAGACAGCACTCCTTGGAAACGTCTCCGCCCACCCACCTTGCTCCTTGGTGGTCGGCCACCTACTCTTCAAGGGCCGCCTCGTACTTGCACCATCCCCCCCCAGTATTCCCCGACTATTAACGGAGTTTCATGCCTCCTCGACAGGGGGACACACATGTGCTTACCGGACGTACCGACGACTGGCAGCCTCGCTCTATTGGCCTCACATGTTTTGGCAGGTCAAAGCCTTCGTGGCCGCCTGCCTCGTCTGCCAGAAGGCCAAGTAGAGGTCGTTTTCCCGAGTGGTCTACTTTAGCCCCTTCCGATCCCCGACCGCGTATGGGACGACATCGCCATGGACTTCATCACAAGGTTGTCCCGCTCCAAGGGGTATGACTGCATTCTGGTCATAGTGGACTGGCTCTCAAAGTATGCACGTTTCATTCCCCTTCGCCATCCTTACATTGCAGCCACAGTCGCCGACAGCTTCATCCGGGAGGTTGTGCGCCTCCACGGATTTCCCCGGTCGATCGTAAGCGACCGGGACCAGCTCTTCCTAAGTAACTTCTGGACGACACTGTTCCGTCTGCAGGGCACCCGACTACGCATGAGTATAACATATCATCCCCAGACCGATGGCCAGTCAGAGGTCCTCAACCGATACTTGAGACTTACCTATCTTGCTTCGTGGGGGAGCAACCGCACAGTTGGTCCAAGTGGCTCGGGTGGGCCGAGTACTCGTACAACACCAACCACCATCAGGCGGCCGACACTACTCTGTTTGAGGTCGTTTACGGTCGGCCTCCCCCGTCCATCGTCCGACACCTCCAACGGGCCCAACAAAAGATGGTTTCATATGCCAACAGGAAACATCGTTTGAAGTAGGAGAGAAGGTCTTCGTGAAGCTACACCCCTACCGTCAGCTTTCGGTGGCCCGCCGTCCATCGTCCGCCACCTCCCACTCCCCCCCCCCCCCCCGATTCTTCGGGCCATTTGAGGTCCTCGCCCACATCGGGGCAGTCGCTTATCGCCTACGCCTCCCAAGCGGGAGCCGCATCCACCCGGTCTTCCATGTCTCGCAACTACGACGAGTGGTGGGCAAGCATGCCACCACGGATCACATCGCCGGCCGATCTCGACCTTTCTGGAGAGGCACCTTGCTACCCCACCTCGATGCTCGATCGCCGGTGTCGCACTCTGGGGGACCATACATCAGAGGAGGTTCTTGTGGCTTGGACCGGTCGCCCCGACTCAGACGCGACGTGGCTTCCCCGGGATGACTTCCGCCGCCAGCTCGCCGATTACTGCCTTGAGAACAAGACACATTTTCCAGATGGCGTCATTGTTACGGATCTGCATGAGGACGAGCTCAAATGGCAAGTCTACATGCGTCGGGGGAGAATATCACATGGGCCCACCGAGATCACGTAGAATATTTAAACGTTTTTTCTATTCTATGTTTAACATTTATTCTATTATATATTTGGATGTCGCAATTTTAGTATTTCCAGTTTTCCTTTTGTAATGCTTTCATTTTGTATTCTCTCCTCGTCTCTATAAGAGGGCACACGAACGTTGTAATTGTCATGTCAGATGAATGTATGTTTTCTTTCCTCTTCTAAATCTCTAACCCTCCCGATCTCCCTCTCTCTCCCTCCCGATCTCCCTCTCTCTCTCCCCCTCTTCCAGACTCAATAACGCCACCCACCTCCCTCATCCACCGAATACCCATCAATTTGTTTGCAATTTCATGCAAATACACATGTATGGAATAATCACAGTGTGAAATTAAGTAGTTCTACATATAATTAATTGAAAATATTTGAAAACTAAAGCAATAAATTAAAGAGATAAAATCTCACATGAACTTTTTTTCCTTTGTCTTTTCTCGAGTCATCATCACGTCTATCTTGGGACGTCATCCGTCTTAGTATCTATAATTAGATAGCTCTTTAAGTATGGGTTGGGTCGTTCAATATACAACTATGTTGATTCCTTAGAAGATTACGACTTTTTATGGGATTGTTTGAGGGGAAGAAAACCCTGAATGAACATCGATAATACAAAACTAGTTTAAATTTGTCAAAGTTATATCAAAAGCATAACATTCAAAGTAATTAAAACCTAAAATTCATGATCCAATTTTAAAGTGAATGTCTTCAATTAACTATGCCTCCAATTAAAGAATTATCATAACTTTATATCAAATAATCTTTCCTTATAACTATGTTTTTGGTAAAAGAAGTAAGGCAACTGAAAATCCTCAATTTGAAAAGCCCCATACTTCAAATATAATGTGAATTGTCAAATGAAAATATAGCCGCTCATTTGTCTTGGACAACAAAATCTAATATAAACTCCCAATGAATTGGTCACTACACAATTTTATTTGTCCATGCACAAGTCAGTGATCGACTACATACTTGAATCGACTATTTCAAGAATTTAAATTTATTTAAGAAATCACAGTAACCATCCCACAATTCATAAATTCCTAACATGGAGAGGAGTCGGTGCAAGTGATAAAGGAGAAAATTACATCTAAATTTTGTTATATACACATGAATCCCTTAATCGTCATAGGTGTTAAGAAGCGATACTTGGGGATAACCAAAAAACTTGTATTTAAAAAAATGTTATAGTATGTGTTAGAAAAGCCTAATTAAGGGCCCATGTAGGGGCCCATTTTTCTCTTTTCTCTTACATTGTATTAGTCCCACATCTTGGATTGGGATTTCTCTCATTCCTCTTTTCCTATATAAATGTATTCACACTTGCAATTATTCATTCAAGAAGTATATACAAGGTTTGAGGTCTTTCTTTACATGATATCAGAGCCACCGGTCTCCTCCTTGGTTTACGGCCTACTGTCTGCGGCTTCTCGCGGTCTCTCTCTTCCTAACCGCCCGAGCTAGGTTGTATGCGGCTTCTCGCCTGTCTGTTTGGAAACCGCCTGTTCTTCCCGCTGCCCGCGCGGCTTCCCCTTCTCCAGCTTAGCCGCAGTGTCGTGCGGCCGGTCTTCTTCTAACCGCTTCCCTTACTCTGTATCTCTCGTGCCTTCCATGTCTCCTCCTCCTACATCTCTTTTATAACCTCTCTCCCACGTGGGGTCTACCCTCTCTTGTTTCTCTCTGTCCGCGCGGCCTCCCTTGCTATCCGCGCGGCCTCCCTTGCTATCCGCGCGGCCTTTCTTTCTCCCGCTTGTCGCGGCTTCTCTAAAGTCGCAGCGGTTTCTTTTCTAGCCATGGGTTGCACCTCTTGCTCGCTGCGGTATCTTCTTTTCTCGGCAAAGTCCGCATCTAGGTCGTGGTGTATCTCCTTGCCGCTGGTGGACTCACATTGACCGTGCGTACTTCCTTTTTAACCTCTTCACCGACTAGTCGCTGCGACCTGTCTGGACGCTAGCGATCACTCCTCTTCCTCTAGCCGCATCCTGTTCGCAACTTTTCTTGTCGCTGGTGTGTCCGCCGAGACCGTGCGACTACTTCCTCTGCCGACCTCTCTCTCTCTCTTCGGCCTCTTCCTTCTAGTCACCCGACTGTCTCTGCCAAGACACCCAGCTTCCCTTACTAGCCGCCCGGTCTTCTCCTTCTAGTCGCCCTGCTTCCTTTTCTAGCTGCCCGGCCTTCTCTGCCAAACAGCCCGGTATTCTCCTTGCTAGCCGCCCGGCTGTTTCTGTCAAGCCGCCCGGCTTCTATAGCTAGCCGCCCGGCGTCTCTTGTTAGTCGTCCTACATTTTCTGCTAGCCACATGGCTTCCGATGCGTCCACTACTACTTCTGCAGCGCCAGCCCGTGTGGCTGCTACGGCTTCCGAACTCTGTGATGAGCTACGGATAACTACCATTTCTCTGACTGGGAAACGGAATTTCGTTGAATTGGTTCACTATGTTCGTCGTGTTCTGCAGACAAAGGGACTTCTTCACCACTTGACCCGAGCTACCCTCGCTGCTCCCTCCGATGACTGGCTTCGCGATGATGGTCGGGCCCAGTCCGGGCTCCTAAAACTCTATGGACACCGAGGCCTACAGGATGGTCATGTATCATGACTCGACCAAGGCCATGTGCGAGTAGCTCCACTCCTTTTATTTTGGGCACAACAGTCTTCAGGACTTATATGATATTCTCTCCGACCTTCAGAACCTTGCTCCTGGTGCTCCCGACGATATGATCTCTTTCGTTGCCTAGGTCAAGACTCTGGTCGAGGCTTGGATTCAACATCAGCCTCCAACCACTGATCTAGCTACTCAACGGGCCCAGAAAGAGGCTGTCCCCATCGCGATGATGATGTCCCATGTTCCTCCCAACCTGCAGAGTGTTCGGGCCCAGATCCTCGCTTCCACGACGACTCCTTCGTTGTTGGATGTCGGCTCAATGTTGCTTAAAGTTACGCCTCTTACCGAGGCTCCTCCCGGATTTGCATCGGCTGTTCTTCAACAGCCTCTCCTTCCGACCCCTCATCCTGCTCGTGGATCTTCTACCCGAGGGGGCCGACCTCCGTCTCGAGGACGAGGACGTGGTGGTCGTTCTTCTATGAAATGCATATATTGTGGCCGGGATGGCCATCTCGAGGCTACCTGTTACCGCAAGCATGGTTTACCTCCCCACCTTGCGGCAACTTCCTGTACTGCTCCTGCTCCCACTGGGCTTCTGCCCAGGATCCGGCGTCCACTACCCGCCAACATACCGATGAGCTCCGCACCCAACTCCAACAGCAACAGGGTGTCCTCGGCCGCTCCTCCGGCTCGATTGCGTCTTTCTCTGCGAAAGGTATAACATGTCTCTCTCATAGCCCCCGCTGGATCGTAGATTCTGGCGCAACTCACCATATTACCTCCCAGAAGCCCCCCCCCCCCCCCCCCCAGTATCTCCAGACGACTCATCCTTCACATATCACTGTGGCCAATGGTGACAACCTGCCGGTCTCTGGCGCCGCTGTTCTCCAGCTTACCCCGGCCCTTTCTCTTTCCTCGATTCTTCACGTTCCGGGATCTCCTTTCAATTTACTTTTTGTTAGTCACCTGACGCACAAACTTGATTGTTGCCTAACATTTTCTCCTTCTACTTTTCTTATGCAGGATCGCCGCACACCGAGTATCATTGGTAAGGGGCAGCTGTTGAATGAGCTCTACATCTTGGATATCTCACTCACTCTTCTCTTCGCTGTCTCCACTGTCGATTGGCATCGCCGTATTGGGCATGTTCCTCTTTCGATCCTCAAGCGAGCTCTTGCTGATGTTCCTTTACGGAAGTTCTCTTGTGAATATTGTATCTACGGCATACAACATCGTTCTTCCTTTCCCCCTGCATGTACCAGGAGTAGTACTCTTTTATCTTTAGTTCATTCTGATGTATGGGGTCCTTATAAAGTCCTCAGTATCTTTGGATTTCGCTATTTTGTCACATTTATTGATGACTACTCGCGTATTACATGGTTATACTTACTGCAAGATCGCACTGAACTTACCTCTGTATTTCGTGTTTTTTTAACTGAGATGCGTACACAGTTTGCCACTCCCCTCAAAGTCATCCGCATTGATAATGCTCGCAAGTATACTGGTCGCACCTTCTCCAGTCTCTGCACCAAATTTGGCGTCATCCATCAAACTTCGTGTTTGTGCACCACTCAGCAAAACGGGGTGACCGAACGGAAGAATCGTCATCTTCTTGATGTTGCTCGGTCTCACATGTTTCAAATGCAGGTTCCGATCGAATATTGGAATTTTGCCGTCTCCACAGCCTGTCATCTCATCAACCGCCTACCCTCGTCTGTTCTTGACTTTGCCTCGCCTATCCAACTTCTCTATCCTTCCACCAATCCCACCTCTCTTGACTTTGTCGTCTCCACAGCCTGTCCGACAAACTTGCTCCTCGGGCAGCCAAATATATATTTGTTGGCTACTCACGTACTCAAAAGGGGTATGTTTGCTACTCTCCTTCTGATGACAAGCTGGTCTTCTCGGCGGATGTCACGTTCTGCGACGACCAGCACTTCCACTCACCTTCCCCCACCTCGTCTTCCTCTCCTCCTCTTCCCCGTCCTGTCGTACCTGTCACGCCCTCCTCTCTGCCATTTCCTTCCTCCTTTCTCTCTGCCTCGCCTCGGGTTCCTCCACCCCTTCTCCGTGTCTACACTCGTCGTCACTCCAAGGATGGTTCCCTGCACCAGCTCCCTGCTCCCAGCGACACCCCGACAACGACAGATCCATCTCCCGCCTCTACAGCTCATCCCTTAGCCAACTACGTTTCTCTCCATCGGCTGACTCCACCTCTCTACGCCTTTTCCACCTCACTTTCCTCTATTTTTATTTCTAACACTGTGCAGGAGGCGCTTCAACACCCAGGATGACGGGCGGCCATGGACGATGAAATGCGGGCTCTCTGGACCAACCATACTTTGGATCTGGTTCCTCTTCCTGCAGGTCAACACTGTGTTAGCTGCAAGTGGATCTTTATTGTTAAACATGTGGTGGATGACACCGTGGAGCGTCTCAAGGCCCGCCTCGTGGCCTGGGGTTTTACTCAGCAACATGGCCTGCATTATGAGGAAACCTTCTCCCTTGTGGCCAAATTGAACACGGTCCGCGTTTTTCTCTCCTTGGTTGTTCATCGACATTGGCCTCTTTATCAGCTGGATGTTAAGAACGTCTTCCTCAACGGCGATCTGCAGGAGACTGTTTATATGCACCAACCTCCCGGGTTTAAGACCACAGGGGAGTCTCGGGTCTGTCATCTTCGAAAATCTATTTATGGTCTCAAACAGTCCTCGCGCGCTTGGTTTGAAAAATTCAGCAAGGTTGTCTGTGATATTGGCTTTATTCGTAGCTCGACTGACTTCTCTCACTTCACCCGACACCGCTCAACTGAAACTGTGATCCTATTTGTCTATGTTGATGATATCTTCAATCTGTCGTGTGCATCCTTCGATATCTCAAGATCGCTCCAGGACAAGGGCTTGTGTACAAGCCATCCACATCTCTATCTCTTATTGCGTACTCTGACGCTGACTATGTCGGATCTATTGATGATAGGCGTTCCACAACTGGTTTCTGTACCTACTTCGGTGGACACCTCATAACTTGGCGGAGTAAGAAACAGACTGTGGTTGCTCGCTCTTCTGCTGAAGTCGAGTACCGGGCTATAGTTGCTGTTGTTTCCGAGTTAACCTGGCTTGAGAGCCTTCTGAGAGACTTGGGTGTTCGTCTCTCATCACCGACGGCCCTATTTTGTGATAGTCAAGCAGCAATACATATTGTCAAGAATCCGATCTTTCACGAACGCACAAAGCATATTGAAAAGGTACAGTCAAAGAAGATAGAGTTGGAGCATAATCCTGCTACAAACCAAGTTGCTGACATCCTGTCTAAAACTCTCTCCCGGCCGCTATACTACCAGTTTTTATCCAAGCTTGGTGTCTACGACTTGTACGCTTTAGCTTGTGGGGGAGTGTTAGAAAAGCCTAATTAAGGGCCAATCTAGGGGCCCATTTTTCTCTCTTTTTTCTTACATTGTATTAGTCCCACATCTTGGATTGGGATTTCTCTCCTTCCTCTTTCCCTATATAAATGTATTCATACTTGTAATTATTCATTCAAGAAGTATAAACAAGGTTTGAGGCCTTTCGTTACGGTATGTATGATCTCATTGCCAAAACCCTTGAACTTCATCTTGTTTCTTTCTGAACCTCCTCTTCTCGCTGCCTTGAAATCACAATCACATAGTTTCAAATATTCAACTAACATGCATGCATATACAGTTTCAAAATAAAATTATCAACTTATCTGCACATACCTGACAAGAAATTTTTTTCTTTTTAGAGGGTTGGCATCTTCCTCCTCTTTCTCGTTAATATCATCCTCGTCCCATATACAATTGAGAAATGCTTTCATTTTGCATCGAAAACAAAAAATACAACTCACTTTTCTTGTGTTATTCTAAGGATAAGCAAAAAGAAGATGATCAAACACGCTAAATAGACAAACAAATGAACTCCAAATTCTTGCTACTCATCACTCATCAAACTCATAGCTATTTGTAGGATTAGAAATTGAAGAAAAAATATCAACATGGAAGCATAAATTATCAAAATAAAAAAAATCAGCATGTGTAATATCAACATGGTTAAGAAAAAACCTTGAGAAGATTTGGGTAGTAGATATTTTCGACAACTAATTTTTTTTGTGTGGATTATTGTTGCAAGGGAAAATAGAAAATATAAATAAAATAAAATTTTTTCCACCTAGGAATAATGACAACTTGTGTTGCGTCATGTTCTGGTGTGTTGCATCTCATTCTTGAAAAGATTTTTTTATTATCTTTTTTGTTTTCCTTTGCAGCAACAATTCACAAAAAAAATCAATTGTCAAGAAGATCAACAAAGCAAATCTTCCCAAGTTTTCTTCTTAACCATGTTGATATTACACATATGTTGATTGTTTTATTTTGACAATTTATGCTTACATATTGATAGTTTTTTCTTCAATTTCTAATCAGATGTTGCATACAAATAGCTATGAGTTTGATGAGTGGTGAGTAACAAGAATTCAGAGTTTATTTGTTTTTCTATTTAGCCGTGTTTGATCATTTTCTCTTTGCTTATATATAGAATACCACAAGAAAATTGAGTTGTATTTTTGGTTTTTGATCCAGGATGAAAGCATTTGTCGACTGCATATCGGACGAGAATGATAATAATGAGGAAGATGCCAAGCCCTCTAAAAAAGGGAAATCTGCTTGTAAGGTACCTGTACATATGTTGATGGTTTTATATTGACATTATATCTGCATGCATGTTAGCTGACTATTTTAAACTAACTATGTGGTTGTGATACTAGGGAAGTAAGAAGAGGAGGTTCCGAAAGAAATAAGATGAAGCTCAAGAGTTTTGGCAATGAGATCAGATCATGCATACTATAGTATTTTTTAAATACAAATTTTTTTGGCAACCCTCAAGTATCCCTTCTTTACGCCTATGATGATTGAGGGATTCATGTGTAGACAACATAATTTAGATGGGTCTTCTCCTCTATCACTTACACTGACTCCTCTCTCCATGTTAGAAACCTATGAGTTGTGGGCTGGTTACTAAGATTACTGAAATAAAATAAAATTATGGAAATAGCCGATTGAAGTAATATATAGTAGATCACTAACTTGTGCACGTCCAATTAAAATTATATAGTGACCAATTCATTGGGGGTTTCTATCAAATTTTGTTGTCTAAGGCAAATCAGCGGCTATATTTTTTTTGGGGGGATTCATATTATATCTGAAACATGAGGCTTTCTAAATTTAGGATTTTGGTTGCCTTGCTTGTCTTACCGAAAGCATAGTTATGGGGGAAATTTATCTGATTTATAAGTTATGATGATTATTTAATTGGAGCCATAGTTAATTGGAGGCATTCACTTCAAAAATTGGATCGTGGATTTTGGATTTCAATTACTTAAAATGTCATAGTTTTGATATAATTTTGATGGTTTTAAACTAGTGTATTATTTATGTTTGTTAGAAAAGCCCATGTAAAGTGGTCCATTTATTTGTATTTCTTCTTTTCTCCTCTTTAGTCCCACATCATGTATAGGACTCTCTTCTCTCTTCCTCCCTCCTATAAATGTGTATTCGTACCTTGTATTTGATTATTTGAGAAAGTATATACAAGTTCGAGGATTTCTCTACATGGTATCAGAGCGATAGGGTCCGGCCTATTCTTTTCTAACCACCTGGTCCTCCTGCTTACCGGGTGGCTTGTTCTCCTGTTTAGCCGCAGTGTCATGCGGCCTGCTCTCTCTCTCTCTCTCTCTCTCTCTCTCTCTCTCTCTCTCTCTCTCTCGCTCTCTCGCTCTCTCGCTCTCTCGCTCTCCCGCGCCCGCGCCCGCCCCCGCCCCCGCCCCCCTCCCCCTCCCCCTCCCCTCCTCCTCTCTCTCTCTCTCTCTCTCTCTCTCTCTCTCTCTCTCTCTCTCTCTCTCTCTCGTGGCTTCCACCACTTCTTCTCTTTCTCTTTTTTTATAACCTTTCTATCAGGTGGGACCTTCCCTTCCATGTTTCCCTCTTCCCGCTCGGTTTCATCCCGGCTACCCGCTTCCCCTCTACTCGGTGCAGTCTCCCTGTCTACCCTCCGAGATCTTCCCTTCTTGCTGCTCTCCACCCTTCTCGACGCGACTTCTCTTAGTCGCTACTCGCTGCGGTCTCCTTGTCTACCCACTAGTTATTGCCTTCTCGCTGCTCTGCTCCCTGCTCGTTGCGACTTGTTTTAGTCGCCGCAATTTCTCTTCTCGCCGTGATTTTTTCTCTTAGTCGATGCGGCTTCCCTCATCCCGGCGAGTTCCGCATCTAGGTCGCGGCATCTTCCCTTGCCGCTGGTGTGCTCACCATGACCGTGCGGCCTTCTTGACTGTCTTGTTCTCTAAGTAGTCGTTGCGACTTGTCTCCTCGAAGGCGGCTTCTCTCTGCTGCGGGACCCGCATATTGGTCACGACATCCTCCTTGCCGCTGGTGTGTTATCATTGTGACCGTGCGGCTTCTCCACTTCTCTAGTCGTGGTGGCTTCTCCCAGCCAACCGCTCTGCATTCTGGTCGAGGTGGCTTCGTTGCCTGGCCACTGGTGTGTTGTCACCAAGACCGTGCGGTCTTCTCGCTCGGGTTACCGTGTGACCTCATGCTCGTTGGTCTGCCAGCGCGGTCTCCCCTCAGTTCGCTGGTTTTCTGTCCGCCGACCTAGCCTCCTGCTCGCCTTGCCATGAGGTCCTCTCCCAATTCTACCGGACATACGACTTCCTCCTCTGCAGACCGCCCGGCCTCTGCCCCTGAACTCCGTGATGAGTTGTGGATTACTACTATTTCGTTAGCCGGGAAGAACTTTGTGGAGTGGGTACACTTTGTTCGCCGCGTACTTCAGTCCAAAGGCTTTCTACATCACTTGACCCAAGCGGCTCATGCTGCTCCTACTGACGATTGGTTGCGCAACGATGGTCGGATTCAGACATAGCTCCTTAACTCCCTTGATACTGAACCCTACCGCATGACCATGTATCACGAAACGTCCAAGACAATGTGGGATGAGCTCCAGTCTCTATATTCCGGTAAAGATAGTCTCCAGCACCTATATGACATCATCATATATCTTCAGACCCTTGATGTTGGCGGGACCACCGACCTCACCTCCTTTGTTTCTCGGGCCAAGACTCTGGTTGAAGCATGTATCCAACATCAACCGCCTACACTGGATCTTGCTGCACAACATGCTCAAAAAGAAGTTGTCGGTGTTGTCATGATGATGGCTCGTGCACCACCTCATCTTCAGAGCGTTCGGGTTCAAATCCTCTCCTCTGCTGCTACCCCATCACTATCAGATGTGTTCCATGTTGCTCAAAGTCTCACCACCTCCTGATAGTTTTGCTCCTCCGTCACCGGTTCTCCTTCAGCAGATTTTTGCACCGCTACTTCCTACCCCCCCTCCTGCTCGCGGGGGGCGTTCCGGATCTCGGGCCGAGGTCGGGGAGGCCGGCCTCGACTAAAGTGTTCCTTCTGCGGTAAGGAGGGCCACCTTGAGGTCACCTGCTATCGCAAGCATGGGCTTCCTCCTCGTCCACAGGCCATTGTTTCTGCTATTGACTCCTCCGCTCGTACTGACCTTGAAGAGGTCCGCCTTCAGCTCCAACAACTCCATGGTCTGCTCAGTAGCCCAACTGACTTCGTTGCCTCTGCTGCCTCCATCTCCCAAGAAGGTATCACTCGTCTCTCCACTAGTCCGCACTGGATAGTGGACTCAGGTGCCACTCATCACATCACCTCTCTGCGGCCACATCAATACCTGGATTCTCCTCATTCTAAGTGTATCACAGTGGCCAATGGGGACATTGTTCCCGTCTCTGGCTCTGCTGATATCTCTCTCACTTCTTCTCTCTCTACGCTCGACTCTTCATATTTCGAGCTCCCCGTTTAATTTGTTTTTGTTGGTCGCCTTACTAATGATTTAAATTGCTATGTAACCTTTACCCCTTCTTCTTTTCTGATACAGGATCGACAGACGTGGACTATCATTGGTAAGGGGCGACTGCAGAACGGGATCTACCTCCTTGATGACTCTTCGCCTATCCTCTCTTCCGTCTCGTCTCCTCCGTCGATTGGCATCGGCGTCTTGGGCATGCCCCTTTACCAGTCCTCTAGAAGGCTCTTCCAGATGTATCTCTGCCTCCTTTTCAATGTGAATCATGTGTGTTCGACAAGCAGCCTCGTTCATCTTTTTCGTCTCATTGTACTCGGAGCACTGCTCCTTTTATTTTAGTACACTCTGATATTTGGGGTTCGTACAAAGTCACTAGCATTTCTGGTAATCGTTATTTTCTAACTTTTATTGATGATTATTCGTGAATGACGTGGTTATACTTACTTTGTGATCGCTCTGAGCTTCCCTGTCTTTCGAGCTTTCCTCCTTGAGACCCGCACGCAATTCTCCACGAACATCAAAACTATTCGCACTGATAATGCTCGTTAATACACTAGCCACGAATTTGCGACTCTTTGCTCTGAATTTGGGGTCATTCACCAAACTTCATGTGCCCATACCACCTAACAAAACGGAGTCGCTGAACATAAGAATCGACATCTTTTCGATGTGGCCCGCTCCATCATGCTTCAAATGCAGGTTCCCAAAGCTTATTGGAACTTTGCCCTTTTGACGGCTTGTTATCTGATTAACTGTCTTCCTTCCCCCATACTCCACAATGTCACTACGTTCAGCCTCATGTTCCCGTTTACTCCGACATTCTCTCTCACACCCCGCATCTTTGGGTGCACTTGTTATGTTCACACTCTTGGTCCATCCTTGGACAAATGGGATTCCCGAGCAGTCAAACACATCTTTGTTGGTTACTCCCGAACTCAGAAAGGCTGCGTATGCTACTCTCCGGCTACCCGCAAGGTGACAGTCTCTGCTGATGTTACCTTTCGGGAGGATCTTCCATTCTTCTCTGCTCCAGATCCTACACCTCTACCACCAACCGTCATATGTCATGTCATTCTCGTTACCACTCCACCACCAAGAATTCCTGCCCAGGCTCCCCCTATTTCCAAGCCACCTCTTATACGTGTCTACACTGGTCGCCATCTTGCCGTTGTTGCCCCACTGCAGTCTGCTTCGACCTATGATGCTCCGCGTCCTCCTGATCCAGCACCAGAATCTACAGCTCATCCCATGGCGAATTATGTATCCTTACATCGCCTAGCTCCACAACTTCAAACTTTTGTCACTTCATTATCCTTGATTTTTGTACCTAACTCTGTGCAGGAGGCTCTCCAACATCCTGGCTGGCGGGCGGCCATGGAAGAAGAAATGACAGCTCTCTGGGCTAACCAGACCTGGAACTTGGTACCTCTACCTACCGGTCAGACACCTGTTGGGTGTAAATGGGTCTTTGTCATCAAACATGCTCCTGATGGGACGATTGACCGTCTGAAGGCCCGTCTGGTGGCTCGTGGCTTCACCCAACAGCAAGGTCTCGATTATGAGGAAACATTCTCTCCAGTGGCCAAGCTTAACACCGTTCGTGTTCTCCTCTCCGTGGATGCGTTCGTCAATGGACCTTACACCAACTGGACATCAAAAATGCGTTTCTCAACGGCGACCTCCAGGAAACGGTTTACATGCAGCAACCTCCCAGGTTTGAGACCACGGGGAGTCCCGAGTTTGTCATCTTAAGAAGTCCATCTATGGTCTCAAATAATCCCCTCAAGCATGTTTTGACAAGTTTAGTAATGTTGTCTGGCAAGTCGGCTTTACTCGAAATTTGGCTGACTTCTCTCCGTTCACGCGTCATCAGGCAACGGAAACTGTTCTTCTATTGGTTTATGTTGATGACATCTTAATCACTGGAGATGATTCAAAGGGCATCCAGGCGGTCAAACAGCACCTCAGCTCCGTCTTTCAAACAAAAGTTATGGGGCATCTTCAATGCTTTCTCGTCTTGAGATCACGAGACGACCGGATGGACTTGTCATCTCCCAAAGGAAGTACTGCACGGATCTCCTTCAAGATGCTGGCTACTTTGGATGCAAGCTTACTACTACTTCAATGAATGCAAATCATAAGTTGTGTGCACATTTTTTTGATCCAGATCTTCCTTTTCAAAATCCGGAATACTATCGACGACTGGTTGGGAAATCGATCTACCTAACGGTCACAAGACCGGATATATACTTCGTTGTTAGGGTGGTCAGCAGGTTTATGCATGCCTCGCGAACATCTCACCTTCAAGATGTTGAGTGCATCCTTAGATACCTTAAAACAGCTCTGGGTCAAGGATTGGTATACAAAACCCCATCCTCTACTCCAACATTGGTTGCGTATTCTGATGCAGACTATGCTGGTTCCTTGGATGATCGCTGGTCAACCAGTGGCTTTGGTACCTATTTTGGAGGTCATCTTGTTACCTGGTGAAGTAAGAAACAAGCAGTGGTTGCTTGATCCTCAGCTGAAGCAAAATACCAATCGATGACAAATGTTATCTCTGAGCTTACCTGGCTTGAAAGTCTCCTTGCCGATCTAGGGGTAAAACTTCCCTCACCTGTCATCTTATTATGCTACAGTCAAGCAGCTATAAACATTACAAAGAATCCAGTCTTTCATGAAAGAACGAAACATATTGAAGTGGACTGCCACTTTATCCGGGAAAAAGTTCAAATGAAGAAGATAGAATTGAAGCATGTTCTGAGTACTGAACAAGTTGTTGATATCCTCACAAAGGCTCTACCAAGTACCATATTTTACCTGTTTCTGTCCAAGCTGGGAGCATACGACTTGTACGCTCCAACTTGCGGGTAAGTGTTGGAAAAGCCCATGTAAAGTGGCCCATTTTTTTCCTCTTTAGTCCCACATCATGTATAGGACTCTCTTCTCTCTTTCTCCCTCCTATAAATGTGTATTCATACCTTGTATTTGATTATTGAGAAAGTATATAAATGTTGTCACGTGCAGCATTTGAATAACATGAATATTGCTTTGCATGAGAGTGGAGGTAGATGACATGGCAAATAATGGGATTAGCTTGCATGGTTTTACGTGAGCAACATTTTGCATGTAAATCAATCACATGGACCATTCAATTTGGGTTCGGTTCCAACGTGAACAGTTGGCGGCAATGGAGTGGACTGCACGAGGAGTGTGTTGGTGATCGGCGGCTTCAATTCACGTGCTCAGCTTGAATGGGGGCTTGATTGGTGCAGCCATGCGTGAGTGCTGCGTGGCTTTGGCTTCCTTGCTTTTGACCGGTGCAGTTTGAACTTAAAATAAATTTATATACTTAAAATAGATATAATTTCAACTTATCATGCGTGATGTTATAGTCATTTGTAAGAATCTTTACTATTTTTTATATGGATATAATATTGTTTTGCAATTTATAGATTAAAATGAGTTCTAATAATATGAATCAACTGACTTATGAATCGGCTTCCACGTACTCGTCCAGCATCAACTAGTAAACCTCATAAGTCCTCCACGACTGACCTGCCCATCATCTGAATCGGCATCCACCAGTCACGTCGCGCCTAGTCACGTCGCGCCTGACTCACCGGATCCCCTTCTTCCTCAGTCGGATCGGCTTCCTCCTCTGTTAGCGTTGCTTCCAAATCTCCCTCTGCAGCGAGACGCCGACCGCCAAGCACTCATCGTCGCGCCCACCATTGTTCCCGTCCCCGGTTGCATCGTCGCATCTCGTGCGCTCTCCCAACAGCCCGCTCAGGTCTCCTTGAGCCTCAGCTACTCATCATGCAATTCATCTCCCAGCTCGGCCCTCCTTGAGCCGCACGCCAATACTTTTTTTCTTTTCCTTGGAACCCGCACCTCTTTTTCTTTGCCATGTTTACCACTGCACGCCACCTTCCAATCTTTTCTCTCCCCACCCCAAAAAGCCAAACCTCTCCACCTTCTCCCTTTAACCTTTATTCTCCAACATTTTGTCATTAAAAACCTCCCATGCCCGCCCGCTGACTTGTTTTTGTCACCCCCTCCTTTTAATTTTTATTTTCTCATTTTACAGCCGCACAATCCATTTTCTCAAAATATTACACTCTGCTTCCCAAAATTCTCCAGGTCGCTCCTCGCTGCTTCTATGTTTTGCCGCTATTCTTCAAGCTCCCGCTACCCCGCTACGACAAGTTGTACATCACTCACGTTTTTAAAGACCCGACAAAGAATTACAACTTGGCTTTGAGGGCACGGTCGATTTTCAAGACCGGTATAACGTTACCCTCGCACATTTGTCGGAGGAGCCACTCCTCGTCGAAGCCATCAAAACGCACATTTGGAAACCATTATGATTACATGGAGGAAATAACCAATTAAATACTCTAATAGATTTACTCGTAAGCCTCAGTAAAACACCACTTATAAATTCGATTTTAAGCATGAGTGCTACTGTCACTCTTCGCACACACACTCATTACATGGAGGAAATAACCAATTAAATACTCTAATAGATTTACTCATAAGCCTCAGTAAAATATTAGAATTCATGACCACCAAATATATGAATCTGTACCAAATTAACATCGAATTTTTAAATCATAAAAATAAATTTTTAAAAGAAATAGCCACCAATCAGCAGTATATAGCAAACCAACTTACTTATGTGTACGAAAAACTAAAAATACTAATACATGAAAAAGAAATTCCTTTAAGCCCGAACACAATTCTGCAGACAATAGAAACGCATCATAAAGCTTTACAATCACAATACAATAAAATCGAAAGTATACTTCATGAAATAAAACGAGCATAATGAAATCAACAGAATATAAAGAAATCATTAGGTATACAAATATATATTTAAAAAACTCCATAAGATTTAGTAACCACGACGCACAAAGTGAGAGTGATAAAATTCTGATCAGACAAAATAATACTATAATCCACTTATTAATCCAGCTACATAATAAAATAGAAAGTATGATCCAAAAACCCAACGGCTATGAAGAAGACTCTCAAATCGAAGGACTAATAGGACACTTAAAAGACTTAAAAATAGAAAACAAAAAATATACAAAACAGCGCGAGCCATACAAATTTGGCATCATAAAGAGATGAGTTCTCAAGCAATAGCAACAACCAGTCGAACAGTAACATCAAAAAATAGTCAAGTCGGCACACCCTCCTTTTTAGGACAATTACTAAAACAAAAACCAAAAAAAGAAACAGTTCTAGAAGAAGTATTAGATGTTGAACAAGATTTAGTGTTATATAATAACAATCAAATCAACCCTCTCAACCCAAAAAAGTTATACCATGTAGGCAGATTTAATTTTAACACTCAATTATTAAGGATTAATAGAGAAGAACTGCTCGTTACAAACTCTCCCAATAATATAAAGTTAGTCAGCTTAAATACGGTAAGCCAGATAAAATAGACAGACAAAAAATTTGTCTGTCTTGGATTAATAGTCATAGGATTAAAGGGACTCGCACAGAAAAGATTAGGAACAAAGGTCCTAATTACTCTCTTAGTTAAGAGATGACAGTCAGACGCCCGTAAAGCAATGATCGTCGCCATGGAAGTGGACATGACAGGAAACAAAGGAATATTTTACTGTAGTCCCGACTTCATGGTTAGCATAAAAGACAGATAAATAGAATTAGGAATCCAAACAAAAGGATACGAAGATTTCACCGGACACAGCAACCTGTTAATAAATATCAGATTATTAGGAAAATTAACCAACAACAGTACCACAAAATACAAGCTTAATATTGAGCATATGATATATGTCATAAGCAGTACTGGTGTCAAAATGATCCAGCTCATAGACATTGACCCAACCATACTCGAAGGGCTAGCTTGGAATACTAGCGATAATTTAATAAACAGTACAGTTAGTATCCCAGATAATAGTTTGTTATACAAAAATTTAGACAACACTTATAGTCTAAGATTTCAAGGATATGTGCAAAATGAACAGAATCGAAGACGGTCATATAGTTAGATATAACTACACAGGTACTTACGACGACCAGATTAGGTTAGAAAATAGAATGGAAACTGAAGGCCTAATGTACGAATACGATAGTCTTGAACTCAATGAATCAGGACATTTAGTAATGCATAGAGACCTACTGCTGCAAGAAGAACCAGAGTTATACGCCACAACAGAATACGAGCAGCAGATAGAACTGGTCAATGGAAAATCTACATCTTAAGCAAGTAATGCATATACATTTAACACGGATATTGACAACAGAATAGGGCAACCACCTAGATCCACATACAATGACTATCAAGGCGAAAGATATACAAATAAACCTAAAGAAAGAGAATGTCATTAAAAATCATAGATAAAAAATTATTAATAGATGATGACAGATTATTAAATATTACGGCGCATGACCCCAAAAATTACCAACAGTATTGGAAATATGGAGTCAAATGGCAGTTAGAAAATATGATGAATTAGAAATCATCAAGTCGCCTGAAGAGATGTATAATTATCTTAAAAAAAATTTTGGGAGAAACCGCAAGAGCAATCTGGGAATCCTATAAAAAGAATATCCCCAAGACTTTAGCCGAGATATTTCCTTAGGCGCAAATCCATACAACTTCACAAATAAGATCACATACTTGTTATTAGGATATCAGCCAAATATTACCCCACCAACACAGATAGAGGCTATCAGGAGATTAGAACACCTCCAAATCAGGAAATGACATTACATCAAATCATTCCTCCAAGATTATATGTATTATAGTAGTATTGCAGGATGTTTTTATGACCAAACCATAGGGGAAACACTATTCCTCAAATTACCAAATCCCTTACGACTGTTATATATAAGATATATAAAGAACGACAAGTAAATTTTCCCCAAATAGACAATATTAGTACAAAAATAAAATTTATTCTTGACTGTCTTGTAGAAAAATGCATTGATCTCCAAATCAATAGACAACTCAAAGGCGAGTATAGTTTTTGCGGAAATATATATACACCCCAAAGATATGACAAGGACGAAAAAACTAACTACAGACCACCACAAAATAATTATAAATACAAACCTAAACAAAATTATTTCCTACGCAAAAGTAATGCTAGGAAGCCGTACTTAAACAAAGACAGACATGTTAGAAAATATGATCGACGAAGAAATTATAGTAAAACTTTAGCATGTTTTACTTGTGGCTCTACTGAGCATCTATCTAGAGAATATAATAAAAGACATAATATCCATTACAAACAAGATGCTTTGATAGCCTGTACAAATGAGGATTGAATACACGTTGAAGAAACAATTATTGACACGGAAAGTGTTTACAGCATCATAGTGGTAGTAATGATAAACCATGTGTTTATTGTTTTAGATACTCCACGCTAGCATTAAGATACCAATGCACCCTATGTTTAATAGAAACTTGCAAATTTTGCCTTAAAGAAAAATACCCTACAATACCTATCGCTCAACTCTCCTTACAAAAACCTGTTAAAACGGAAATTATTGAACTAAGAATATTGGACATCGAAAACCAATTAAGCAATCTCCATATACAGGTATCAACCATCCAAAAAGAAATTGCAAACTTATTTTCCCTTTTTGAACAAATATATATCCATGTTCATGATCCGTAGACTAAAATTTGATCTCCATATGATCGAAGCCTTTCTGGCTCACGACCATCCACGTAATCAAATCTATCTCACCAAAGCCATTGAGCGTACTATTAAGCCCTATCTAGCAACCACAAAATTTCTTAGAAAATTATGTGCCCAGGTCTCTCATACACGAATCCAGACCCTTAGAGAGCGGTCTTTAGCCCGCAAAGTTCTGAATAAATTCCGCTTACGTTGTTCCAATTCCAAAGAACTGATTCACCAACAATATAACCAGTCATACCAACTCCTTAGCAGTAAACATACACCTGTTAAACCACTTCCCTCCGAGTTAAGACACGGTCCTCGTATCTATAGTTTAAAAATCCAACTGCGATTCAAAATTCGAGATTGGATCTTGGACGTCTTAGGGCTAGTCGATACAGGCTGTAGCAATACTTTGCTTGACATCAAACTAGTACCCCCAGTTCATATCCAACTCATCTCTACCATAGAACGCTTTAACGCCCAACAAATGGACGGCAAACTCTTTCATTATGATCAACAATTAAACACCACTTATAAAATTAGTTATAAGTATGACAACAATATTTGGACTCATGACCAAGTTCTTCCGGTCTGTATCACCCTACGCGATTTACAACTTAGCAATGTCAATTGCGTCATAGGACTTAACTTCTTAGTCAATTGGTACCACGGTCTTCTGATCACCGGTACCGGTCTCCGCCTCCTCCACCAACCAGCCCTCTGTTTTCAATCAGAGTTGCCCGGAAGCATGGTGGAGTTGAAACCAACATTGTCATCGCCACCTCCCCTACATGCCATTGTAGGAACAAAGGCGAATGTCAAGGCACATGTCATCTTCCATTACCCCAAGGCGCAGACAAACTAGAAACCTACGTCGATAATCTCGACTTTCATATCGACAATAAATACCTAATAATAGAAACAGATGGTTGTGAAACCGGATGGGGCCATTCTAAAATGCAAACCCCATAAATATACAGGAAAAAATGAAGAGTAAATATGTCGATATAGTAGTGGAAATTTTAAAGAAAAAGGTCTGGCCAGTAACATTGACCAGGAAATCCTACCAGTCTGCTATGGACTCGACGCATTCCGTCTGTTCATCATAAACAAACAAAAGATACTAGTAAGAACGGATTGCGAAGCAATAGTAAAATTTTACCTTAATAGAAATAAAAAGAAAATTAGTTATAAACAATGGACCAATTTTATGGACCGCATATTAAATAAAAATTATAAAGTATTGTTCGAACATATCAAAGGTACTGACAATAAACTAGCAGACCAACTGTCTCGCATACTACAAAGTAATTAATGGATGATACCAAAAAACTTTGCATATTACACGCAGAGAGTATGCGCTATTTAAGAATTCTAGAATAACTAGAACAAAGCAGACAAATTTTACATCAAACATATAGAAATTTATCCAGAGAAGTAGCAGACATTAAGAGATTTATTAATACTCTTCGCGAAATGATCGCAAGAGAAATAACAAATCTCACCCCTGGAGACAGCTCTAGCAATAGCCCGAGTAGCTCTTAATATTTGCTAACTATACATTATTCTTTGCAGATGGAGCAGAATAACCAGATCACATTTGGCCCGTTCCAACTTCAGACTTTCCCAGCACATAGCAATCTTTGTTTCAGAATTAGCCACCAAATTACATTACTCCAACAGTGCCTGATAAACAACTTGTGGAACAACAAGAAGTCCAAAAATTATAAAGAAATCGTGGAGTGTGTCTGCGGACACTTTGCTTTCTTAAACAGTCAGAATAGTCATAATGCTGGCAATAATATATTAGAAAAGACCTCATCAAGTAGCATCCAACTGAGGTCAAATCAGAGCCCAGACTACCACATGTTGAGAACATCTCTAGCCATAACAGAAAATAAACTAGCAGATCTTAAATATCAAATTAAAGAGCTACAAGCAGTAGTCAATCAGTATACTAAAAAATTAATAGAAGCTGAAGATAATTGGCAACAATATTCATCAGCACTAGCACCTGTAAAAAGTATTGTTTTAGCCAAAGTATTACATAGACAGGTAGAATGCCGATGCAATTACCAGAAAATACTTAGAGATCTGGCTACTTCAAAAAAGGAGACTCTCAAGGGGGCCAAAATAGAATGCATAACCTACTTAGAAACACGGGATAACGAGTTACATTTCTCGTACCTACGATTACAGATAGATATAGCAAAATGGACCGATATAACCATATCGGGAGTAGAATTAACCATTCCAAACCTAATGGAATTAGGATTAATCACCCGGCTCCTCTTCACAAGAAGGGGGCATGTTAGACATATCAAAGAAACAAGAATAGCTGAAGTTATATTCCAGTTATTTGAAACAACACCTTATGGATGAGGAGTAGAGACTCATATACAGGTCATTCCCCCATGCTTTAAATCTAATTGTTTCTAAAATAATAAAAGAGAAATATACATCTTCAAGTTCAAGGAAAAGCCGATTATCCAGGCTAACTATATCAATAACTCAAACATCATCAACACAAAACTCTGTAGCCTGCCAAAACAAATCAGGGCTTTCAGAAGTTATAAAAAAGCATGCGATGTAGACCTGCCGTACAATAGAGCTCTCGCAGTAGAAACGCGAGATTTTCGCGTATGGCTACACGAAAATGATGTAAAATTATTCTATCCACGAAGCCTTAGCTTCAAAGATCCTGATCACAAGTTAACAAAACATTGTGAACGGAATAGAATTAAATACTTTGTCCAAAAATACGACTGCCTCTCTAATGATGAAGACTCACTAGCAGAAGAATCCGCCAAATTTACAGCATAGTTAATCATACGCAGTACGTATAAACAAGCAGTTTGTATCGACAAGGAATAGAAGGTCAGACTCCGCCCCGGGTTTTTATGGGTGGTTTTCTTCGTTATTCGCTCTTATCCATTTAGTCACTATCGTGGCTTCCACCACGGGAAAACTGTGGATAAGGTGTGAATAAACTAAGACAATATGAGAGCATCTTTTGTATTATAATAAAGGTGGTAGAGACACCTTTCTAAAAGATGTTTTGACAAATAATATTAAAAAACCATAACAGATCTTTTATTATCTTTATAAATAAAAAAGACTGTAATGAGTCTTTAATTATAATATATGTGTACCCGTTTGCATCCAGGTTGAAGGCTCGCCCTCTATATAAATAGTGGAGAGATAAGTTCTAGGACACACGGTTTTATACAGAGTTCATAGTGAGTGCTTGTAAGAGTTTGTGTTTTCAAGAATTCTTGTGCAATTGTACTATAAGTACATTTCAAATTTTGAATAAAAATTAGTAAGTTTTCATGATTTTTTTTGTGAATGTTTAGTGAGTAGTCCGCTCCCCTCCTCTCCGGAGGAAATGAACATGACGATATTTCACGAGATCTGAAGATGGTCCACAGGTGATGTACACGACTACATACCAGTGAATTACTTAGTTATAGCAAGCTCGGTCCATTGGTGGCTGAGGCCAACCCCAACGATGTAAAGCGGTTTGAATAAGGAAAGTATAACAAAAATTATATCAGTATGAACTCGGGGGCAGGGGAGAAGTAGTACCGTCAGGCGAGAGGCCGTAGGGAAAACGTATCGCAGCCGCAGGCAAATACTGATATAAACAGCTTTATTATAATTTCTAAATTTAAACTAATTGAGACTGAAAGGGACGTAATAAGGACTCATGGGATATCTTGTGCTCGGGATGGCCCTCCTACAGACCATCTTTAAGGAAGTAAAATGAAGCATGTTCGAAGTAGACTCGAAGAGGAGAGGATTTGTTAAAAAATTATTTCAGCAAATAGCAAAATCGTTTTTACAAAATCAATAACTTAATTTATAAAAGCATGTTAAAAATAAAAGAACTTAAGATAGTAGTCTCAATAATGTTGGGAAGAAAAGAAATTAAACTTCAAAGCTCCTACCTAGTAACAAGTCGAGTTATAACTCAGTAATCCACTGGTATGTTGTTGAGTACATACACCTGTGGACCATCTTCAGATCTCGTGAAATATCGTCATGTTCATTTCCTCCGAAGAGGAGGGGAGGGGACTACTCACTAAACATTCACAAAAGAAATCAAGAAAACTTACTAATTTTTATTCAAAATATGAAATATACTTACAGTACAACTGCACAAGAATTCTTGAAAACACAAACTCTTACAAGCACTCACTATGAACTCTGTATAAAACCGTGTGTCCTAGAACTTATCTCTCGCCTCTTTATATAGAGGGGCGAGCCTTCAGCCTGGATGCAAACGGGTACACATATATTATAATTAAAGACTCATTACGGTCTTTTTTATTTATAAAGATAATAAAAGACCTGTTATGGTCTTTTAATATTATTTGTCAAAGCATCTTTTAGAAAGGTGTCTCTACCACCTTTATTATAATACAAAAGATGCTCTCATAATATCTTAGTTTATTCACAACTCATCCACAGTTTTTCCGTGGTGGAAGCCACTGTAGTGACTAAAGGGGTAAGAGCGAATAACGAAGAAAACCACCCATAAAAACCAGGGGCGGAGTCTGACCTTCTATTCCTTGTCGATACATACTGCTTGTTTATACGTACTGCGTAGGATTAACTATGTTGTAACTTTGGCGGATTATTCTGCTAGTGAGTCTTCATCATCAGAGAGGCAGCCGCATCTTTGGACAAAGTATTTAATTTTATTCCGTTCACAATGTTTTGTTAACTTGAGATCAAGATCTTTGAAACTAAGGCTTCGTGAATAGAATAATTTTACATCATTTTTGTGTAGCCATATGCGAAAATCTCGCGTTTCTACTGCGAGAACTCGATTGTACGGCAAGTCTACATCGTATACCTTTTTATAACTTCTGAAAGCCCTGATTTGTTTAGGCAGACTACAGAGTTCTGTGCTGATGATGTTTGAGTTATTGATATAGTTAGCCTGGATAATCAGATTTTTCTTGAACTTGAAGATGTATATTTCTCTTTTATTATTTTCCAAACAATTAGGTTCAAAGCATGGAGGAATGGCTCGTATATGGGTCTCTACTCCTCCATAAGATGTTGTTTCAAATAACTGTAATATAACTTCAGCTATTCTTGTTTTTTTGTATATGTCTAACATGTCCCCTTCTTGTGAAGAGGAGTCAGGTGATTAATCCTAATTCCATTAGGTTTGGAATGGTTAATTCTACTCCCGATATGGTTATATCGGTCCATTTTGCTATATCTATCTGTAATCGTAGGTACGAGAAATGTAACTCGTTACCCCGTGTTTCTGAGTAGGTTATGCATTCTATTTTGGCCCCCTTGAGAGTCTCCTCTTTTGAAGTAGCCAGATCTCTAAGTATTTTCTGGTAATTGCATTGGCGTTCTACCTGTCTATGTAATACTTTGGCTAAAACAATACTTTTTACAGGTGCTAGTGCTGATGGATATTGTTGTCAATTATCTTCAGCTTCTATTAATTCTTTAGTATACTGATTGGCTACTGTTTGTAGCTCTTTAATTTGATCTTTAAGATCTGCTAGTTTATTTTTAGTTATGGCTAGAGATGTCCTCAACATGTGGTAGTCTGGGCTCTGATTTGGCCTCAGTTGGATGCTACTTGATGAGATCTTTTCTAATATATTATGGTCAGCATTATGGCTATTCTGACTGTTTAGGAAAGCAAAGTGTCCGCAGACACACTCCACGATTTCTTTATAATTTTTGGACTTCTTGTTGTTCCACAAGTTGTCTACCAGGCACTGTTGGAGTAGTGTAATTTGGTGGCTAGTTCTGAAACGAAGATTGTTATGTGCTGGGAAAGTCTGAAGTTGGAACGGGCCAAATGTGATCTGGTTGTTCTGCTCCATCTGCAAAGAATAATGTATAGTTAGCAAATATTAAGAGCTACTCGGGCTACTGCTAGAGCTGTCTCCAGGGGTGAGATTTGTTATTTCTCTTGCGATCATGTCGCGAAGAGTATTAATAAATCTCTTAATGTCTGCTACTTCTCTGGATAAATTTCTATATGTTGGGTGTAAAATTTGTCTGCTTTGTTCTAGATATTCTAGAATTCTTAAATAGCGCATACTCTCTGCGTGTAATATGCGAAGTTTTTCGGTATCATCCATTAATTACTTTGTAGGATGCGAGACAGTTGGTCTGCTAGTTTATTGTCAGTACCTTTGATATGTTCGAACAATACTTTATAATTTTTATTTAATATGTGGTCCATAAAATTGGTCCATCGTTTATAACTATTGTTTCGCAATCCGTTCTTACTAGTATCTTTTGTTTGTTTATGATGAACATGCGGAATGCGTCTAGTCCATAGCAGACTGCTAGGATTTCCTGGTCAATGCTACTGGCCGGGTCTTTTTCTTTAAAATTTCCACTACTATATCGACATATCTGCTCTTCATTTTTTTTGTATATTTATGGATTTTGCATTTTAGAATGGCTCCTCATCCGGTTTCACAGTCATCTGTTTTGATTATTAGATATTCATTGTCTAATGGTAATCGTAAGTCTGACAGAGACTTAACTACTTTTTTATTTTTTCCATTTGTTTCTTATCTTCATTATTAAATGACTTTTGTGTGCTCTTCATTTTACTTTATAGTGGGCCCGCTAATTTTCCCAGATCTTTGATTAATGGTCTTGCATAATTTACCAACCCAAGGAATTGTTGTAAATTTTTAATAGTTGTGATGGGTGGAAAGTCCAAAACATTTTTACTTATATGTTCTTGGAGTTTCATTCTTCCCTGTCCTAGAATTACTCCAAGAAATTCAATATTTTTTCAAAAGAATTGAGCCTTTTTGATGCTAATAACTCATCTTTGTTTCATAAATTCGGATAGCACTAGTTTAAATGGCTTATATGTTCTTCATGTGTTTTTTGAGTGTACTAAAATATCATTTATATAAACACTTGTAAAAGTTCGATATTTATTGAATATATCATCCATTTTTCGTTAGAAAATGTTGTGTGCATTTTTTAGTCTGAATGACATTACTAACCATTCAAAATCTCCTAGTGGGCATGTGAATGCTGTCCATGGAATACTATTTGGATGCATCCTTACTTGTCAAAATCCTGATTTTAAATCGAATTTGCTAAACACGAAATGGTTCTGAATACTATTGAGTAACTCATTTTTATCTGCAATATTGTAGGCATCATCTATGGTGCTATCATTTAATCGACGATAATCTATGACCATGCGTAATTTCCCACGAATTTGTTCACTATATTTATTGACTATGAAAGTCGGGCTACGATGTGGACTATTACTGCGGTGGATGACCTTTAGGCGAAGTAAGTCATCAATATGCATTTTGAATTCAGTTATATTTTCATTGGTAACATCTATCTTTTGGGATACTATGCGGAAATTTGGGTCTTTTAGTTCTAGCTTGCAAAGTAGTTTGTTTCTATCTCAATGGCGCTGTGGGTGATTTCCAAATGTTTCATCTTTTTCCAATGTACTAATAAGATGGTTTATATTCGTATTTCCAGTTTATAATAGTGTGTATATTGGATTTAGAGGAATTGTAGAAAGAATTGGGGAAGGGTAGACTTCGAAATTGTCTATATGAAAGTTGAGATTATCGACGTAGGTTTTTAGTTTGTCTACGCCTTGGGGTAATGGAGGATGACATGTGTCTTGGCATTCGCCATTGGTTCTATGATGGCATGTAGGGGAGGTGGCGATGGCAATGTTGGTTTCAACTTCACCATGCTTCCGAGGCAACTCTGATTGAAAACGGAGGGCTGGTTGGTGGAGGAGGTGGAGACCGGTACCGGTGATCAGAAGACCGTGGTACCAATTGACTAAGAGGTTAAGTCCTATGACGCAATGAACATTGTTAAGTTATAAATCGCGTAGGGTGATACGGACCGGAAGAGCTTGGTTATGAGTCCAGGTATGGTTGTCAAGCTTATAGCTGTTGGATGTTTTACCTCTCTTATTCTACTGCAGCTAATAACCCGATTGGTTACTAGGTAGGAGCTTCGGATCTTAATTTTTTTTCTTCCTAACATTATTGAGAGTACTATCTTAACTTCTTTTATTTTTAACATGCTTTTATAAACTAAGTTATTGATTTTATAAAAATGATTTTGCTATTTGGTAAAATAATTTTTAACAAATCCTCTTCTCTCCGAGTCTACTTCGAACATGCATCTTTTCACTTCCTTAAAGATGGTTTGTATAAGGGTCATCCCGAGCGCAAGATATCTCATGGGTCCTTACTAAGTCCCTTTCGGTCTCAATTAGTTTAAATTTAGAAATTATAACAAAGCTGTTTATATCAGTATTTGTCTGCGGCTGCGATACTTTTTCTCTATGGCCTCTCGCCTGGCTGTACTTCTTCTCCCCGGCCCACGGGTTCATGCTGATATAATTTTTGTTATAATTTCCTTATTCAAACCTCTTTACATCGTTGGGGTTGGCCTCAGCCACCCATGGGCCGAGCTTGCTATAACTCAGTAATCCACTGGTATGTAGTCGAGTACATACACCTGTGGACCATCTTCAGATCACGTGAAATATCTTCATGTTCGTTTCCTCCGGAGAGGAGGAGAGGGGACTACTCACTAAACATTCACAAAAGAAATCAAGAAAACTTACTAATTTTTATTCGAAATATGAAATATACTTACAGTACAACTGCACAAGAATTCTTGAAAACACAAACTCTTACAAACACTCACTATTAACTCTGTATATAACCGTGTGTCCTAGAACTTATCTCTCGCCTCTTTATACAGAGGGGCGAGCCTTCAGCCTTGATGCAAACGGGTACACATATATTATAATTAAACACTCATTACGGTCTTTTTTTATTTATAAAGATAATAAAAGACCTATTATGGTCTTTTAATATTATTTGTCAAAGCATATTTTAGAAAGGTGTCTCTACCACCTTTATTATAATACAAAAGATGTTCTCATATTGTCTTAATTTATTCACAACTCATCCACAGTTTTTCAGTGGTGGAAGCCACGGTAGTGACTAAGGCTTCATTTGGTTTAGCGGTGGCGGTTGTAAAATGAGCTGTTGTAAAAGCAGGTTTGTAAAGGGAGCTGTTGGAAACTGGATGCTGGAAACGGAGTTCTGTTTGGCTAGTCTGCGTTTGCAGAGCTGTTGGAAACAGAGAACTGTTTGACAAAACTGCGATGGCGTTTTGGGATTTTTTAAAAAAAAAATTTGGTTTAAATTTTTTAGGGTTCTGTGTGTAATATACTCTAACAGACTGCTAAGTTAAAACATATAAAGGTACTCCAAATACTCCAACATACTGTTAAACATTAAAATTTTGCAAACCCGAAATACAACATCTTTCTATGCGGAAACAACAAACACGTTCAAGCTCTGAGCAGCTGATCGGCAATGGAGTCACGCAACGCCACCATCTCATCGACTCCTACTCTAATGCCTCTAACATGGTCTCCACTTGAGGATTCGTTTATCTGTCATGTTCTTCTTTGAAGGCCCGTCGGGTAAATAAATTGTTCGTCTTCATCGCAAGCACGAAAATGAGTGTCTGAGCGGGATGGATGCCTGCGAATGTAGTTATGCAATGTCATTGTTGCAATCACAATATCTCTTTGCTTTGACAAACTGTATGGTGGCATATCTCTGAGAATCTTCCACTTCTTTTTCCAAACTCCGAATGAACGTTCAATGACACTTCGTAAAAACGAGTGAGCCTGGTTAAATATTTCTCGTCGCCCTTGTATAGGTCGGTTGCCCCTTCTAAAATCAGGTAAATGATACCGTGTACCTGAATATGGTTTTAAAAAACCACGTTGAAGTGGATATCCGGCATCTACCAGATAATATCTGCCTGCAACATTGACGACCACTTATAGATGTGAATAATAATGAATCTTATGAATTCATAATAAGAAATGGTCTGAAGATATAAAAGGCTCACCTGACGGTGGATAAGGAAAATTATAACTCGTGTCCGTAAGAGCATTCTGGAAAATACGGCTATCATGGGTAGAACCCTCCCAACCTGCTAATGTGAAAGTGAAACACATGTTGAAATCGCAAACCGCCATCACATTTTGCGTTGTTGTGTCATGCCGACCAATGTAAGAAACATGTAGATCAGCTGGAACTCGAGCATCCACATGTGTTCCATCAATAGCGCCTATATAGTCTTTAAAGAAAGGCATGTATCGAGGATCGTTTACAATTTGTGGTGGAATACTATTGAAAAAATGATCTACAGGCCTGATGACATCAGAAGAGAGTCTCTTAATTGCAGTGATACCCTTTGAGAAGAATCTACTTATCGTTTCTGTAGAATGTTGAAAGCGTTCACTTGCAAGTTGCATGGATAGATTGTGTCCTAGAATATACAGTGTAACTGCTAGCACCTCACGTGGTAGAGTTCTCCTGGAACCTTGAAATCCATAATGAAGTGTGAGTAGTGAAAGCAAATCACCAAAAACCACCTTCGACATTCGGAAGGCACTAAAAAATCTCGTCGGGTGGCCATCTAGAAGTTCAGCTACCCATCTAGCCCCTGTCTGCCCAGATGTCATGCATGGTCTACTATTTGATATAGGAGTCCGATTTATTTGAAAAGTTGCGGTTGTTACAAACTGATACACATTGACTCCGCTATTGTGATACGTCAAATCAAGACATTACTGTTGAATTTCCTCATTAGAACTGTCTGAGGATGACATTGTATACCTGCGACAAATATATAAGAATCCAACATTACATTTCCTTTGAAATAAACACTACTCTGAACTATTTAACGCAGCATCGCAACAAATTAGCAAATAGACATTCTGCTCCAAATTTAGCAAAATAGCAAATGAACAAATAAACATAAGTCTGAACTATTTGAAGTAGCATCGCAGCAAATTAGCAACTAGACATCCTGCTCCAAAGTAAGCAAAGTAGCAAATGAACAAATAAACATAAGTCTCAAATGAAATACAAAACACACAACACAAACGTAATAATATTCAGTCAGAGCATAGAGAGAAAACAGAAACTAATCCGCTCGTTTTTCGTAACGAGCCTGCAGCCACCTAAGACGCCTGTCCTTGCGTATGCTCATAAAAGTTTCTCAATTTTGCTTATCCTTCAGAAGCAGGGTGGAGTAGTCATAGAAATCAAATTGTGACTCATCCATAACCTCTGACATACTCTCTAGCTCTGAAATGGCCTCAGGAATGGTGAATAACGATGAAGATATCTGGATGCGAGGTGGCTCTTGCATGCATTTCCCAATAATGCGTGATGTTTCCACAAGCTCATCTAATGCCGAACTTTTTGCCTTCTTCGCAGTAAACTTTCTTTTCCCCTTACCTGTCTGTTTTTCCTTAGCAGCGGTGGAGTGTGGAGAGTCCTTCATGTTTTGTGTACCATCTTCAGCAGAAACATCCTGTTCATCGACTGACTCAGCTTCAAAGTTTCTTGAATTTGGGGCCCATGCTAGATCTCCAGTTGTAACGACTTGGCTAAACATCATATGAAGTTTCTCCTCTAACTCAGGAGATATAGCAGAAAACTGAAACTTCCTCGCAGTAGGAAGAACCTAAAACATGAATAAAAGAACGGATTAGACAAATCATCCAGCAAAAAATTAAACTAATGTTGTTTCACCTCTGAGTAATGTACTTACTTTCAAACGTTCTTTCCACCAGTCTTCTGAAGCAGCTATAGTTTTGCGGATTGGATCCCAGCCAAGACCCGTCTCACGCCCCTTTAGCTCTCTCCATAATTTTCAGTCCTTCTTTAGCTGATCCCACTTATTTTTCATTTGGTTTCGATCGTATGACTTTCCCGTACGTGCCAAAAAACCTGTTGTTAAATTTATCCACCCATCCCTGCTAAAATGCGTGGTTGGGCGATTACCCAACTCAATCTCTTTGAGACACAGGTCACAAAAAATCATAACATCATTGGCCTCCCAATTTGCGCTAACACCACCTTCTTTATGTTTACCCATAGCACGAACTAAATAAAAGAAAAATAAAACTGAATATAAATAAAACTCCACTTGCTCTGAAAAATTGTGCAAGTTGTTAGGGGTCCAAATGAATACTTAAGCCCCAAAAATCAAATTTACATTGACAAAAATGAATCAAACCACAACAATTTCAGCTTTATTAGAAAACAAGTCAAACTGGGATTCATACAAGTGCAAATCAATAGCAGTCTCTTTTCAAGCTTACTATGAACAGAAGCAGCCAAAGACAGTAATGGAAAAAGTTTACAAGGAGAAGAGTTCTATCAATTCGATCAATTTCATCCTACAAATAAGCTGAACGATTCAGATATGGCTATACTAAGCAAATTGAATCAACCAGACTCTCATACAGGGAAAAAAATGAAATAGTGAAATGCATTAGTTTTTTTTTTCAAAAAAAAAGAGCAGCTGCTATAACAAAATGTCCCAATACATATTTGTTTCTTCATCTGGGAGATACCGTAGGACCACCCCAATTACTACAGCCATTTTTAAAGGATCTAAAGATCCCAACCAAAATCATGCTAATACACAGCACAAACACACAGCACAAACAACACAGCACAAACAACAAGCCAATCATCAAAAAAAAAATTGGAAGGGGAAGGAAATGTATACCTGCTGAAATCGCCAAGCCGTCGGAGAGAAATGAGCACACCGTGGGAGAAGAATCTGTGGATTCGATCGGAAAATTTGGCGTCCCCGTCGCTGGAGCGTTACCGTCGGAGAAGGAAGCAAGAGGCCGGATCTACTGTGCCGCCGGAGAGGTCATGGAAGAAGAAGGCTGGATCTGCACCTATCGGCGACGGGAGAAGAGCGGGATTCGCGAGCCCTTTCCGCCTTTCCGCGACCTCTGTGCCGCCGGCGACGGGAGAAGGAGAGGTCGTGGAAGAAGAAGGCTGGATCTGCACCTATCGGCGACGGGAGAAGAGCGGGATTCGCGAGCCCTTTCCGCCTTTCCGCGACCTCTGTGCCGCCGGCGACGGGAGAAGGAGAGGTCGTGGAAGAAGAAGGGATCTGCACCTATCGGCGACGGGAGAAGAGCGGGATTCGCGAGCCCTTTTCGCCTTTCCGCCTTTCTGCCCTAAACGCGATAAAATGAAGCGGCTCCCCAATGTTTCCTGTCGCGCGGTTTTGAGCTGGGAGAAACGGAGCGCGGATCGAAAATGAGGCGGAAAACCAAATGCTATTGGTACGCTAAAGTTGTGTTTTGTCCAAACGCCCTTATCAAAACGCTTAACCAAATGAGCACTAAAGGGATAAGAGCTAATAACGAAAAAAATCACCCATAAAACCCCGGGGCGGAGTCTGGCCTTCTATTCCTTGTCGATACATACTGCTTGTTTATATGTACTGCGTAGGATTAACTATGTTGTAACTTTGGTGGATTCTTCTGCTAGTGAGTCTTTATCATCAGAGTGGCAGCAGTATCTTTAGACAAAGTATTTAAATCTATTCCGTTCACAATGTTTTGTTAACTTGTGATCAGGATCTTTGAAGCTAAAGCTTCGTGGATAGAATAATTTTACATCACTTTTGTGTAGCCATACGTGAAAATCTCGCGTTTTTACTGCGAGAACTCTATTGTACGGCAGGTCTACATTGTATGCCTTTTTATAACTTCTGAAAGCTCTGATTTGTTTAGGCAGGCTACAGAGTTCTGTGCTGATGATGTTTGAGTTATTGATATAGTTAGCCTGGATAATCGGTTTTTTCTTGAACTTGAAGATGTATATTTCTCTTTTATTATTCTCTAAACAATTAGGTTCAAAGCATGGGGAAATGCCCGTATATGGGTCCCTACTCCTCATCCATAAGGTGTTGTTTCAAATAACTGAAATATAACTTCAACTATTCTTGTTTCTTTGATATGTCTAACATGTCCCCTTTTCGTAAATAGGAGGCGGGTGATTAATCCTAATTCCATTAGGTTTGGAATGTTCAATTCTACTCCCGATATGGCTATATCGGTCCATTTTGCTATATCTATCTGTAATCGTAGGTACGAGAAATGTAACTCGTTACCCCGTGTTTCTGAGTAAGTTATGCATTCTATTTTGGCCCCCTTGAGAGTCTCCTCTTTTGAAGTAGCCAGATGTCTAAGTATTTTCTGGTAATTGCATTGGTGTTCTACCTGTCTATGTAATACTTTGACTAAAACAATACTTTTTACAGGTGCTAGTGTTGATGGATATTGTTGTCAATTATCTTCAGTTTCTATTAAATCTTTAGTATACCGATTGCTACTGCTTGTAGCTCTTCAATTTGATCTTTAAGATCTGCTAGTTTATTTTCTGTTATGACTAGAGATGTTCTCAACATTTGGTAGTCTGGGCTCTGATTTGAGCTCAGTTGGATGATACTTGATGAGGTCTTTCTAATATATTATTGTCAGCATTATGGCTATTCTGACTGTTTAGGAAAGCAAAGTGTACGCAGACACACTCCACGATGTCTTTATAATTTTTGGACTTCTTGTTGGTCCACAAGTTGTCCACCAGACACTGTTGGAGTAGTGTAATTTGGTGACTCGTTCTGAAATGAAGATTGCTATGTGCTGGGAAAGTCTGAAATTGGAACGGGCCAAATGTGATCTGCTTGTTCTGCTCCATCTGCAAAAAATAATGTATAGTTAGCAAATATTAAGAGCTACTCGGGCTACTGCAGGAGCTGTCTCCAGGGGTGAGATTTGTTATTAAATGACTTTTGCGTGCTCTTCATTTACTATATAATGAGTCTGCTAATTTTCTCAGATCTTTGATGAATGGTCTTGCATAATTTACCAACTCAAGTAATTGTTGTAAATTTTTAATTGTTGTGATGGGTAGAAAGTCCAGAACCTTTTTACTTATATGTTCTTGGAGTTTTATTTTTCTTTGTCCTAGAATTACTCCAAGGAATTCAATATTTTTTCAGAAGAATTGGGTCTTTTGTGTGCTAATAACTAATCCTTGTTTCATAAATTCGGATAGCACTAGTTTTAAATGACTTATATGTTTTTCATGTGTTTTTAAGTGTACTAAAATATCATCTATATAAACAGTTGTAAAAGTTCGATATTTATTGAATATATCATCCATTTTTGTTGGAAAATGTTGGGTGCATTTTTTAGTCTGAATGACATTACTAACCATTCAAAATGTCCTGGTGGGCATGTGAATACTATTTGGACGCACTCACTATGAACTCAAGTAGCATCCAACTGAGGCCAAATCAGAGCCCAGACTACCACATGTTGAGAACATCTCTAGCCAAAGCAGAAAATAAACTAGCAGATCTTAGAGATCAAATTAAATAGCTACAAGCAGTAGCCAATCAGTATACTAAATAATTAATAGAAGTTGAAGATAATTGACAACAATATCCCTCAGCACTAGCACCTGTAAAAAGTATTGTTCTAGCCAAAGTATTACATAGACAGGTAGAACGTCAATGCAATTACTAAAAAATACTTAGAGATCTGACTACTTCAAAAGAGGAGACTCTCAAGGGGGCCAAAATAGAGCCAAAATAGAATGCATAACCTACTTAGAAACACGGGATAACGAGTTACATTTCTCGTACCTACGATTACAGATAGATGTAGCAAAATGGACCGATATAAACATATCGGTAGTAGAATTAACCATTCCAAACCTAATGGAATTAGGATTAATCACCCGCCTCATCTTCACAAGAAGGGGGGATGTTAGTCATATCAAAGAAACAAGAATAGCTAAAGTTATATTCCAGTTATTTGAAACAACACCTTATGGAGGAGTAGAGACCCATATACGGGTCATTCCTCCATGCTTTGAACCTAATTGTTTAGAAAATAATAAAAGAGAAATATACATCTTCAAGTTCAAGGAAAAGCTGATTATCTTAACTATATCAATAACTCAAACATCATCAGCACAGAACTATGTAGCATGCCTAAACAAATCAGGGCTTTCAGAAGTTATAAAAAGGCATACGATGTAGACATACAGTACAATAGAGTTCTCGCAGTAGAAACGCGAGATTTTCGCGTATGGCTTCACGAAAATGATGTAAAATTATTCTATCCACGAAGCCTTAGCATCAAAGATCCTGATCACAACTTAACAAAACATTGTGAACGGAATAGAATTAAATACTTTGTCCAAAGATACAACTGTCTCTCTTATGATGAAGACTCACTAGCAGAAGAATCCGCCAAAGTTATAGCATAGTTAAATCATACGCAGTACGTATAAACAAACAGTATGTATCGACAAGGAATAGAAGTTCAGACTCCGCCCCTGGTTTTTATGGGTGGTTTTCTTCGTTATTCGCTCTTATCCCTTTAGTCACTACCGTGGCTTCCACCAAGGAAAAACTGTGGATGAGTTGTGAATAAACTAAGACAATATGAGAGCATCTTTTGCATTATAATAAAGGTGGTAAAGGCACCTTTCTAAAAGATGTTTTGACAAATAATATTAAAAGACCATAACAGGTCTTTTATTATCATTATAAATAAAAAAAGCCCGTAATGAGTCTTTAATTATAATATATGCGTACCCGCTTGCATCCAAGCTGAAGGCTCGCCCCTCTATATAAAGAGGCGAGAGATAAGTTCTAAGACACGCATTTTTATACAGAGTTCATGGTGAGTGTGTTTCTATTGTCTTGGGCTCTATTTGGAGAGGACTATTGGAGGAGCCAGCCTCCTTGGTCTTGGCCGAAGTTCGCTCGGGATTTGTATTTGTGTTATTTCTCGTTAATGCAATCGTGTTCGTTTTCGGTTCGTGCAATATTTTTGTTCGTAACATTCTTTATGTGTTGCAGCGACGGATCGACGATCGGAGCTCTATCTCCGCATCTCTCCAATTCTGACCAAATGACTCAAAATAAGCACTTTATCTGCCATAAACTAACCTAACAAGATTAGTAAATGATCCTAGATCGTTGGATTAGAAATACCTAAGATCGACGGCCAAAATCGAGTCAAAATTCTTCTTTAAGATCCCACACATGCCCTGTAACAAGGCCATGTACAGGAACTGCCCCACTTTCCAGCTCTAGATCTTCCCTGGTTCCCATCCCAGATCCGGTGCGGCTTGTGACACGACCTTGGTTAGGACGTGTTCAGAGTTGTCCCCTGAAACGATTAGGTAGACGGCCTCCCCAAGCCATGTAGGGCTCTACATGGGGATGTTCAATAGTGGAGCTCTAGGTCTAGGTACACGATCATGTGCAACTCACCACAAACGTACACTAACCCGTCATATCCATCAAACATGTATCTAACACATCATGAAAGGAAAAATGGGGACTTATATTGGAGCATATTCTTCATTATAATTTTATATGCTTTTTTTAAGTTTAATTTATTGTTGGAAGAAACTATAAGGAAAGACACGATGTACTTGGACATTAGTGAGGTTATGATTAAAGATAGGGCATAATGACGACAAAAGATCCATATAGCCGGCCCCACTATAGTGGGATAAAGGCTTGAGTGTTGTTGTTATAGTTTAATTTATTGTCATGGCCGAGTGAAAATCCTATATCCGCCTCTGGTTTCTACCCTAATTATTGAAGAGAGGGAGAAAGAGAGAAGAAGAGAGGAAAGGGAGAAGTAGAAAATTAAACCATAGTATAAAATGCTAAATTAAAAAGTTTAATGAACATAAAAATAAAGAATTTGAAATTAGAAAAGCACTAATTTCCAATTTCAAAAATATTCTCCTCTGCAGAATCAGATGGAGTTTCAAAGACCATTAAGTTTCTAAAATCTAGATTCAGAATGCTTAAATAAACACAGTCAATGTCTTCCAATTTGTAACTAGCATTGAAGAGTTGTTCCTCAAATGTGTTCCTATTTACAAGGTTGTGTTAACAATCTTTAGATGCCAAACAAGAAACATGCTTGTGCTTGGAATGATAATGAATAGAAGTAAAGTCATCCATCCAAAATTATTTATTAGACTATAACATAACTTTATGGAGAAAGTAGATGAATAGTCCCTCTAGAAGACTAAGAAAAATAGTATGAACTTAACCACTAGAACAAATCTAGCGTACTTTCAGCATGGGAACAAGGACCATTTAGCAACTACAATCAAATAATTTCTTAAAACCCCTTAAGATTATATGACTGTTCATACCACAAATTGCAGGAGTTGTCTGTCTTCCATTGCCCTAAGCTCTGCAACATCCCACAAACCTTTTTCAGCCAGCTTTTTTAGTGAACTGCAGTTTCACAAAATGTTGGTTGTATGTGTAACATCCGTAAAATGACGCAAAATTTATGTAAATTGTAGGGTCAAGTCGCGACGGATTTTGATCGAGACAACGCGTCGTCGAGTTACAATGTTAGTATGATTGAAAATCGTGTTCGTTAATTAGTGATTTATATCAGTCGGATGTGTAACATATTTTAATTTAATAGCGAAGCGTAGCACACTTTTGGGGTGCCAATAGCAATTCTCATTTTCTTTTATTCCCCCAACGTTTATCATAACCGCACTATGCCGAGAAATAGAAGCCACAAGTCCCCATATTTTAATCCCGTAAGCATCGTTCACGGGAGGAAAAACCGCAGACGTCTCCCGATTCCGGCGTTTCGCGTGTTTCCGTTTCCCGCAGGCGACGACCGTTCCACATCCTGCTGCCCTACCGACGCTTGCTCACCCTCCGTTTCTCAGTGTATGCCCTTCCTCTTTCCTCTACGGACGCCGGTGAGTGCTCTCCTTCTTTCCCTTGCAGTAGGAGGTCCGGTTTCAACCCTAACCGGTGGAAAACAAGGGTGTTGATGCATCGCTTTGGTTCCGGTGAGTTTAGTTCCTCTTTTGTCTTCATTCTTCGTGGAAATCCTTCTATTCGAAGTTGATTCTAATGTTTCTTCTCTTTTTCCTCTTGCCCTAATTAGGGATTGGAGTTTTAGAACCACCGCGAATCTGAAGTTGGGCGCGTTGTGAGTCATAATCACTCCCACGTAGAGGTACTACACTATGTCGGTTCTTCTTTGTTTACCCTAGCCAATTTTTGAGATTTCGTTACCGATAACCCTAAAGGGAAGAATGTGTAAACTAGGTTTATCATGGATTGCAGATTTTTGGTGGTCACGGGGCAAGGTTCCGGAAATCCGCATTAGTCAGATTTCCTTCGAAAAAGCAAATGTCGTTGCACCGAGTGTACGAGCGCCGCACCACCACTGTAAGAAATCCTAATTTCTTTTAATTAGTCATATCAAGTAATTATTTTATGTACACATGTGTAAGCTTCGTACAAGTCTCATAACCATGCATAGAAAGGTGTGCCGGTAGGGAACGGTCGCGGAAAAGGTTTAGGATGACACATTTCTCCAAGATCCGAGTTGTCAGATCTTCTATACTAACGTTAGGTACGAAATTCCTATACGTGTACGTAAGTGTAGGAATTTGTCTGGTTAAGGGCGTGCATGTCTCTTCTAGCCGACCACAAGAAAAGCAAGGGTCGCTCAGTAGTAAACCAAAAGAGACGTCCTAAGCAGAGTAGCATTAGACCGAAAAGGGTCAGTAAGCACGCTTAAGTCTCCTCGTGCTAGGTAGAGGCGTACTACCTTTCTCATAGGGCATATGATATCCTATGAGTAGTAGAGTCTTGGGAGTTTACTCCCCAGTGAGACAGCAGAATCGAGACAGTGTCCGCGCGACACCAGGACAATTGAGTTCGTAAGATGGTTTCGGGTCGTCATTTTTCAGTTGTGCGTTAGGAGCTACTCTGCCTAAAGCCTTTCAAGTAGAAGTGCAGATTAGGAGCCACTAAGAACTCAAGCATGTACCTGACGTGAGACAGCGCACTAGTTAGTGAACGTCGGGGTTTGGGTAAACAAAATAAAAGTTCATGAACGTAGAACGAGTAGGTCTGTTGACCAGGAAGCATTGTAAGCGTATGCATGGCATCTAGCACAAAGATTTTAATAAACAAAAATATTTTTCAAACGGCATGCATTCATCATTTAAGGAAAATTTTTTATTGTCACTAGAAAGAGTTATTTTTCCTTACTCTGACCTCTCGTGGGCAATGTTTTTACAGGTGATCCAAGTGGGAAACTACGTCTAGGATGAGCGTTCGTGTGTTGTCAGTTTGTAGTTATGTTCCTTTTCTGTTTTCTTTCATTCAGTATACACTTGTAACCTTGAATATTGTATTTGATTAATGCTTGAAATATCATGTATCAGACTTATTATGTTACTTCAGATGTACAGTACTTTCATCTTGATTCATGTTTAGCGGCTCTGTGAATCCAGTATACAGGTATGTGGTTACCCTTAGTTTTCTTTCATAGCTTCCGTTGTAAGTTTAAAATTTTAACAGTTTCTTCTTTATACCTGTTGTGTACTAGTTTTGATATTATTTCTTATTTCTCTTTATATCGTTGACTCGGTCGGACGACAGATTATTGTAAAACTGGGAAGGTGTGTTACAAATTGGTATCAGAGGGAGGTTTAGGATCGCTGGACCCAAGAAAGATTCACAGTCATAGGAGTGTATAAGAGTAAACACTTGTTAGTAGAGTATTTAAGTTGCGTCTAAGCCCTAGATTTCGCAAGGTTATGAAATTATTTGCTAAGTCAAGTTTCCGAGATGCAAGATAAATAATCATTTTCTTTTATATGTTCTATCAGGCACCACGAGTCAGTGAACCGGGTGAATCTTCACGTCAGGACCCTGTTCCTAACGATATCATGGGAGATGCTGATGTGTCACAGGTGCCACCAGCCAGTAGCTCCAGAGGGCACTGACATAACGTCCCAGATTGCCAAGGCGGTCACTGTAGCCTTGATGGAGTTTCATAGAGGACTGGCTGCAGGGTTCCCAATTCCAGTGCAAGTACCAGCCCCTGCACCAGCACCCGTGAAGATGACTCGGGAGCGTTATTTGAGGAAATTTAGAGAGCTACAACCGTCAAATTACAGTGGGGATGAAACCCCGATGGACACTGACGACTGGATTGCAAACACCAGAGATCTGTTGAACGTTATGGAGTGCCCGGAGAACAAGAAGGTTCCTCTGACAGTTTTCCTTCTCCGGGGTGAGGCAAAGGTCTGGTGGGACAAGTACCGGGGAGATGACCCTGCAGGTAAATCGTCACGAAAATTTCCTCTTATTTTAGAAAGTGGTACATTCACTATAAATAGTATGACCATGCTTTTTGGACAGGTTGTACGTCGGATATGTTTACGTGGAGCAAGTTTTCTAGAGCCCTTGCAAATTGGTTCGTGCCTCCTTCCGCACGACGAGGTCTCCAGGAGAAATATCTTAGGCACTACCACGGGGACAAGACCGTTACTGAGTACGAGCGAGAGCTTACCCATCTGGCACGTTATGCTGCTGTGATGCAGGGAGATCAGGCTGAGAAGTGCGGTCGCTTTGTGGATGGCTTGTGTGACTCGTTGAGGCAGCCGTTGATGACCATGATCAACGCTGACTACAAGAGCTTAGTGGATACGACTCGCAGATTGGAGGCTGATCAGCAGAAGGTACAGAAGCGAAACAGTTTTCGCACGAAGCGGTCTCAGGATTCGCATCAGCCACAGCAGAGCAGGAATGACCAAGGGAAGAACTGGAACAAGAAACAGAAGTCTGATGCTAAGAAGAGTGGTCAGTCTGGAGACAGGAGCAAGGACTACCCCTTGTCCTAGGTGTCAGCGTCGCCATCCAGGAGAGTGCTTGGCCAATGCTGGCGTGTATTACAAGTGCCGACAACTTGGACACATAGCTCACTATTGTCAGGAAGTTGGCGCGACTCAGGTAAACCAAAACCTAGTTGTATACACTATTTTTATTTTTATTACGGTAAATAAGAAATGTAACTCGTTCCTGCAGTCAAAGTTCGAGGTTGGTGGCCCAAGCAGAGTGGACAAGGGCAAAGCGTTGATGATTACTGACGGGAGGCCACAACGGGGTCGAGACCTGGTGCAGCCCAGAGCGTATGGGCTTGGCCAGCATGAGGCAAAAGATCAGGAGGATGTAGTGGCGGGTAAGAGTTTAACTTTTTAACAATTTTTATTTAATCCTCCGTAGTGACACTCCCATCATCTTTTGTAAATCATTCATGTAGGCATCCTTATGATTCATAATTTACCCTCCAAGATTCTGTTCAATACGGGCTCCTCACACTCGTTCATCGCAGAATCTCTAGTGCGTAGACTGAACTTAAAGGCCTTTCCAGAGACAGTACCGCTGGAAGTCATGATGCCGAATGGATGTCTTCTGCAGACCAGAGATAAATGCAGGGTGCCAGTGAAATTTGGAGATACCGAGATTATTATAGAAGCCTTGCAGCTTCCTATTGCTGGTTTTGATCTAATCTTTGGAATGGACTGGCTGTCGGCGGTCAACGTCAGGATTGACTGTAGGGAGAAGCAGATACAGTTTGAGTGCCCCAACCAGACTGCGTTTACCTTCCAGGGCTTGAAGGGAGTAGTGAAGATGATCATCTCCTCAATCCAAGCTAGGAGGTGCATCAGGAAGGGTTGTGAAACCTTCTTAGTACTGATGAATGTGGAGGCTAAGACTGACTTGTCAGAGGTACCAGTGGTGCAAGAATTCCCCGATGTCTTCCCGGAAGAGCTCCCTGGTGACCCTCCAAATAGAGAGATTGAGTTTCTGATAGACCTATAGCCTGGGGCTACACCGGTAGCCAAATCCCCCTACCGGATGGCTCCAAGAGAACTAGCAGAGTTTAAGAGCTTGTTGCAGGAGTTGCTTGACTTGGGTTTTATACGCCCCAGTACTTCACCTTGGAGTGCTCCAGTACTATTTGTGAAGAAGAATGATGGTAGTCTGAGACTGTGCACAGAGTACCGTGAATTGAACAAACTGACAGTAAAGAATAAGTATCTGATTCTCATGATTGATGATTTATTCGACCAGTTGGTGGGTTCGTGCCCTTTTTCCAAATTAGATCTGAGGTCGGGCTACCATCAGTTAAGGATCCGGGACGTGGATATTCAGAAGACGGCTTTCAGTACCAGATATGGGCACTTCGAGTTCGTGGTCATGTCGTTTGGGCTGACCAATGCCCCTTTAGTATTTATGGATCTGATGAACAGGGTATTTCGGGAGTACTTGGATCGTTTTGTTATCGTCTTTATAGATGATATTTTGGTGTTCTCAAATAGTGCAGAAGATCATGTCGCACACCTCAGGATTGTATTGAGCACTTTCAGGAAGAACCAGCTGTATGTCAAGTTTACAAAATGTGAGTTCTGGCTTTCAGAGATTGCACTCTTAGGTCATTTCATCAGTTAGAAAGGGGTTAGTGTTGATCTGAAGAAGATAGAGGTCATTAAAGATTGGCCAAGGCCGATGACAGTCTCAGAGGTTGGCAGCTTTTTGGGTCTAGCTGGTTACTACAGGAGATTCATCAAAGACTTCTTAAAGATAGTCTTACCACTGACTTCCCTCACCAGGAAGGTAAGGTCTTTGATTGGACAGTTGAGTGCAAGTTGGCTTTTGAGGACTTGAAGGGCAGGTTGATGACCGCACCGATCTTGAGTTTACCATCAGGGCCCGATGGGTTTCAGATTTATAGTGATGCGTCAGGTCAGGGTTTGGGTTGTGTCCTCACGCAGTATGGAAAGGTCATAGCCTACGCCTCGAGACAGTTAAAGGTGCATGAGAGGAATTATTTTGTGCATGACGTGGAGCATGCAGCGGTCATCCATGCTCTGAAGATTTGGAGGCACTATCTCTATGGAGTGTGTTGCGAGATTTTTACTGATCATAAGAGCCTCAAGTATATCTTTGATCAGCGGGAGCTCAATTTGAGGCAGTGCAGATAGTTAGAGTTCCTATCGGACTACGACGTAGACATTCAGTACCACCCAGGAAAGGCGAACGTTGTAGCTGATGCCCTTAGTCGTAGAGGTTCGTGTTTTTCCCTCCTCACTTAGCAGAAGGAGTTGGTGCGGGAACTGGAGAGACTGGACATCATCGTTGTGCCACGTTGTAGTTTTGGCTCTGCAAGGTTAAGTTGAATGGAGATTACATGTGACATTAAGGATAAAATTAGGACAACTCTACCCTTGGATCCAAAGATGGCAGAGATTTGCACCTCAGTGCAGACGAGTCAGAAGGAGAGATTCACTATACAGGACGATTTATTATTGCATGATAGCAGGGTGTGTATCCCTAATGTTAGTCACCTTCGCGAGGACATTCTATTTGAGGCGCATAATTCCAGATATTCTATTCATCCGGGCACCACGAAAATGTATGCAGATCTCAAGAAGGTAGTCTGGCGGCCAGGCTTGAAAGGTGATGTTGTTGATTATGCAGGGAAGTGCGAGACATGCAAGCTAGTTAAGGCCGAGTGTCAAAGGCCTGGAGGCAAGTTGCAGTCACTTCCCATTCCTGAGTGGACTTTTGAGAATATATCCATGGATTTCATCCACGGTCTTCAAATATCGCAGAGTGAGAATGATTCCTTATGAGTTATAGTAGATCGTCTCTCTAAGGTCGCCCATTTCATTCCTCTTAAGAAGACAGATCAAGGTCCGAAACTGGCACAGTTATTCATACACGAGAGATAGTTTGACTTCACGGTGTCCCCAAGACTATTGTTTCAGACCGAAATGACAGGTTTACCTCCAAGAAGTGGAGATACGTTCAGGAGCGGTTGAGCACCAAGTTACATTTCAGCACCGTTTTCCATCCCCAGACAGATGGATAGACTGAGCGCACAAATAGGACTTTGGAAGATTTGCTACGGATGTGCATACTGGACTTTGGAGGGAAGTGGGAGAAATATGTCACCCTTGTGGAGTTCTCCTACAATAACAGTTTTCAGACTAGTATTGGGATGGCACCGTTTGAGGCTCTCTATGGTAGGCGTTGTTGGACATCGTTGTGTTAGGTTGAAAGTGAAGAATGATCTACCATCAGGAAATCATGGATTGATAAGACCATTGATAGGATCAAGCTCATTCAAGAGCGTATGAAGACATCTTAGGATCGTCAGGCCAAGTATCATGATCAGAAGCACAGGTCAGTAGAGTTCAGTGTTAGAGACTACGTTTATCTGAAGGTCAGAACAGTCAGAGGAGTCTCTAGAATAATGCGGATGAAGAAACTAAGTCTCAGATTCGTTGGTCCTTTTGAGGTACTGGAACGAGTTGGTGAGGTTGCATATAGGTTGGCCTTACCTGAGGAAATGAGTGGTTTTCATGATGTATTCAACGTCTCATATCTGAGGAGAGCAGTCAGAGATTCCAGTCAGATCATCAGTACCGAGGAAGCACCAATCGAGACAGATCTTAGTATTGGGGTTAGATCAGTCAGAATCATGGATTCAAGGATACAAAAGCTCAGGAATAGAGAGATTTGCACGGTCAAAGTCCTTTGAATGAACTGTGGTCGTCCATAGTGTACTTGAGAGCGAGAGGACGAGCTTAGGAGCAATGCACATTATACTCTCCTCTTTGACTCAGGTATGGTTACAATTTTCGAGAACGGAAATTTTTATTAGAAGGGAAAATTTGTAACATCCGTAAAATGACGCAAAATTTATTTAAATTGTGGGGTCAAGTCGCGACGGATTTTGATCGAGGCAACGCATCATCGAGGTACAATGTTAGTATGATTGAAAATCGTGTTCGTTAATTAGTCATTTATATCAGTCGTAAAGATGTGTAACACATTTTAATTTCATAGCGAAGCGTAGCACACTTTTGGGGTGCCAATAGCAATTCTCATTTTCTTTTATTCCCCCAACAGTTATCATAACCGCACTATGCCGAGAAATAGAAGCCACAAGTCCCCATATTTTAATCCCGTAAGCATCGTTCACGGGAGGAAAAACCGCAGACGTCTCCCGATTGCAGCGTTTTGCGTGTTTCCGTCTCCCACAAGCGACGACCGTTCCGCCTCATGCTGCCCTACCGACGCTTGCTCCCCCTCCGTTTCTCAGTGTATGCCCTTACTCCTTCCTCTACGGGGGCCGGTGAGTGATCTCCTTCTTTCCCTTGCAGTAGGAGGTCTGGTTTCAACCCTAACCGGTGGAAAACAAGGGTGTTGAGGCATCGATTTGGTTCCGGTGAGTTTAGTTCCTCTTTTGTCTTCATTCTTCGTGGAAATCCTTCTATTGGAAGTTGATTCTAATGTTTCTTCTCTTTTTCCTCTTGCCCTAATTAGGGATTGGAGTTCTAGAACCACCGCGAATCTGGAGTTGGGCGCGTTGTGAGCCATAATCACTCTCATGTAGAGGTACTACACTATGTTGGTCCTTCTTTGTTTACCCTAGCCAATTGTTGAGATTTTGTTACCGATAAGCCTAAAGGGAAGAATGTGTAAACTAGGTTTATCATGGATTGCAGATTTTTGGTGGTCTCGGGGCAAGGTTCCGGAAATCTGCAGTAGTCAGATTTCCTTCGGAAAAGCAAATGTCGTCGCGTCGAGTGTACGAGCGTCGCACCACCATTGTAAGGGATCCTAATTTCTTTTAGTTAGTCATATCAAGTAACTATTTTATATACACATGTGTAAGCTACGTACAAGTCTCATAACCATGCATAGAAAGGTGTGTCGATAGGGAACGGTCGCGGAAAAGGTGTAGGATGACACCTTTCTCCAAGACCCGAGTTGTCAGATCTTCTATACTAACGTTAGGTACGAAATTCCTATACGTGTACGTAAGTGTAGGAATTTGTCTGGTTAAGGGCGTGAATGTCTCTTTTAGCCGACCACAAAAAAAGCAAGGGTCGCTCAGTAGTAAACCAAAAGAGATGTCTCAAGCAGAGTAGCATTAGACCGAAAAGGGTCAGTAAGCACGCTTAAGTCTCCTCGTGCTAGGTAGAGGCGCACTACCTTTCTCATAGGGCATACGGTATCCTACGAGTAATAGAGTCTTGGGAGTTTACTCCCCAGTGAGACAGCAGAATCGAGACCGTGTCCGCGCGACACCAGGACAATTGAGTTCGTAAGATGGTCTCGGGTCGTCAGTTTTCAGTTGCGCGTTAGGAGCTACTCTGTCTAGAGCCTTTCAAGTATAAGTGCAGGTTAGGAGCCACTAAGAACTCAAGCATGGACCTGACGTGAGACAGCGCACTAGTTAGTGAACGTCGGGGCTTGGGTAAATAAAATAAAAGTTCATGAACGTAGAACGAGTACGTCTGTTGACCAGGAAGCATTGTAAGCACATGCATGACATCTAGCACAAAGATTTTAATGAACAAAACTATTTTTCAAATGTCATGCATTCATCATTTAAGCAAAAGTTTTTAGTGTCACTAGGAGTACTTATTTTCCTTACTCTGACCCCTCGTGGGCATTATTTTTACAGGTGACCCCGGTGGGAAACTATGCCTAGGATGAGCGTCCGTGTGTTGTCAGTTTGTAGCTATGTTCCTTTTCTGTTTTCTTCCATTCAGTATACACTTGTAACCTTGGATATTGTATTTGGTTAATGTTTGAAATATCATGCATCAGACTTATTATGTTATTTCAGATTTACAGTACTTTCATCTTTATTCATGTTTAGCGGTTCTGTGAATCTAGTATACAGGTACGTGGTTACCTTTAGTTTTCTTTCATACCTTCCGTTGTAAGTTTAAAATTTTAGCAGTTTCTTCTTTATACATGTTGTGTACTAATTTTGATATTGTTTCTTAGTTCTCTTTATATCGTTGACTCGGTCGGACGGCTGATTATTGTAAAACTGGGAAAGGGTGTTACAGTATGAACAAGCAATGAATGAATGATGCAAATTTACTTTTCTTGAAAGAATGAATCCATACCTTTCCTTGTATATCCGTTGTACATTTGGGAATTCCTCCTTGAGATTTTTGCTTTTTATTACATCATATGCATTCTTAAACATTTTCATTTCAACATACTTCTGAACCAACAAACAGATCATTGCCTTTCCCATGAACATAGCCCATCTCTCTGCAGCTTTAAATTGTTTTTTATCCATCATTTTCAGTAGAAAGGACTGACCTAAGTAGATTGAGAAGTGTTCCACTAATACTGTGGCAGTCATATATGGTTGTGATTCTATGAAATCAAATATATAGCGGTCAATAAATGCCTTTGTTTTCTCCACATCATCTTTTTTGGTCACAGAAGCAAGCCTAGCCTCCTCAATATCTTTCAGCCCAATTTCAAAAAGCTCCAATACTTTTATTAGAATGCACTCATCATGGATAACAGAAGAAGCAAGGATATCAAGAAATAACCGAGAAGCAAGACATTTAGCTTCAGATAGAAGTTCAACTGGTCTTTGATTATTAAGACGTTTAAGGGAACACATAAGCAGATGGCTAAACGCTTCAGCATATTGGATCCCCAATAACGGCAAGATATAAATGCAGCGAAGTATAAATGTATATGGATCAGGTTGAGGTGCATTACAGAGCGCTTTAAAAACATGTTGTTGAAGGACATTGAACTTATGAGTTGCTTTGCGTGTGCCTATCAATGTCAATATTAAATTAGTAAGCCAGGGATTCAAGAATTGGTTAAAAAAAAAATAGCACATTTAAAAACATGTTTGTACGAAGAGATAAGCACAAAACAATAAAAGTTAAAGAAAATATGTAGCATAGACTAAATAAAACTACGTCAATAACCATGAAGGCTCTACAACTTCGAATCTGAAACCTATTGGCAACATACTCACTTTAGTCAGCTTCTTTTATATATTTACATGTACAAGCAACTGCGACACGGTATCTAATAGTGGCAGTTTTCTTGTGCATTGTCCGATTTGAAAGTACAAAGAGTGGTCTCAGTACTCTGGTTGTTGAACAATGATCCCTGTGCACGCCTGGCGGTGGCAGCTTCCTTTAGTTTTTCCATGGTCTCTTCCCACGTGAAAATATTTTATTTTATGTTTTTTAAAAAATTATTTTTATTTCTTTTTAAACGTTGTAATTTTATTTATGTTATTTTATTATTACTTTTAATTTATTATTTTTGTGGGGGAGATTAAATGATATTAATTTGGATGGAGGGGCAAAATAGGAAACCCAAAGGAATGAAACCAAAAAGGATTTCCTTTTATAATGGTATAGCTTATATATACACCAGGAGCATCAGGAGCAGCGGCAGACCCGCCTGCAGGATAGTAGTGATTCTGAGACGAGGAAACCGCCACCACCCTTCATTACTACATCTACCATTACTCCAGAGGATGTGAGGACCTTTACTATAGAGGAGGAAAACGACAGAACTAAGTAATAGATCAGCGAAAATAAGCGATAGATCGGTGGAAGCGGGAAAGTGAGCGAGTTTTGGAAACACGGCGTGGGGGCTCACTGGTGAGATCGACAGAAAGGAGGCCGGAAGAAGGAAGGGGTGAGGAGGAATCGTACCCTCTTACGATCGATCGTTGGGCACACCGAAGTTGTTCCCTCTTTCCTTTAACGTCCTAACTTCACATTAGCCCCTACATGACAGGAAACATTATTAGAAAAAATGGATAAATTGATGAACCCGTAAGGAGAAGGATGGGGGATGGAAGTGTGGGATGATTATCGTTGAAAAGCAGAAAGTAGATGGGACCAAGTGGTTGGGCGTGGGCAAGAGCGGAAGGATTTTCGCGAAACAGGTATCGAACGTGAGTAAATTGGAGGAGTACATGAACTTAACGTTTTATCATAAATTTCAATTATCAGAGGTAAATGATACTCTAAAGAAGATTAAAAATGGAAAGGCGGTTGGGTCAGACGATATACACATCGAAGTATGAAAATGTCTAGGTAATAAAGGAATTTTGTGATTTACGTGTTTTTTAATAAGATACAGAAGTCAAGAATAATGTCAGACCAATGGAGAGAAATTATTTTGGTACCTTTGTATAACAACAAAAGAGATATACAAAATTGTGTTAATTATAGATGAATTAAATTGATGAGTCATACCATGAAATTATGGAAACGAGTAATAGAAAGAATAATAAGAAGAGAAACTAACATCTCGGAGAATTAATTTGGATTCATGTCAGGGTGGTCGACCATGGAACCTATCCATCTCTTGAGGAGACTCATTGACAACTACCGAGAAAGAAAACAAGATTTGCATGTGTTGTTTATCGACCTTGAGAAGGCTTATGATAGAATTCCAAGAGAGATCTTATGAAGAGTCTTAGAAAAGAAAGGTGTACAAATTCAGTGACAAGCGTGAGGACATCTGGAGGATTAACACTGGAATTATCTATCAATGTTGGCTTACATCAAGGTTCAGCTTTAAGCCCCCTTATCTCTTTACCGTTATCTTAGATGAGCTCACCGAACATAACCAGCAAGCTATAGCTTGGTGGCTTGGTGTTTATTATTTGGGGATGATATCGTTTTGGTCGATGAGACACGCGAGGGTGTAAACGCAAAATTTGAATTTTGGCGAGACACTTTAGAAAAAAAGGGTTTTAGGTTGAGCAGGGCAAAGACGGAGTATATGAAGCTTAAATTTAGCACTGCAAGAAGGACGGATGACTTTGTTATTAAGTTGGGTGATCAAGATATTTCTTGTAGTGAATGTTTTAAATATCTTGGATTGATAGTTCAAAACGACAGAGGTATTGATAAAGATGTGACACAGAATCGAAGCGAGTTGGTTGAGGTGCAGATGCGCGTTAGGGATCTTGTGTGATCGTAAAGTACCATTAAAACTTAAGGGCAAGTTCTACCATACTGCGATTAGACCAACAATGCTTTATTGTTCTGAGTGTTGGGCAGTGAATTGTGTGCATGAGCAAAAAATGAGAGTTGTTGAGATGAGAATGTGTAGGTGGATGTGTGGACACACGAGACTGGATAGAATTAGGAATGAATGTATCAGGGATAAGACAGGAGTAACACCAATTGCAGAGAAGATGTGAGAAGCTTGACTAAGATGGTATGGACATGTACAAAGGAAACCATTAGAGGCACTTGTTAAGCGCTGTGAGAGTCTAGTCACTAGGTATGTTAAACGAGGGAGGGGTAGACCAATAAAGACTTGGAATGAAACTATAAGGAAAGACAAGATGTACTTGGGCATTCGTGAGATTATGACAAGATAGAGCACAATGGCGACAAATGATCTGTTATTTCCACCGCACAAACTTTCCACTTTTGCCTGGATCCGACCCTAAATAGCGGAACTACCCACCCCCGGCCCGGACCTACTTATTCGTGGCCGGATCCACCGTTTATTGTATGTTTGCACTGTTTTCCGCCGAGGTCAGGCACCGTTATCGTCGCCTCGCCACCGGTTCCATCTCCGATCGTCGATCTACACATCCGACCCTCCAAATCTTCAGTGCCTCGGTTCACCCCTCTACTTTGTGAGCGTTTGTAGTATTGTACTATTTGATTCGCATTTGCATTTGGTAATTTATCATATCTTGCTGCGATTTCTGTTCGTGGAAAATTGTTTTTTTGCACTAATAACTTACAGGAGGAGACACTCGCCGCGCGCTTTGCTTTGGCCCTCCGAGCGGAGGAAAGCCATTATAAAATTGCCAAAATAAATATTTGTTTTTCTACTTTTAATATCTGCGTGGTTGCTGAATTTTCATTGCTTAAACTTATTCGTTAAAATATCAACATCGCATTGCATGTAGAGTTGGATTAGCTTGTCACTCTTCCATTATCACCTAGTGTTGTATGTTTTGTGCATCACTAGCCTACCCATACATCATTTTGGTATCAGAGGTCAAGGCTAGGCCATTTATATATGTAGTGGTAGGTCATATAGAGTCTTTAGGTTCATCCATGACTAATTATCATCGTCGTTCCTTCCCTCGCTTTGAAGTTTCTAAGTCCGCCTATACCAAATCTCATAGAGCGAGTCCAGAGAAATCCTCATGTTATTATAATGATTATTATCGTCTGCGGCACACCACTTCCCGAGTTCGTGTCGACCCACCGACACAACGTCACTATGTCAGAGACGATCGGTATGATGACTGTCGTCGTTCATATCCTTGCACGCGAGCGGATCGTGTTGATCCTTCGACTCGACCCGATTACCTTAGGGATGACTATTATGAGGGTCGTCACTTTGAGAGAGATCTTGAGAGTCAGTTTCGTACAGTTTCCCCTTCCTTTGACGGCTCATCGAGTCCCGAGTCTTTCATTTATTGGCTCGTGAATATTAAGTATTATCTTGATCAGTTTGAGTTATTCGGTGAGCGTCGCGTTAAGTTTGTGAAACTTGGACTTTTAGATCAGGCAAGGGCTTATTGGGCAAGCGTTGAGAGGACCCGCGAGCGAGACCGCCTTCGTCGCATCACTAGTTGGGTGGACATGAAACGTACATTGTGTTAGTGGTATCTGCCTTCATCATATCGGAGTCACTTGTTCGATCAATTATTTTCCCTTCAGCAAGAATCCATTTCTGTCGCTGAGTACAGGGATTGCTTTGATGAGCTAGTAGTGAGGAGCGATATACGAGAGGACTCAGCCATGACCACTTGCAGATTCCGGTCTGGACTTCGATCTGACATCCGTACTATGGTGGTTTATCATAGCTCGAAGTCCCTCGAGCAGACGTATCGGCTTGCCCTTTATTACGAACAGTCTTTGAGATCCGCCAGAGCTGGGGAGTTGGACCCTCACCTTGACCTCCGCAGTACGAGTCCTCATACCGAGGTCACCACGATGCCTACCACTGTCTTGCCACTCACGACGGAAGTGAAACCTGATACAGATTGCTCTCACCCCAGCGAGATGCTTAGCCCCATGAGTGACCTATCTCCTGTTTCTGACCCGTCTCTTGTGACTCCGACGGAGGGTGATCCTGAGCGACCTATTGAGTCTGTAGTGTTGTGCCCCTCACCCACACCTCCACATTTGGCATGTTCGGGGTTGATTAACACTCATACCATAGACTTGTGTCTTGACACCGCAGACTCATTCTTGAGCGTAGGTCTATGTCGCTTTTCCCTTGGCATTACCCTGAGCCACGTTACGATCGAGAGCTCAGAGTCTGGTGTTGATCTCGTAGTGGCTATGTCACCCATGCACGGGGACAATACCCCTTTTGATGGTCCTTATCTGGAGGACCTTGACCTTATTGATGAGCCCCCTGTTGAGCCTCCTGATGATCCGCCGCATCTTGGTGAGGATGAGACTCGGGTGAGCCACTCAGGTATGACGCATCTTTCATTACCATCTATGGCCTTACCCCAGAGAAGGGACCTTGAGTGGAGCATGACATATGTAGGGCCTACCATGAGTTCACTTGAGCATACTCATATTGTGAGGACCTACCTTATGACACCTCACACTCTGGATGAGTTTTGGGACACGCCACCCGCTGAACCACCCGATGAGTTCTTTCTTGTCTGGGATGCTCACCATATTCTAGAGTCACGAATTCTAGTCTGTGTGCACCATTTTCACCAAAGTGGTCGTCTTATCCGCGATGACTTGTCGTACACACCTCCTCATGAGCTCCTTGATGTGTTACGTTCCCTGAGAGACATCTCGCTCGTTACGAGCTTGTATTTGAGTATAGTTGTCTCTCAAGATCATTTGAGCACTCGTCTAACACTAGATGAATATTTTTTTATTCCTCCGAAAGAACCTTCTGATAGGTCACCACATTTCAGAGACAACTCAGACATTATTAGATTTTTCCTATAAGGAGTGCACTGCGTCTGTCGTGTTGTCTTTGCATCATTTACATTACCTGCATGAGTCTGCTGAGTCTTTTACACGACATTTGCATGAGTTGCATGAGCCAGTCCGCCGACGAATAATAACAAACAATGAAAATTATAAAGCTCATGCAGATAAGCGAAGACGAGAACGAATATTTAATGAAGGCAAAATGGTAATTGTACGAATCCGCCTCGAGAGGCTCCCTTTGGGGCCTGCCAAGAAGTTAAGCGCTAGGCGAATGAGTCTGTACTTTGTTATTAGTCGCATTGGGACAAAAGACTACCGACTCGATATCCCGGCTAGTATGGAAATTCACCCGGTGTTTAATGTTGAGGATCTGACTCCATATTACGAACCTCACGAGTATGTGAACCCGAGCAGTAGAGATACCCAGCCACCCCCAACCCCACTGTCATTATCTTACCACCCCCATACGTCATCACCATCTGATGGCCACCCCAGTCCACCCACTGTTGACATCCACCCACCTGGGGACTCGTCTTCTCTGGTTTCACCACCGGCACCACCAATCGCACTGGGACCCACCTTTCGAGAGATGAGAGATGAGAGCATCACAGAGTTCATATTCCACCAGCATGTTCCTACTTCAGATGGGACGCACAGTCGATACTTGGTACATTGGCGGGGTCACCCCGACGCAGTTGACGCTTGGATACTTGCAGCAGAGCTTGATCGATTCGTCCCTGGACTTCGACTTCAGCACGGCCATCTCCATTCACCGGAGATGACAGCTTTTAAGTCAGGGGGAGTTGATTGGCGAGGACACTCTTCCGTCGATGACACTTTGACGACTTCCGATGTACCTCTTCGAGTTGTACCCGGTGATCAGCGAGAGAATTCCGATCCCAATTCATCGGGAGATGAATTCTTTCAAGCCAGGGAAATTGATGCGGAGCAGAGACGAGCACGAGCTTTGCGCCCGTTAAGGGCTGATTTGGCGACTTACCATGTATGGCGTGCCCGGATCGACGATCGGACTCCGCGGTTGCGTCCGGCACGTCGCCGCGAGTCAAAAACATATATTAGTTTTTTTTTTAGTTTATTTTCATATATTTAGTGGCCGATCCCACCGGCCAATCATAGTCGTTGATGATGAAGCCCTAATTTATTCTCTTCTTATAAATATTGGTCTAAGTGGCTGAACGAAGGTATTGCAGAAATTGGAGAAGAAGTATTCTCGGATTCCAGTGATCCCTCCCAGGTGCCGACGTCGTGGAACCCTAGGTGACGACTCCTAGGCCGTCAAACTCCTCCCCAAGGTACTACCTATCCATAGCCTTCTTCTTCCCACTCCGAAACCCTCATCTGCATCCCCTACAACCCCCAAATCCAAAACCCCCTACCACCGAACACTGTTCACCCGACGTTGTTCACCCGACGTTGTTCATCCGGCACTGTTCATTTGGCACTGTTCACCTGACACTGTTCATCCGTTTGCTTCCCACCGCAATACTGTTCGCGCCGGCCTCCACCTTCCCCTCCTCCCTAATCCGCCAACTCCCCTCCGTGGATCCACCATCTCAATAACCCTAAAATTCTAGATCAATCCAGATCTAGGATTATAGCCACCCTATCCGTTATTTTCACCGCACAAACTTTCCATTTTTGCCCGGAGCCGACCCTAAATAGCGGATCTACCCACCCCCGGCCCGGATCTACTTATTCGTGGCCGGATCCACCCTTTTATTGTACGTTCGCACCAATTTTCGCCGAGGGCAGCCACCGTCATCGTCGTCTCGCCACCGGTTCCATCTCTGATCGCCGATCTACACATCCGACCCTCCAAATCTTCAGTGTCTCGGTTCAGCTCTCTACTTTGTGAGTGTTTGTAGTATTGTACTACTTGATTCACATTTGCATTCGGTAATTTATCATATTTTGCTGCAATTTCTGTTCGTGAAAATTTGTTTTGGTGCACTAATAACTTGCAGGAGGAGACATTCGCCGCGCGCTTTGCTTTGGCCCTCCGAGCGGAGGAAAGCCATTATAAAATTGCCAAAATAAATATTTATTTTTCTACTTTTAATATCTGTGTGGTTGCTGAATTTTCATTGCTTAAACTTATTCGTTAAAATATCGACATCGCATTGCATGTAAAGTTGGATTAGTGTATCACCCTTGCACTATCACCTAGTGTTGTAGGTTTTGTGCACCACTAGCACACCCCTACACCACAACCCATACTTAAAGAGCTGTATAATTATAGATACTAAGAAGGATGGTGTCCGGCGGCAAACGTGACAATGACACGAGGAAAGATAAAGGAAAAAAAAGCTCACGCGAGATTTTAACTCTTTAATTTATTGCTTTACTTTTCAAATATTTTCAATTAATTACATGCACAGCTACTTAGTTTCACACTTAGATTACAGAAATTTGAGGGGAAATTATATTATTAACACCTTATAAAAATATTACAGAAATTAATGAGACAAAACAATACAGAATGCATTGATGCATATGTTAAGGGTTCACTGTTAATTGTTTAAAATTCAGTTGGGATGAAAGGCCTTCAGCGAGTACGCACTGAATTTGACTATAAAGTTTATTCAATTGGGTAAAAAGGCCTTGAGCAAGTTGTGCACACTGAATTTGACCCAAGTAAGATCGGGCCCAATGATCGATGAATGATATAAATTCAGTCAACCTTAACAATACTGAAAATAATAAAATGAATAAAGAACGAAAAACGTAAATGATCACACTATGTTACGACGTTGCATTTCACTCAGCACACCATCTGGCAGGAATCATGGGAGCACATATGGAAGCCGCTATGCTCACAAGCACATTCACTCAAGTGGACGCCCCGCGTCATAATGTATGGAGCGCGCATTTGGAAACCGCCATGATTGCCTTTGTAATTAATTTGTGCTAATTAATTTAATTAATAGTAATCAATTTAATATTAATTAAATTAATTAATTACTTAATGAATTTTATTTTTCCTTGTATGGTTCCCTCCCTCATCATCTATATAAGGGGGAGGAGTTCTAGATGTGAGGTATCGTGAATGTATGAAGAATATTAGGGTTGCTCCCTAAGTCTCATCACTTTCTCCCTCTTTGCTTCTCCCTCACCTCCATCGGCCCTCCCCTTGATGGATTTCTTCCGAGAAAATATCTTAACGGTAACAATGGTCCGACCTGCCGCTCCGCCCGCCCAGTGCCGTCGGATCTCGCCCTCTCCCCCCGATTCCCCAATGGCGCCCACAACCTGTACCCACCTCACTGAAGCCCACGAGGGCACCGACGACAGCCGCGCACGGCTCGACCGCCGGGACGCCCGCCTCGACGCCCTCCAGTCGTCCGTTGAATCCCTTCTCACCGGTCAGGCGCTCCTCCTCGGCCGCATTGACGCCCTCCGACCTGCCGGTCTCCTCTCGATACCCTTGCAGCCGCTGGGAACCAGCCCGGTGCCCTCCCTTGACCTCAACCTCATCCACGACATGCGCAAAGAGATCCCGGCGACGAGTGCTCTCATGGTCGTTCCCCTCTGCGGCTCTGCCTAAAGCTTCTGACGGCAGCAGCCGCCGCCGCACCTCCAGCATCGCTTCCGGCAGCAGCAGCGCACACCGTTGTCGATCCAGCCTGCACCGCTCCAACCGCAGCCGCCAGCTCCGAGCTCGATCGAATGGACATACAGACTCTATTCCCTCCAGCGACACTTCTCCAACGCCAGGATGAGGCCATCGTGCGGGATCCGTCGTCAGCCGTCGGCTGGAGAAGCCACCCTCGCCCGTGCCGATTTCGGCATCAGCGGCCAGCAAGGATGTCGGGCTCCTTCCGCCGCCAAAGCCAAGCCGCCGCTCCTGCATTTCTCCTAGTGCGGCACACCTCGCCTGGCCCGAGTCGCACGATGCCCTAAGTATTACCGAGCCGAATTTGACCCACTCCCTGTCCTTTCCAGCCGGCCACACCACCATCATTTCCCCCTCTATCTGTTTTTTTAATTAAGCCCACTGCTGGCCCCACTCCCATTATTGTCTCTCATTTCCCTTCCATACCTGGCCATGCCCCACACGCCTCACCCCCATCCTTTCTCAACCAAATTTCAACATTCCAAAAGATTGATAACTGCCATAATTTTCTTTCCTCTTCTCTTGTATTGTCACATCCATTTTCTCTCTCTTTCTTTACTCTTTTCCTCTTCCCAAAAACAAAACTCAAAAGTGAAGCAAACTCTCCTAGCTATAGCCGCCCATCATTCTTCCATCCCATTTTTATCTCATCCCTAGCCCCTAACACCCCACTAAAAGACAACTATTCTCTAATTTTAATTTTCAATTCTACTTTCTTCTCTCATCACATCTGTTTACACCTATGGCTACATCCGCTACACGACACACATCATCTTCCTTCACCCCCCTTTCATATCCCCTCTAAGTATTTTTCTTACCTCTGTATTCTCTCCTTTTACCTCCTCACTAGCTATCACCCCCCTTCTACCCTTCATTCTCTTCTAACCGTACTTCATTTTATCATACCCTTTTCACCCAGCGGCCACGAATTATACGTCCCTCCTATTGTTAAAAACCCTGACAAATCTGGTAATCTTGACCTTGGGGACAAGGTCAATTTTCAAGGGCGGTATATTGTTACGACGCTGCATTTGACTGAGCACACCATCTGACAGGAATCATGGGAGCACATATGGAAGCCGCTATGCTCACGAGCACATTCACTCAAGTGGACCCCCCTCGTCATAATGTATGGAGCGCGTATTTGGAAACCGTCGTGATTGCCCTTGTAATTAATTTGTGCTAATTAATATTAATCAATTTAATATTAATTAAATTAAATTAATTACTTAATGAATTTTATTTTTCCTTGTATGGTTCCCTCCCTCATCTATATAAGGGGAGGAGTTCTAGATGTGAGGTATCATGAATGTATGAAGAATATTAGGGTTGCTCCCTAAGTCTCATCTCTTTCTCCCTCTTTGCTGCTCCCTCACCTCCGTCGGCCCTCCCCTTGCTGGACTTCTTCTGAGAAAATATCTTAACGGTAACACACTATGTGTTGCTTATGAATAGAGAACGAACAATAAGGATGAAAATGAATAATGAAATATGTATTTTTAATCGAAAAATGAACATGGTAAATGAATCATGAAGAATAGAGAATGGAATGCAAAATGATAAATGAATAGTATTATACCGCTTCCTTCTCCTTATAGGTGTATTACACAGAATTTTTATTCTATCTCACACTTTTTATAATCACATAAATTTATTAGTGTAGAAAAGGCTTAACCTTGTATATACTTCCTCAATAATGAATTACAATGTATGAATACACATTTATAGGAGGGAGAAAAAGACAAGAGAGTCCTATACAAGATGTGGGACTAAAGAGAAGAGAAGAAGAAAAACAAATAAATGGGCCTAATTACATGGGTTTTCCAACACTCCTCCGCAAGTTGGAGCGTACAAGTCGTATGCACCAAACTTGGACAGACACTGGTAGAATAGGGTGCTAGGTAGAGCCTTTATGAGGATATCAGTCACTTCAATATGTTTCGTTCTTTCATGAAAGATTGGATATCAGTACCAGGAACATGCTTCAATTATATCTTCTTCATTTGAACTTTCTCCCGAATAAAGTGACAGTCTACTTCAATATGTTTCGTTCTTTCATGAAAGACTGGATTCTTCGCAATATGTATAGCCACTTGGCTATCACAAAACAGGATGGCCGGTGAGGGAAGTTTTACCCCTAGATCGGCCAGGAGACTTTCAAGACAGGTAAGCTCAGAGACAACAGACGCCATTGATCGGTATTCTGCTTCAGCTGATGATCGATCAACCACTGTTTGACTGGCGATCATCCAAGGAATCGGCATTGTCTGCATCAGAGTACGCAACCAATGTTGGAATAGAGGATGCAATTTTGTATACCAAACCTTGACCCGGGGCTGTTTTAAGGTATCTAAGAATACGTTCAACAACTTGGAGGTGAGATGTTCGCGGAGCATGCATAAATCTGCTGACCACCCCAACGAAGAAGGAAATATTCGGTCTTGTGACCGTTAGATAGATCAATTTTTCAACCAGTCGTCGATAGTATTCCGGATTTTGAAGAGGAAGGTCTGTATCAGAAGAATGTGCACACAACTTATGATTCACGTCCATCGGAGTGGTAGTAGGTTTGCATCCTGAGTAACCAGCATCTTGAAGGAGATCCCTGCAGTATTTCCTTTGAGAAATGATGAGTCCATCTGGTCGTCTTGTGACCTCAATACCAAGGAAGTAACGAAGATGTCCAAGATCCTTGCTTTGAAAGACTGAGCTGAGGTGTTGTTTAACTGTTTGGATGCCCTTTGAATCGTCTCTGATGATCAAGATATCATCAACATACACCAACAGAAGAACAGTTCTTGTGGCCTGATGACGTGTGAATAGTTAGAAGTCAGCTGAACTCCAAGTAAAACCGACTTGCCGGACGGCCTTACTGAACTTGTCAAACCATGCCCGAGGGGATTGTTTGAGACCATAGATGGACTTCTTGAGATGACAAACTTGGGACTCCCCCGTGGTCTCAAACCCGGGCGGTTGTTGCATGAAAACTGTTTCCTGGAGGTCGCCGTTGAGGAAGGCATTTTGATGTCCAGTTGGTGTAATGGTCATTGTCGATGCACAGCTACCGAGAGAAGAACCCGAACGGTGTTCAGCTTGGCCACAAGAGAGAACATCTCCTCATAATCGAGGCCTTGTTGCTGGGTGAAGCCACGAGCCACCAGACGGGCCTTCAGGCGGTCAATCGTTCCATCAGGAGCATGCTCGATCACAAAAACCCATTTACATCCAACAGGTGTCTGACCGATAGGTAATGGTACCAATGTCCAGGTCTGGTTAGCCCAGAGAGCCGTCATCTCTTCTTCCATAGCCGCCCGCCAGCCAGGATGTTGGAGAGCCTCCTACACAGATTTAGGCAACGAAATCGAGGATAATGAAGAGACAAAAGTCTGAATTTGTGGAGAAAGGCGATGTAAGGATACATAATTCATCATGGGATGAGCTGTAGATTCTAGTGTTGGATCAGCGGGACGTGGAGCATCAAAGGGCGAGTCCGACTGCAGTGGGGCACCGGAGGCAGGATGGCGACGAGTGTAAACCCGAATAACAGGAGGTTTGGCAACAGGAGGGGTCTGGGCTGTAGGTCTTGGTGGTGGAGTGGTAACGGGAATAACTGGACAAAAGACAGTTGGTGGTGGAGTTGGAGGAGCTGAAGTAGTGAAGAACGGGAGATCCTCTCGAAAGGTAACATCAGCAGACACTGTCACCTTTCGGGTAGTTGGTGAGTAGCAGACGTAGCCTTTTTGTGTCCGTGAGTAACCGACAAAGACGTGTTTGGTAGCCCGGGGGTCCAATTTGTCCAAGTTGTACCAAGGTTGTGAACGTAGCAAGTGCACCCAAAGATGGGGGGTGTGAGAGAGAATGCCGGAGTTGATGGGAACATGAGGCTGAATGGAGGGGCATTGTGGAGGATAGGGGAAGGAAGACGATTAATCAGGTAGCAAGTCGTCGAAAGAGCAAAGTTCCAATAATTTTTGGGAACGTGCATTTGGAGCATGATGGAGCGGGCCACATCGAGAAGGTGGCGATTCTTCCGCTCCACGACTCCGTTTTGCTGGGGGTATAGGCACATGAAGTTTGGTGAATAACCCCAAAGTCAGAGCAAAGAGTTGCAAATTCGTGGCTAGTGTATTCGCGAGCATTGTCCGTGCAAAGAGTTTTGATGTTAGTGGAGAATTGTGTTTGGGTCTCAAGAAGGAACGCCCGAAAAACGCGAGGAAGCTCAGAGCGATCACGAAGTATATATAACCATGTCATTCGCGAATAGTCATCAATAAACGTCAGAAAATAGCGATAACCAGAAATGCTATTAACTTTGTACGGACCCCAAATATCAGAGTGTACCAAAATAAAGGGAGCAATGCTACGAGTACATTAAGATAAAAAAGCTGAACGAGGTTGCTTGCCTAACACACATGATTTACAATGAAAAGAAGGTAAAGATACATTGGGTAGAGCCTTTTGGATGACAGGTAAAGGGCATGGCCAAGACGCCGATGCCAATCGACGGAGGAGACGAAAGAGAGGATGGCGGGAGATTCATCAAGGAGGTAGAGCCCGTTCTGTAATCGTCTCTTACCAATGATAGTCCGCGTCCTGTGATCCTGTATCAGAAAAGAGGAAGAAGTAAATGTTACGGAGCAGTTCAAATCATTAGTCAAGCGACCAACAGAAAGCAAATTGAACGGGGAGCCCGGAACATGAAGAGCCGAGCGTAGAGAGAGAGAAGAAGTGAGAGGGATGTCAGCCGATCCAGAGACAGGAACAGTGTCCTCATTGACCACTGTGATGCACTTAGGACGAGGAGAATTCAGGTATTGATGTGGCCGCGGGGAGGTGATGTGATGAGTTGCACCTGAGTCCACTATCCAGCGCGGACTAGTGGAGAGACAAGTGATACCTTCTTGGGAGATGGAGGCAGTAGAGGCAACGGAGGCAGGCGGGCGACTGAGCAGACCCTGGAGCTGTTGGAGCAGAAGGTGAACCTCTTCAAGATCAATACGAGCAGAGGAGTCGGTAGCAGCAGTAGTAGCCTGTGGACGAGGTGGAAGCCCATGCTTGCGATAGCATGTGGCCTCGAGATGGTCGTCCTTCCCACAGAAGGAACACTTTGGGCGAGGCCGACCTCCCCGTCCGCGGCCGCGAGAGCCAGTACGTCCCCCGCGAGTAGGAGGGGGGAAGGCAGCAGGGGAGCAGAAGTCTATTGCAGGAGAGCCGGGGACGGAGGAGCAAAATGATCGGGAGGCGGGGAGACCTTGAGCAGCATAGAACACACATCTGAGAGTGAGGGGGTAGCAACCGAGGAGAGGACCTGGGCCCGAATGCTGTGAAGGTGGGGTGGAACACGAGCCATCATCATGGCCACCCCGGCGGCTTCTTTCTGAGCGCGTTGTGTAACAAGGTCCAATGTAGGGGTTGATGTTGGATCCATGCCTCAACAAGAGTCTTGTCCCGAGCAACAAATGAGGTGAGGTCGGTGGCCCCGCCAACATCAAGAGACTGGAGATCAGTAATAATGTCGTAGAGATGCTGGAGACTATCTTTCCCGGAGTATAGCGATTGGAGCTCATCCCACATTGCTTTGACCGTGTCGTGATACATGGTCATTCGGTAGGGTTCAGTATCAAGGGAGTTGAGGAGCCAGGTCTGAACCCGACCATCGTTGCGCAACCAATCATCTGTAGGAGGAGCTGGAGGAGCTTGGGTCAAGTGATGGAGAAAACCTTTGGATTGTAGTACTCGGAGAACAGAATGGATCCACTACACGAAGTTCTTCTTCCCGGCAAGTGAAACGGTAGTAATGCCCAATTCATCACAGAGTTCAGGAGCAGAGACCGGGCGGTCTGCAGAGGAAGTCGCAGTCTGGCTGGTTGATTCTGGAGAGGTCGCCATGACTGAGATGAGCGGGAGGCAAGACCGGCGGACAACACAAGGAACACAACCAGACTGGAGTCCGAACGGCCAGGGGGCAGACCACCTGCGGCAAGGCAGAGAAGTCGTCGCGACTTGAATGTGGTGCGGAGAGCTGGAGTAATCGCCCGGTCACGGTGAGAGCACCAGCAGCAAGGAGAATGCCACGACCAGAAGGCGGAGTCCGCAGTGAAAAGAAGAAACCGTGGGCGGCAAGACAGGGCACAGCGACTAAGTAGGAAGCCTCACGGTCAGGGTGAGGACACCGGCGGCACAGAGAGATGCCACAATCTGGATGCGGATCGTGTCGAGAAGAGGAGAAGCCGCGAGCTAGAAGAGAAGCAAAACGCAGCGAGAAGAAGACCGCGGCGAGCAGAGAGCCGCGGGAAGAGAGGCCACTGCGACTAAGGCAGGTCGCGGCGAGAAGAGAGGCCGCTGCGAGAAGAGAAGTAAAACGCAGCGAGAGAAGAGAGTTCGCGGATAGCAGAGAGTGACGGGAAGAGAGGCCGCTGCGACTAAGACAAGCCGCGACGAGAAGAGAGGCCGAGGCAACAAAGCTAAGTCGTGGCGACTGGAGATAGGTCGCGACGACTGTAGATAGGTCGCGAGAAGAGGAAAGACCAAAGTCGGATAGAGATGAGGTGGGAAGCGAGAGGAAGACCGCGCAGATAGAAAGGGAGGTCGAGCGAGCTGGGAAATAGAAGGGGTGGTCCCCACCGATGAGAAAGGTTATAAAAGAAGGGAGGAGGAGGAGGAAAGGTGGAAGCCACGAGAGAGACGGAGCAGAGGAAGCGGATAGAGAGACCCGGGTCGAGCGGGAACCCGCGGTGACGAAGCCCGTGCGACTAGAAAGAAGCAGGCCGCAAGAGACCGCGGCTAAAGCAGGAGAGGAGGCCGCGCGGTAAGCTGGAAGGAGGGGCGGTTTAAAAGCAGAGAGGCCGGACCGTTTCCTCTAATACTATGTAGAAAAAGGCTTAACCTTGTATATACTTTCTCAATAATGAATTACAATGTATGAATACACATTTATAGGAGGGAGAAAGAGACAAGAGAGTCTTATACAAGATGTGGGACTAAAGAGGAGAGAAGAAGAAAAACAAATAAATGGGCCTAATTACATGGGCTTTTCCAACAATTAGTATTTCGATTTGATTAAATTTTCACTTCATTTTGAAATTAATTTATTTCTTATGTATATAAATATCATTTGTTAGACGTTGGATATCCAATTTAGGGAGAAATTTTGAAACCATATCCAAAGACTTGATATCACTTACCTGAATTTGCGCAGGATGATCGACCGATTCCAGGACGGCGTGAGATTTTCAATAAAACTCCCTCATCACTTCATAGTGTGATTGAGAGAAACTTTGGTGTCTGGAATAAGTGAGGCATATTGAGAAAGATGTCACAATACACATTTTCAAAAGTGTCATTATTGTGGCAACAATGACCCTGCATAATTATATTCAGAGGCACCCCTCATGTGTGGATGGAGAGTTCAATGCATGTGATATGGATTCTAACTTTGTGCACCAACATCTGCATGAGCAGAGCAACTCGTAACCGAAGAATCACTAATGCAAATCCAAATATTGATCATGTAACAACTGAAAGAACCGGAGGAAATAAAATATCTGCATTACGAGATTTTATAGCCGACCTATTACAAATTGATAGCAGATACATATCTTTTATTAGTTAAAAATAAAAAATAATTTACATTTGAATCAGTGATCATATAGTTCTTCATTCTGCAGGTAACCATCATCGGTACAGAAGTGTGGGAAGCCAATGAAGAAACTACAAAATTAGTTACAGTTTAATTTTATGGTGTCTACAAACTCTATGTAATATTAATATTTGACAAAAATTTAAATTTTCCTATCCTACTAGCAATTGCTTAAATTTTGAATAATCCACCAAACAGCTACTCTGTCAAACAATATAGACAAATTCTTTGTTCAAACAACACTAGAAAAGCAGATCTTCCATATAGTTTCATTGCTTCTCTCACCACTCTGCAAAACAATAGATTTTCTCACCACTCTACAAATCAACTGCTTCTCCAGTCTCTACAGCTAAGTCAAACAGCGCATAGGTATATGAGACATTGGGTTGATCACATCCATTTGTCAAAGCTTTGAAATCCCATCAAAAAAAAAATCCCGTCAAAACCCCGACATTCCATTTCTCCTCCCTTCCAGATCATGATTGGGTAATTCTCGATGACTCTTCTCAAAGTCTCTCCATGATTTCACTTGTTGCCTCTTCGCTAAAAGTCTCCTCACTGGGGTTGATCATAGTGTCCAGTCCTTAACAGGCCTGTTCTCAACAGCGGAGAAGCAATCCAATAGTGAATCCTCTTCCCTGCCACTGCGATAACATGCTAATGAATCCTCCAGGTCAGTTTCTTCCTCTTCTCTCCTCTTTTCTCCTTATGTTCTCAGTTATATAAATCGTAGTCATCACTTTCAATTTTTTGCCCTTTAAATAGTTATCCCTTGTCGAGCTTCAATCTTTTTGACCTATTCCCATATCTCCCTTGCTGAAGAGGCGAGTAGCCCAGCGTTCCATCTTAACCTATTAGAAAATGCAAGTTGAACAACTTTGAGAAGCTTCTTCACCTATAGCTATGTGAATCTTCTACACGTGCAGTGTTCCCTCTTAACCATAAACCTTCGAAATTAGCAAGAAAAATAAATTTCTCTAATCCTTAACTAGAAAATTTGGTTATAATGCAGCTTTTTAGAGCAAGTATTTTGATATAGAATTTTCTTTGAATAAGAATGATGATTTATGATCTTGCAAATCCAAATCTCTTGCTGATTTTGTAGAAAGGATTATTATTGTTGATTTTGTGCTGGTTAAGTGCATTAGCATCTCTATGTTGTATTTCAAACAGCATTATATGTTTTCTTCAATTCTTTTAAATTAAAGAAATCATACTATTGCAGTATCTCCGCAATTTTTTCCATATTACTAATTTAGCATCTATTGTCAATGTATAAATTTAAAGCTTGATGTAATAGTTCAGGTTAGTTCATTCTCTGAGTAGATTATAATTAACTGAATAAATTTTGATGAGCAATGTGTGTGTAGGTTTTTTTCTCATTCTCACCAAACATCTGCCATTTTTTTCAAACTTAGTTCCAAATCTCATTTTTGTTGCCCATTATGAGGGAATGCTCCTTATGCCAACGCCAGCCTAGTGGCAGCTCAGAAGGGTCCGATGATTGCAAGATGGACACTGTTGAAACCATTGGCAATATCCTCCAGGTCCCCTTCTTAACTACTTTTTTTCCTATTTCATCGGCAACGCATCATAGAGAGACCAATAAAAAAGTATCATTTTCTCTCCCATTTCACAACAGTTATCTTCACAACTTATCAATGGACATAACCATAGATAGATAGGAGGGTGAATCTTTTTTAAAAAGATGTTAAATACACCATCCAGACACTTACACCTGGTCGTTTTTTAGTTATTACTTGCAAGAGCAGCTGAAAAAATAGGCAATTTCATTGATTAAACTGCAAAAAGAATTGATTTGTAAAGAAAATGCATTGTCATAAACAAGATGCTCATCTGTGAAATGGTTAAGATATGAAGACGTAGAATTAGAAAACATTTCTCCAAATAAGAAACATATATAGCTGCATTGAGTGCTTTCTAACCATGTCAACAGCTTTAGGCAGAAATTTTAAACTCTCCTCATCAAATTATTCTTCAAGTTTTGCTCTAACATCTTGTGTAATTTTGTCCAATGCTTCACCACACTCAAACTAACAACGAAGAACAATTTGCATCACAAAAAAAGAAGCTATAAAACATTGCACAAAGCTAAATTCTACAGTTCAAATAAAACATGTCAAAATGGATGAGGAACAACTTATCATAAAAAATTATACCAAGCACAACTAGACAAGAATAGAAAATAAGTAGAATAGCCTCTTGATCTAAACATCTATTTCTTAGAAAGATACTTATAGACGAAAATATACAACATACAAAAGGAAAGTATCTTTGACAAAGGAAATGCACCTTTCCATATGCCAAGTAAAAATAGCTTCATTTGGCTCCTTTGTCAAGCCTCTAATCTTCTCAAGTGTACTGTCCATGACCATTGATAATTTATACTCTTTCTTTTGTTTCCTTTGCCAAGCCTCTAATCTTCACAATGCCTAACAAGTGTCTCTAATGATCTCCCTTGTACGTGTCCAAACCATCTTAGTCGAGCTTCTCGCATCTTCTTTGTAATTGGTGTCACTCTTGTCTTATCTTTAGAACATGCATACACTGAATTAAGATCACTCAAACTCAGCGGCACAATTAACAGAACTTAGTCGGCTCCCTACGAGAATTTTTAAAGAATGGCAGTAATATTGAACTTTGAATTTATGAACTAGAAATGATAGGAATAGATTTAGAAAATCACCTCATCCATGCTCGGATTAAAGACAAATCCTCCACCTATCCTCCCCACGTGTATCATACCTACAGGACCACCCCAAGGGATGCCGGACAACATAAGGGAAGCAGATGTTGCATTTGTCTCCATTACATCCGGATGTTGTTTTCCGTCAGATGAAAGAACATTTGCAATCACCTACCAAGCAATGTCATGGAGAAATGTGTTTACTTCGCCAAAAAGGCTGATACATACTTATACAATTGCTATATTACTTGGAGAAAAGGAATACCGGGACCTCATGGTAGAAGCTGGGTGGGAATAGAGGGTGGATAGGCTGATCGATTAGACGCCCACATAGTAGTTCCCGTTTCTTAGGAGCGCCCTTCCTTTGCATGAACATTGTAAGGATCATGCTTTGATCATACTGTTTTTCTTGATAATCAACTTCAGCAAGTTTTAGACATATATGGAACGAAATAAAGAACATGATACAATCACACACTAAGATAGTGTGCCAATAAAAAAACACCATAAAATATGTAATAGTGGTTTTCTTTGAAGATAAACACAATGAAGTTGCAGTGAGAATATTAAGCAATATGATGCAATAATTTTATTACTTCATATATTAAATCGGAAAATACAAGTTCATGTCCCCATATATACAGGTGGAAGGAGTGACACTTTTATTGAAAATTAAGGTGAGCACATTGGATCACATACAGAGACTGAAAGTAAATAATCCAGTGCAAACAAAATATTGGTGATCTATTATGCTATCAGGATTATCATGAACAAACTAACCAATTCCTACAATAAGGTGAAACTTAAATGATTGTTTAATGGTTTTGAAATTATGCTCTCCTCCCCTGCCCGCTTCTTCTGTACTCAGGCAGCTCGTGGCATTTATGACCTGCCCGTTTGGTCTAGCCCAATTTTTATATAAATAGATTAGGGCTCTATTTGGTTCGGCGTTTTGCCGCTCCGTTTGGGCAAACGCCGCCAGAAGGCGGGTAAACAAATGAACCTCCGGCGGCGTTTGCTCAATTTCCACCCGCCTTGAGAAACGCCCCATAAAGCTCCGTTTGGAGAAGCCATCTCCCCCCTCCGATTCGAACACTCTGTTTCCACCCACCGGATCGACCCGCCACCGCCGAACCAAATGAAGCCTAGATTTGGAATCCTCGAACTTGAGCACATAGTTTGTCACGGAATCATTTCGAGCACACAGTTTGTGACTACCCGTCAGTCGATTTTCTAAAAAACGAAAAAAAAAAAAAACAAAGAACATTATAAAAAATTAATTAAGATGCCCTAAGACTGACAGGAAAGAAAGGGAAAAAAGTGATACCATGAAAGAGGTATGAGTGAAGTAGTCTTGAGTGAGGTTGAAAGCTTGAGAGAGCAGGTAAACATAATTTATATAGCAAGAAACATTTGATGCAGAAGTTGTATACTTCAGGAGTAGAACACATACTGAGAAATTAATTATGTCTTACGAAGCAATTCATCAAACACTTGGTATGCATGTTGAAATAACTACAAATAGAGGAACACATGTATAGATCTGATTAGAACAGACGAAGCAAAAGTCAAATAGGGTAAGTTATAACTATAGCTCAAAACAGACATAAGAAAATTTAGAAGCATATGCATAAGAGAAGGTAGAGGAATGGGACTCATGGTACCCATGAATAATTCAACAGTTCAAAGATCAAAGGTGACCATGAGATCGTCTGATCTTAGAGACAAGATCAGCACAAAAAGAATCCAAATCCCTAGCCGGAGGCGGAGGGATAGCTGATACAGGAAGCTATTTAGCGCTGCCGGCAGTAGATTTTGTGGAGGAGAAAGAAGATTGAGTTCTGAGACTGAAGGAGGAGGTGAAGTGATTCGAGAGCTACCTGGGGGGCAATAAAACAATTCCTGCAGTGAATTCCTGGGAGGGCGAAGAATGTCGAATTCCGCCGGTGAAGAGGGTGCCGGTCCCGAGCGACAGCCTACAACAACAACTGGACGATGTATCGTATGTTCCACTGTTTTCCGTGCTGAATCCGATCTGCAGTCCCTCCTCCCCTCGCTTCAGGTGATGCGGTGCCCTAGAGGGAAGAAATGGTGAGAGGCTGAGAGGAGTGGAGAGAGGAAGAGAGGTAAGCGAGAAAGTTCTGGAATCACGAAAAATAAGCGCACTCTGACCGCGAACGCACGGGTTTATCATGCGTGGAAGCCATAAAACCATTTGGGTAGCGTGGGCTTCTTTGGTTTAATAGAGGCCCATATAAATATTTTATTACACGGATAGATGCGGGGTTCTGGGTCTTATGGCCAACCGAGACATTACTTCTGCGCTATATTATTGTGTTCACAACATTGTCCCAGCACGATTGTGCTCCGACTGCTCGTAAATTATTCAATGTTATGTTACGCTTGTCGTTTATTTTTGTAGTGTATATGAGGGTTTGTGAATGACGAGAAGAACATATTATTTATTGTAGTTGGAGAATTTTGTATATATGAGAACCCATTTTTTAAAGGCGCAGATATCTGCACAGCAGTTTTTGCTAGTCGCACAACACTTGATTCTAATTTTTCGCGTTTTTTGGAAATACGACCTATATGTGCATTTTTAGGAAAAGTGTTCAACACAAAAGTTGTAAGGCGTATTTCCAAAAGTCGTGAAATCTGGGCGTATTTTCAAATTACATCTTGTACATGCATTTTTAGGAAAATTGTTCAACACGAAAGTTGTAGATCTCGTCGAGTTCTACAACTTTCGTGTTGAACACTTTTCATAAAAACACATGTACAAGGCGTATTTCTAAAAGATATGAAAAAATAGAAAAATGTGCGGTACGACTAGCCAAAACTACGGTGCAGATATCAGGGCCCTTTTTTTTAAAATAAAAAACACAGATTTAAAAATATGAATTTTTTAATAAAGATGGGCAAAATCGGAAAGCGGGTGTTTAACCAAAGGGTGTTTCCCTTTTAATATAATATAGATGGTACAAGTGACAGTATCACTGATAGTACCCGTGCCCTGAGCGACGAACTTCGCCTGCCTTCGACCATCTTCGCTCACCCCCATCCGACCGCTCTGAGGAGAGTAAATTTCCCATATTAGTAATTATAGAGTGTACGATACAAAAAAAAAAGAAAAATTTATGTTTATTTGATTTGAGCAAAACAGGTGGAAAAAATACATCTCATAAATGAATTATTTTGTAATTATTTTAGGGAATTGTTAAGTGCACTATATTTTTGGCTACGTGCACTTTTTGTTAAGAGCACCGCACTACGATAGGTGCACACATAATTGTTAGGGGCACCGCATTTTTGTTAATAGCACGGGTTTGCCGAGCTCTACGCCGCTCGAATCTCGTGGTCGTTGCTGCAATCAGAACAGGAAAAGAATTCCGAGCTCTTCGCCTGTTGCCTAGAGAGATTTTTTTCTTGATCACTCATCACGTCTCCATCAAGGATCGCAAATGAAAAATTAAGAAAAATTAAGAAAACAAAGTTTCCCTTTCTCGAGAGATCCACAATTCCCACCGGCGTTAAATCCAATAAAAAGAACGAAACTCCTTCGTTGATAAATCCTGTAGATCGAGAATAGAAAGAATACCTATTGTCATGAAGTACAAAGAGACGACGAAGACGACCGAGATGATGGCGATGCCGGCGAAGACATGTTTCTTTTTCCTGCTGTAAAGGAAGTAGTGGAGGTGTGACCTGAACCCGCCTCCGCTACCAGTGCTGCTCTCATCCCCGACCATTTTTGTATTCCTTGTCTTCGTACCCTTTCAACTGTTTATTCCCGCGGTCGTCCTGCAAAGCCGGTGACAGGGAGATACTCTCGGTGGCAAACAGAGCAAAAGGCGGCGGCAGCTTGGTCGTCGTCGGCGGCTTGGTCGGCGGAGGAGGCAGCGACTCAGAGGCGGACGCACCTAGCCATACACACGGAACAAATTTTGGTCTGTTGTGCCCTTATGAAAATGAGGAAACCTAAAAAAATCCTAATATTTTCTAAAATTGCGATGCACGGTCAAAATTGTAGTTCACTTAACAATCCCTTATTTTATAACTAAAAGAATGCTCAATGGTAAATACAGATCTCAGAGAGATAGAATTTAATTTCATCAAAAACCTGAATTTATATAACATTTCTTATATAAAAATATGTCGTGATTTCCATTTATTTAAATAAAGAATATTTCATGACAAATCAAAAAATATTTCTTGACAGGTTAGTTAGGCATCTCTCTCCCTTCTTAAGGTGGATCCGGGGGAGTAAAGTGCGGAGATGCGCTTTACGGTAAAGTTCGGGCATCCAACGGGTCGCTGTTTGAAACCTCACGGTAAAGTGCACTTCTGCACTTTACCTCCCCCGTCTCCTCTTAAAGTCGGTTGTTTGAAACCTCAGCCCAATTTTACGATTTTTTAATTTTCAATTTTAATTTAAATTGTTATTGAATTCGGGCGGGCTTCCAAAACCCGCACCGATTTGCCATATTGTAGACGCCCGTCTGATTCTCAGCCAATTTTTTCATTATACTATATATAAAATTAATCTGATCACATCGCCAAAATGCTTTGTTCTCCATACTTTATACATGTTCACATGTTAAGAACCGTGAGTTGTTGTTTTTGTGTGGTTGTTGGGTTTGGGTTAGACTCTGTTTGGTGCGGCGTTTTGGGCGTGGGGTGTCACGGTTTTTCAAAACGACTCATCAAACAATTTTTTTGGTTCTTTAGTTCGAGTCGCCACCGCTCAAAATCGCGGGAATATCAACGTTTTTGAGTCACAAAAACTTTTCGCGACTCAAAATTCGCGACTCCCCGGCTATTTTCTTCCGCGTCTCGCCCTAGATGCTAATCTCCTCACAAGCCCGTTGCCTTCCTTTCGTACACGCTGGCAAACCTCCTCCGGCAAACAGAGCTTTTCCTTTTCCATTTCTCTTCGGCGAACGTCATCCCCCTACACGACGGCGAGCCTCGTCCTCCATTTCAAGTGCCGATCGAAACCCATTTTCTTATTTCTGCCCCGATTTCGGCTAGTTTCATTTTTTGTGGCCTGTGAGATTATAGGGATGCCGGAGAAGGTGGATGTGATGTCAGTTTGGGAGAAGGGAGCTATTTTTATGACGAAGAGCATGGATAATAGAGGAGGCCTGGAGATTGGTGGTGTTCTTGAGGGGGACGAGATTGATGAGATTTCATAATTTTTTGGGGAAATCTGTGAAAGATTGTTAATTTTCTTTAAGAATATATATTTTTGGATGACAAATAAATTTTAAACTCATAATTTGATTACATAATAAAACAATTGCAGAGTATGCAATCTTTTTTATTTGCATTGTCTTGAAGTAAAAATAAACTGCACACTGCACAACTGTTTTACCAAACAGGTCTCCGTTTGAAACAACACTGTAAACGTTGTTCTTCCAAACAGTTTCACAGATTCTGCAACCAATGTGCAAAACAGCTGATTATTCTACCGTCGCTTCCCAGCACTGTTTCTCCAGTCGCTGCAGCTGAGCCAACCTGAGCCTTAATTGACAGCTAGTTGATTAGGCTGGGTAACTTGTTGGTTGCTTAAAATATGAGTTTTTTTTTTATTTTGGAGGGTAAAATTGTAATTTGACATTGTAGGGTATGTGCCCTACTAAATTTATAATTTTGAGACACCCTATTATTTTAGGTTTAGGAGTCCTAGAAAAAATTAGACGGATGATCTAGATTAATTTGATGGTATGACATAATCGTATGACTGTGATGTTCTGATCTAATCAATTGGACGGTTCAAATTGATTGAAAGGTACGCCGGGTTACAAGGTATGTCATAGAAAGTATTTTTTTATATATAGTAAAGATAATAGTATAGTTTATTAAAAATAAATATTATTTAGAGGCAATTGGTAAGATAAGTGAGACATCAAACTCATTTTGGCCATCCTATTAAGCATTATATTCATTTTTTTTAATTTACAAAATTTAAACCTCGCCGCAACTTCTCCAAAATCGGATAGCCTGATTTTATTTGAACAGATGTGTTCTTTTTTGTAAGATCAAATAGAGCAGTGAGATTGTCATATGAAGATCAAATTTGATACAAAGTTTCATTTTCAATACTTTCTACTTTCATCATTTCAATAAAGACAATTAGGTGGGCATGAATATTGACATGTTTCTTGCTTTTGAGGTTTTGAGCATGAAAGCAATTAGGCTCCGTTTGGGGGGACTTATTTTCAGCGGTCAAGCGGTTACGACCGCATGTACCGGACCTTAATTAAGGTCCGGTACATGCGGTCGTAACCGCTTGACCGCTGAAAATAAGTCCCCCCAAATGAAGCCTTAGTTGGGCATGAATATTGGCATCTTGCACTAAAATATTTTATCTTGATTTGTTAGCTATATTACTCATCTTTTGCATCAAAATGGAGTAGATTATTAATCATAATATTAAAGGGTAAGTTACTTGAAGCATTCCGGGTGGTGGTCAAAGTGGAACTACCTTCTCGTTGCCACAAGCTTGGGTTTTATAGGCAAATTCTAGGCTTAATATGGATATCGGATATCCCGGTATCCGAAACGACCCGTTATGTAACACCCCCATCCGTCACATGGGATATAACAGAAGGTCCGGCCGGGGCCCCACGTCATATACCACGGACAACTAGTGGAGTTACGTATTAATATCAAATTACTGTCAAAGGGACACGCGTCCTAGCTCAGAGCATTCTAGCGGAAGCTTTTTAAAATAGTTATAAGAACTCAAACCACAGCATGAATGTCCACTAAAAATCCCAAAGCAGGATTGAGCGTACAAATACACAAAGTACTTGGTGTTATGTCCTTACAAGAGTTTACTTAAATAATAAATGTCTTCCAAACATCGGCACGCAGGCCGGTCACACATGAGCATAAAAGTAAACGTTTATTTGGCCTTCGAGGGCCTGCACAGCAAGCAGGGCTTCAGCGCGCTACTTGCCACTAGGCTCCGCAACACCTACAATCAACATTCCGCCGCAGCAGTGGCAAACAAAAGCAACAGTCAGCTTAGCTGACCAAATTATAACGATCTCGCCCCTAAACTCGGGGCGGCAATGCTTCTTCCCTGCACTTTGTTAGCATAGCAAACATTAAAGTGATAGTACAACAAAAGCACACTTCACCACAGGTGCATGCCCGCACGGCCACACACCCTGTGCTCTCAGTGCACTTACACGGTGAAGCCAGTCCGAACCCGGTCCGTCCCGCAACTCTACAACCGCCCCCAGGACGGTAAACCTCGAGAGCAATTAGTCCTTTCAGCTGCAGCCTATACTCGCTCTCCAAGTTATCGGTAAGTCCCATGTACCTTAGGTCGCTTTAACCGAAGCAAATGGAGTGGGTAGGGTTCCACCTGCCCGTTGCTCACTTCACCACAGTAATTGAGCCATCGGCACGGGCCAAGTTTCCCCCAGTCCCAAAGTATCGATCAAATAATCGTACATAACCCGGTTATGTACACGACTGGCTCCCAGGCCACCGATACGGCAGAAATTTGCTTCTGCCCAGATTTCCGGGTGTACCTTGGAGTTAATACCCAAGGATCCCTGTTGCAATCTACCACGGAGAAAAACCCGAAAACAAACATCGGCACGGAGTCTTCTTCGGCTATTCATGCATAATGAAACATCACCGATCCAGACCAACTTGTCCGGTTAGGCTTCACACACCATGCCTATGTCCGTACTTCGATTCCAGACTCTACATGCAAAACTAGGGGGGCCATTCATATCCACCCGAAGGAACACCTCACACTCACCACACACTCGCGAGAGCGGGTTTCCTATGCAGAAAGAAAGAGGACTTCACATGTCCAAGAAGAGAATCGTTACCCTACAAGTTCGTTTAGGCCCCATGAAGAAGAGAAGAAACTTAGACGGATGAGAAGCACCGCAACGGCCTCGCCTCCAAGGATCCGGATTCGGCTTGCGATTCGGAGCTCCGAAGCTCTACCGGTGGCCGGATTTCTCCTTCTTTTTCAACCTTGCTCTCCCGTCTCTCTAACACTTTAGAAAGAGAATGGCCAAAAGAAAAATGAGAAGTAAACCCTACACTCCCGAATATAACATATCAGGGAGGACTCCAGGTCGTCGGATCATTTCCAAATAGAATGAAAGGCCCTGATTCGCTCTTAAAATCAACTTCCTAGGCCGAACACGACCTGTGACATGTTAAGTCTCTGAGCCTGTTATATGTCTGAGTATACTTTAACAAGAAACTCATAATAAATTGTTCAATATAAGGTATGAAATTATTCCCTTGGATTTTGATAGCTCATCTCAAGGATCTCCAAAAATTGAGAACCATCAAAAATCTCGGTGAAACGACATAGAGTTAGCTCTGATACCACTTGTTGGGGTGAATCCGTGAATCCATAACGGAGACGGGTTCGCTCTAGTCGAAACATCGAGATGAAAACTTGAGCGAAAACATACATGAATCCATGAGGATAGATTGTTGCGGTCACAGATCTTCCAAGTCTACAAGCTCCTGATGAAAAAGACGACCACTTCTCTTCCTCCTTAGGCTCTCTCTAGCGATGGGGGACTAGAATTGAATGAGAGTGATAATGATTTTTGTGATACCTTGTGACACGGGACCTTAACCTATTTATAACAAAAACAAATGCGACCGTTTTACATTTAAGCCCATCATATAAACACAAACGATGCCCAATATCCACACATTATTTGAACCGCTCATACAATATGAAACGTATTCGACCCCATTAATTAGATCACCAAAATTTTAGTCGTTGTCCAAGACAACCCAATAATGCACATAATTAATATATTTGACGCACATGATTATTAGTTCTAACATTAAATTTTTGAAGTGCGGTATCTCCAGGCATAACAAGAAATATTTTAAGTGAATACAATACTTGTTACTATAATACTTCAACTAGTTAGCAATTTATACTTGCCAATTTACTTTCCTCTCAATAGAAATTCTACAATATGAAGGAGAAGTAGAAGTAGACTATTACTCTAGAGAACATTAATTATGAATATTTGTAATACTTATTATGAATGACAACTGCTGTTTTGGATTCCATTAGTTCCTTCCTTTTTGACACTATTATTGTTAACCGCAACCCGAAATTGGCTAGTCGCACCCCAAAATCTCCCAATTTTTCACGCCTTTTTGAAATACGCCTTGTACATGCAATTTCAGCAAAAGTGTTCAACACGAAAGTTGTAGATATCGATGAGATCTACAACTTTAGTGTTGAACACTTTTCCTGAAATTGCATGTAGAAGACGTATTTCGAAAAAGCGCAAAACTTGTACATATTTTCAAAGTACGTCTTGTATATGCATTTTTAGGAAAAGTGATCAACACGAAAGTTGTAGATCTCGTCGATATCTACAACTTTTGTGTTGAACACGTTTCCTGATATTGCATGTAGCCGTATTTCGAAAAAGCGCAAAAATTTGGAAGATTTTGGGGTGCGACTAGTAAAACAACGGGTTGCTGTTAATAATCACCTTAATTTATGAGCCGAAAGATCATGCATTTTGTGGGAATTTTGCTTGCATTTCAGAGCTAGAAGTAAGGGTGTTTTATACTTTATCACAGATTTTCGGGTCTTTATGAACTCTAGATTTATATGCAGGATTAGGTTGAGATTCTTTGTGTTGCATCAAATTAGTTATTATTGCATTTGATGGTGATTTATTAATTTAAATATCAACTATATGCAGAATATTCAGATGGTTATTTTTAGGAGTTATTATTTGCATCCTAAAACTAACCATTTAAATACACATTTATTATATGCAGTCCCTACTTTGGCTATTTACAGGCCGTGTATTTGAAAATGGCTATATGCAGGCCAATTTCTGAACGGGTTCACAGGTTGTAAGAGTTTTTAGTTTAGCCTGCATTTATCCGTGGACTGCATAAATCCAAAACTGGCCTGCATATAACATGACCCTTTAAATATCAACTATATGCAGCAAATTATCTTTTCAAAATCCTTTTCTTGGATCATGCTTATTTGCTCCGATTAGGTTGGACAAAAACGTCATTGTCATAGAATGTATGTTTGGTATCACAAATGTTACAAAAAAGAAATTAGTTTGAACCTAAGATTTTTGTAGGATAATGACATTTTTGTCCAACATCACATGATCAAATAAGCCGCGCCAAACACAGCCTAAACTACCGAAGCACCATTATCGTTCATCCACTATCCGTCTACACCATACAAAAAAATCCTTCTTTTCCTCTCAAACATTCATCTCTCTCTCTCTCCCTCATTATCTATCCTATCTCTATCTCTACAACTCACGCAAACCTCTTGCTCGCAGATCTGGATCCTCTCTATTTATGACAAAATGAATTGTACTCATTTGTTCATCTGATGGACAAAGCTATCATGAAATATATCTAATGGTGTAGATTTTTTTTTTGATTAAAAGAAAAATATAAAGGCTTGTTGACACTTTGCACCCCCTTAATATCCTATTTTGACAATTTTCATCTCAAATTTTTAAAATTGGCATTTTGCATTCCCTAATTACAGATTTTTGGCACATTGCATCCTGATGCTGAAATTTTAGAAGTATTTAGATCCGGAAATCGAATCCCCAAAAATACTCATTTTAGCACTTTACAAGTTGCAAAAAAAAATAGTTTGAGGTGCAAAGTGTCAAAATGAGAATTTTGGGTCAGACTCGGACCTAAATATTCCTGAAATTTCAGCATTGAAGTGCAAAATATCAAAAAACTATAATTAGGGAGGTCCAAAATGTCTTTTTTAAAAATTCAGATGTAAAATGTCAAAATAAGATAATTTGAGATGCAAGGTGCCAAAAAACCAATATATAAAAGAATATGATTACTTAACCCGTGAGATCTTGACCCTAAAATGCAGGATTTGGATCCCCTGTAGTTCGTACGGACAACTCCATGGTGGAGTTCGATCCATCTCGCGCGTTGGATTTCAATCCAACGCGCGAGATTTCTCGCCTTTTTAATTAGTTTTTATTACTTTTTATTTTACATTTTTTGTCTTTTAGCGCCTGAATTCATCTCGTCATATGATTGACGAGATCAATCGCTCTTGCACGTTGGATTGAACTCCACCCTGAAATTCTCGTAGAAAATTCAAGGGATCCCGATCCTAAAATTGATAGCATCCCATTTGGTCAGAAATGGAAAAGATCCTCATCTCTTGCTCGCCCCCTCCATTCAACTCACCCCTGCAATAATGCCGGCTCGGAGAATCCCGAAACACATCTTCGAAAACGCAATGCCAGATTCCCGCTGCCCATGGGGCCAGCTTCTGCCCTCCGCCTCCTCCGCCTCCTTCGACATATTCGGCGAGCACTTCTACCCTTCCTCATCCTCCTCCACCTCCCCGCTCGCCGAACATCCTCCTCTCCGGCAATGCATTGATCCCAAACACTCCGCCGCCCTCGAGAGCTTCGGCAACCTCTGCTGCATTGAAAAACCCGCTTCTCCCCAAATCCCCAAATCAACCCTACCCGACAGCACGGCCACAGCGATGGACGAAGGGCGAATAGAATACCTGCGGAGCATGTCCGCGCAGGAGAGGAGCGTGGCGGAGAAATTGGGCGGGAATGATGCCGGATTATACAAGAGGAGCTACTCCGATGTCCGGCAGAGAAGAAGCTTGATCGGAGGCGGCGATCGGTTGATGCAAAATTTTCCGCCGCCGATAACGATGATAGGGAGCGGTGGTAAGCCGAGGGTGTATTTCAAATCATTGAGAAAGGATGGGAGGTTCGTTTTGAAGGAGATCAGGATTCCGACGCAGAGATTGCTTCAGGCGACGAGGCGGGATGGGAGGCTCACCATGCGAGTGCTGCGTCCGGTTGATGATGACGATGAAGCTGATGAGGCGGGGAAGAATCGGGATGGATCAGGGGAAGAAGACGACGATAACCCCAAAATTAACGATTCGAATTAAGATTTGTGATGTTTTTTAAACCAGAAAAGACACCTTTGATTTGATTTTTTTGATGTTAAAACACAACTTGATGGTTTGTTCTTTGAGCTAATATTGAGCAAGATTTTCATAGGAATTGAGGAGCCACACTTCTATGATTCTATCAAAGCCCACTCATCTGCATAAATTTATGTCAATTTGGATTAAGGTTATGCTTGACACAGCTTATCACAACTTATTTGTTCCGGTGAGGTTGGACAAAAACATCATTGTACGTTTGATGTGACAATGTTACTATTGTTATTAAAAAAACTAGTTTGGTGTATAGGATTTTAATATGACACTGACATTTTTGTCCAACCTTATAGGAGCAAATAAACCGCGATAAGTCGTGTCAAGCTCAGCCTAAATTGATGATATGTATTATCTAATAAGTATATATTAATTAAAATTATTACTAATGGGGTTTTCTAAAATCCATGGAAGCCAAATCAAAAAGAAGACAACCTTTGGGGTTTTTCGGTGAAGACTCTTTTTCTATTCATCATCTGCTCAACTTGTGCTTCACTTGTGACTTTTTTACTCAAATGATTGTTGTTGCATGCACAGCTCAAGATTTAGCTTTTTCTCAAGACACTTGTAAAGAGTGACGACTTGTCATCTTTCTAAAACTCCAACTCTTGTACTCGAATACAACAAGTGGATTTCGTTAGAACTTGTCCTAGCCCTGTTTTTTTTCCTTTCTGAGTTTTTTATGTTAATATTTTATTGTTTGTTGCTGGTTTATACATTTTGACTGTTTGCACATTTGTTTTACTTTTGAGATAAGACAGTCTGATTTCTCCGATCCGTGAGAGCACTAAGCGACCTACAACACTTTGACGTCGTCTGTGGGAAAGGTGTTTCTAACTCTCTACAGAACTTCTTAAGACTGTACTCGCCTCATGGAGTTCACCCGACCAATTAGGAATGACGAAAAAAGTGCTCACGCGACCAGTGAGGCAGTTCCCGAGGAATGCGCGGACCTATCCCCCATTAACTCACCCTTTAACAACCTACCACTTCTTGAGGAATCCATAACCGCACCAACAAAGTCTGTAGAAAAAAGAGTATGCCTGATGGAGGAGCGCCAGACCGAGGTGCTCACCCTGCTAAGAGGTTTATTGGTTTCCCATGCCACCAACCCGGACGTCGTCCTTGGCTGTCAACCGACGTTGGTCCCAAACCGCATCTTACCTGAAGGCACAACTCACTTTGAAGATCCCGCTGCAGACGAGTTGTCTGACATTTCCAACTCCATACATGACACGATGCCCCGTGGGCTTCATGGGCATGCACAACGCAACCCCCATCTGATGGAAGCACTCTCTGCTAGCACTGCAAGTTAGGGCACATCCCGTTCCACATGGGTTTAAGTTTCCCAACTTTGAGAATTTTGATGGGACAGATGCTCTGCTGGAGTATGTCAATTACTTCACAATGATTATGCAATTCTACAATGCACTTGATCATCTTTTGTAACAGATGTCCCGGACAAGTCTAAAGGGGCAAACTCGCACTTGGTTCCATTCTCTAAAGGAGGAGAAGATCAACAACTTTGCAGAGCTAACTCTGCTGTTCACTAACCAGTTTATCACCAACCACTCGATCATTAGGGACCCCTCTCACCTTTCAAGTATCTGCAAAAACAAGGGAGAGACACTTCAGGATTTCTTGCGATGTTTCACTGTACAACCACGTATCCGGCGAGTGAGGTCACCAGGAACCAGGCCGGTTGGTTCAGATCGTCCAAGCAACGGGTGAGCCCAGCAAAGGAATCTGAAGATAGTGGGCAAGCTCGACATGAAGAAGCCGAACCCGAGATCGGCATTCGTCGACTGCGAGCTCGGCATTTGCAGAGCTAAGTCAAGACTCGTCGGGCTGAGATCGACAAATGGAGGCCGACGGACGAGCGAGCTCACCGTCCCAGCTCGCGCTCTCGCAACGGAGTTCAGCAACAGTAGGCGAGCCGGTTCTGCCGAGGTGGCCAGGCTCCCCAGCTCGCTTGGATCCACGAGGTACTTTTTTACTGTTTTGCTCCTGTTGGTTTGCCCATAGCTCTTCAAAACAACGAAGTTTGGCTATTGGCAGACCAAACCAAGGGTGTTTTGGTAACTTCAGGTCAGTTCAGTTTGGTTATTGGCAGTTCAGATTCTAAAAACTATAAATAGGACCCAAGGGGTACCCCAGAAAGCAGGCTTCCCGTGCTCTCTTGCTCCAGTTTTCAAGTGCTTTCTGAGAGTACCTTAGCTCGACCTTTAGCTAAGGAGGGGAAGCGCTCTCAGATCTTCCGGGTGTGTGGTGGGTCCTCCCCGCCGAGCCCTTGGGTCAGTTCTCCCTTGTTTATTTTGTTGTTTTGCTTGCATAAGTGAAGTAGGTGCGCGATCACCCCTTCCCCAAGGGTGAACTCCACAGGAGACCGATGTTTCGGTTTCAACATTTTGGTGCGGTGAGCATGGAATGTGGTCAGTGCAGAAAAGATTCAGCGAGCTAGATGATAAGAGGACAGGGACCTGACAGGTCGAGCTCGCTGCCCCCCACCTCTGGCCACGGTGGGAATGTTTGAAGATTTCAGGAACGAGGTGCTGAGCCTCGTCAAGTTCGCACTCGGCACGCGAGCCGAGTGCTCGACTCCAGCAGTCCAGATCGCAGCCGCCCCCTCTCTAGGCGAGGACGCCCCCGGCAGGCGAGCTGGGAAGGAAATTGCCGAGGAGGGCCGGGGGTGCGAGCTCCCCGGGCGCGAGCTCTTTCCCAGCTCGGCAGGCTAAGGCCAGTTCGGCGAGCTGGGCTCGCAAGACTCGCCAACTCGCCCACTAGGGGGAGGCAACCCCTTCAGCGAGTTAGTCTCTTCAGCTCCAGTCCCAGAAGGGTTCAGGGAACCCGAAATGTCCTACTACACCGGGAAGGGAGACCCGGTCCAACACGTCCAGTGGTTGAAGAACGTGGTCTCGATCCGACAGATGTTGGATGGGTTCAAATGCTGACTCTTCGCCATCACCCTCAAGGAGAAGGCGAGGGAGTGGTTCCTTCAGCTGCCGGACAGCTCCATGTACTATTTCGAGGACCTGCGCCAAGGGTTCATGCTGAGGTTCACTACCTCGAAGAGGAGGAAGAAGGAGTCGGAGTCCCTGTTCCACATCAAGCAGGGAGTGAACCAGACGCTGGGGAGCTACGTAGACCGGTTCCAGGAGGAGGTCACCTAGGTCCAGGAGATGCCAGACCATGGTTTGATGATGGATTTCATCATGGGCCTACAACAGAGTTTCTTCAGGATGGAGTTGAAGAGGATACCCCCCTCTCCTATGAGGAGTTGATGGAGAAGGCGGCGAGAGAAGTTGACGGGGAGGCGTCAAACCCGGAGTTTGCCCGGAAGCTGGCCAGGTGGTCCTGAGAGGAGGAGGAGGAGAAGGAGCCAAGAGGAGGAAGACGACAAGAGGAGAGGATAGGAGAGCCCTGGCAGAGGGAGCAGAGGCAGCTACAGGGGCAGCAACAACCCATGTGGGGGCGTCAGGAGCCTGATCGTCGGATGGGCTGGAGGCCCGAGTGGCAAGGGTAGGGGCCACATAGATGGTACCAAGGAAGGGATCGCCACCCGAGGGCAAGATCAATTCCACCCCCCCGGGTTGGAGGCGGGAGCAGAGGCCTCAACTCCCCGACCAAGAAGAGGCTATGGTCATAGCCATAGGGGAGAGGAGGAGAGCAGCCAGGAGGAGGAGGAGAGAAGTTAGGGTGGAGTTGCCCTACTGCGACTTCCATCAGGAGGAAGGGCACGCCACCACCACGTGCTCGGAGTTCCTCAAAATGAGGGGAAACAGGGAGCAGCAGCAACAACAGGGGCATCAGGAAGTGAGGATCGAGGAGGTCCTGCCTCGGGCAGAGGAGGACCGTTGCGAAGACCGGGTGGATGTTGGGACACGAGGGGGATCAGAGTGATCCATGGGGGGGGGGGGTAGAGGCTTCCCGAAAGGCGAGCCTCCACACCATGTATCGCCGGAGCGTTGGCTCTACATCCCAAACCCCACCCCCAGAAGAGAGGATCACCTTCTCTAGGAGCGATATGGCGGATCATGAGGATCCTTTTTGCAATGCGCTGATCATCCAGACAGCCATCAAAAATTTTACTGTCTCCAGGATCCTCGTCGACAACAGAAGCTCCGTCAACATCGTCTTTAAGAAGGCGTTTAACGCGATGAAGGTGGAGGCGAAGAGGGTGCTGGCCTCGGATGGGCCCCTGTTCGGATTTTCTGGGGAAAGGAAGGAAGTGGAGGGAGGAGTAGGCCTCCATGTCACCCTGGGGGGGGGGGGGGGGGCAGTCCAGGAACTGCAGGTTCGTCATCGTGGATGCCCCCAACAGCTACAACACCATCTTCGGGAGGCCCCTCATTAGTGCCTTCCGCTACGTCTCCTCATCGTTCCATCAATGCTTGAAGTTCAATGTAGAGGGGATTCAGGTCGGGGTCAGGGGGACCCCAAAGTGGCGCGGGAATGCTACGTCACCGCAGTGAACTCCATTTCTTGGCATGAGGGAGCCGAGGAGATGGAGCGAAGGATGGAGAAGGCGGAGCAGGAAGCTGGCAAGGAGGAGCTGGAGGCGGAGAGCTGCATCGGGGTAGGGACAGCATGAGGAGATCAGGAGTTGGCCGAGGCGATGGCCGTGGAAGAAGAGGTGGAGGCGGAGGTCCTCATCCCAGATGAGAGGGATGTTGAAGAATGGGGAGAGCAGTCTAGGTTGGAGGCTGCGGAAGAGGTTGTGGAGCTGGAGGTCCTCACCCGAGAAGGCAGGGTGGAGAAGGTCCGCGTCGGCGAAGAGCTGACCCCGAAGGCTCCGGGCAGGATGCTGGAGTGCATCCAGAGGAATGCGGACATCTTCGCATGGAGCACCGCAGAGATGCCGGGAGTTGACGCAGATGTGGCTTGCCAAAGCCTCAACTTGGACCCGAGAACACGTCCCATCCAACAAAAGAAGAGGTCCACCGCGGACAAGCTGGCAGAGCCCATCAGGGAGGAGGTGGCGAAACTCCTCAAGGCCGGCTTCATATCCTAGATCCAATACCCCGGCTGGGTCTCAAATGTAGTCATGGTGAAAAAAGGGGACGGCCGGTGGCGTATGTGTATTGACTTCTCCTTGCTTAATAAATCTTGTCCTAAGGACTATTATCCATTGCCTCAAATCAACGCGGTGGTTGACTCAGCCGTTGGTTTTTCTGTAATGAGTTTTATAGATGCATTTTCAGGTTATCATCAAATCAGAATGCATCCCCCGGATGTCAAGGATGTCTCGTTCATCACGGGGGATGGATGCTACTGTTACAAGATGATGCCCTTCGGGCTAAAGAATGCAGGGGCGACCTACCAGAAGATGATGGATAAGGTCTTCAAAGAACAGAGGGGGAGGAACCTAGAGGCGTACGTAGATGATCTCATGATCAAGAGTCAGGATGTGGACTCTCACCTCCAGGACCTAGAGGAGACCTTTGCTACCCTGCGCAAGTACAAGATGCGGTTGAACCCCCAGAAGTGTGTCTTCGGGGCTTACAGGGGAAAGTTCTTGGGACACCTCCTCAACCCTGCAGGGGTCGAGCCGAATCCCGATAAGGTCAAGGCTATCATGGAGCTGGGGTTGCTGCGGAACACCAAGGAGGTGCAACGGCTGACAGGGAAGCTGGCAGGGCTAAGTAGGTTCTTCTCCCGGGTTGGGGAGAAGTGCTCCCCCTTCTTTAAAACACTAGGGGGGGGGGGTCAAAAATTCGAGTGGACCAAGGAGTGCGAGGAGACATTCCAAGCCCTCAAGGTGCAGTTGACTCGGGCCCCATTGCTCTAAGGGCCAAAGGAGGGGGAGGACCTGTTTTTGTATCTCAGGGTTGGGGCGGAGGCCCTGAGCTCTGTCCTAGTTCGTGAAGAGGGTAAGAAGCAGCTACCCATATATTACGTGAGCAGGGTCCTGAGGAAGGCTGAGCTCCGGTATCCGATTTTGGAGAAGCTGGCCTTCGCCCTGGTCATCTCAGCCCGAAGGCTGCGGCCCTTTTTCCAGGCACACTCAATCTGAGTGGTGACTGACCATCCCATCCGCAACATCTTTGAGGGGGTGAAGCATTCTAGCAGGCTAGCCAAGTGGTCGGTGGAGTTAAGTGAGTTCGACGTCTCCTTCGCCCCCGACTCTCGATCAAAGCTCAAGCGATGGCCGACTTTTTAGCCGATTATGTGATTGAGGTGGCGGAGGAAGAGCTCACTCGTCCGACTCCTTGGAAGGTAAAGGTGGATGACACCTCGGGGAGGCATTATCTAGGGGTGGGGGTGATCCTGTAAAGTCCCCAGGGAACTAGAATTGAATAGACGGTGGTGGTGCACTTTCCCATCACCAACAATCAGGCCGAGTATGAGGCCGTGATAGCAGGGCTGCGCCTGGCCAGGGAGCTGGGGGTGTTGGACGTAGAGGTCTTTACTGACTCCATGGTGGTTGCTTCCCAGATCAACGAGGAGTTCGAGGCGAGAGAGCCTACCCTGCGACTATACTTAGCCAAAGTAAAGGGGGTCATTGACACGTTCCAAACTTTTTCCATCCAGCACGTGCCCCGGGAGGAGAATGAGCAGGTCGATCAGCTGGCGAAGCATGGTCCCCGAGTCGGGGGTACCATCACCGATTTGTTCCGCCCTTCCGTCGAAGAGAGGGAGCTTATGGAGATAGACCAGCGGCCTTCATGGATGGATCCGGTCGTAACTTTCCTTTCCATGGGAGAGTATCCGGATGGGGTGGACAAGAAGAAGCTCAGGCACAAGCCGGCGTACTATCTCCTCTAGGACAGGCAGTTGTACAAAAAGACTCTCTCGGGGATGTTGGCTCGATGCGTGGCTGAGGGGGAAGTACAAAGAATTTTGGAAGAAGTCCACTCCGGGGAGTGTGGAAGTCACTCCGGGAGTCGGACCCTGGAAGGGAGGATTGTCAGGCAGGGGTACTTCTGGCCCACCCTGGGCCGAGATGCGACGGAGTTCGCAAGAAGGTGCCACAAGTGCCAGCTATTTGCCCCCTCCAGCTACAACCAGCTCAGCGACTCAAGAGTATCACATCCCCCTAACCCTTTGCCATCTGGGGAATGGATTTGGTTGGACCGTTTCCCCAGGCCAATGGGCAGAGAAAGTTCCTACTGGTAATGATCGATTATTTCTCCAAGTGGCTGGAGGTAAAGGCGCTGGCTAAGGTGACTTCCCAGGTCATCAGGAACTTCGTTTGGGTGGAGATCATCTGCCGCCACGGGTTGCCCCACGCAATCGTCACAAATAATGGGCCCCAGTTCGCCAGTACAGAGTTTACCAGTTTCTGCGAGCAGCTCGGGATCGACCTCAGATTCCCCTCGGTCCACCACCCAAGGAGCAACGAGCAGGTGGAGGCCGCGAACAAGATCATTGTCAACCTCCTAAAAACGAAAGTTAAAAATCTGAAGGGGAGCTGGGTGGAACAGCTTCCCGCGGTTCTCTGGGCCTTGAGGACCACCCCCAACACAGCTACAGGAGAAACCCCCTTCAAGCTCTCCCATGGGTGCGAGGCAGTGCTCCCCGTGGAGTTCGAAGTTCAAACGCCTCGAGTTGTCGCAGCAGGGGAAGGCAGGGAAGGATGGCAGGCTGAGAACGAGGAAGAGCTGCGGCTCTCCTTCGACATGGTGGAAGAACTGCGGGACCTTTCCGCCGTCCGACAGGAAGAGGTGAAGAGGATGATGGCCAAGTACTTTGACAAGCACGTCAGAGTCAAGCAATTTGTGGAGGGGGACTTGGTGCTGAAGAAGGTGGATGCATCAGGAAGGCCGACAACCGTGGGGAAGCTCAACCCCAGCTGGGAAGGTCTATTTATTATAAAAGAAGCCTTAAGATTCGAGGGGTATCGACTCCAAAATGTGGAGGGCGAGACCCTAAATCTCACCTGGAGTGGTGACGACTTAAAACACTTTTTCCCTTAAAACTTGTAAGTGATACTTTGATTTTTAATGAAAGTTCTTTAACACACTAATGCTGTCGCAATGACTTTGCATGGAGAAGTGAAGTGTATTCGGACCCCGAGCAGATCCCGCTGTCAGGCTCTCACCTAGCTGGCAGGGCTGAAAGTCACTCGGTGTCATCCTTAGACCTCATGCAGATCCCGCTGCTAGGCTCTCACCTAGCTGGCAAAGCTGGAAGTCACTCGATGGTATCAGCCTTGGACCCCGAGCAAATCCCGCTGCCAGGCTCTCACCTAGCTGGTAGGGCTGGAAGTCACTCGGTGTCATCCTTAGACCTTGAGCAGATCACATTGTCACGCTCTCACCTAGCTGGCAGGGCTGGAAGTCACTCGATGGTATCAACCTTGGACCCCGAGCAGATCCCGCTGCCAGGCTCTCACCTAGCTGGCAGGGCTGGAAGTCACTCGATATCATCCTTAGACCTCGAGCAGATCCCGCTGTCAGGCTCTCACCTAGCTGGCAGGGCTGGAAGTCACTCGATGGTATCAACCTTGGACCCCGAGCAGATCCCGCTGCCAGGCTTTCACCTAGCTGGCAGGGCTGGAAGTCACTCAGTGTCATCCTTAGACCTCGAGCAGATCCCGCTGTCAAGCTCTCACCTAGCTAGTAGGGCTGGAAGTCACCCGGTGTCATCCTTTGATCTCGAGCAGATCCCGCTGTCAGGCTCTCACCTAGCTAGTAGGGCTGGAAGTTACTCGATGATATCAGCCTTAGACCCCGAGCAGATCCCGCTGCCAGGCTCTCACCTAGCTGTCAGGGCTGGAAGTCAATCGGTGTCATCCTTAGACCTCGAGTAGATCCCGCTATCAGGCTCTCACCTAGCTGACAGGGCTGGAAGTCACTCGATGATATCAGCCTTGGACCCCGAGCAGATCCCGCTGCCAGGCTCTTGTTAGAAAGCAGTAAAAAGAGAGAACAAGCAGAATAACTTTTGAATAATTGAAATTTTATTATCCAAAAATAATATCTATTACAAAGGTATGCCCTCCCTTATATAGAATGGAGGAGAGAAGAGAGAATACAAATAAGAGATGTGGGACTAAAAATTACAAGTTAAGCGGACTGTACAAGGTAAAACCGCACAAGCCGCGCGGTTAGACAGAAGGGCTAACCGCACGGCTTACCATAAGAGAAGCAGATAGGTCGCCGATGAAGATCGCTAGACCGCCCGGTTAACAAGCCGAAGAGTCAAGCCGCCAGACCGCGCGGTCTCCAACCCGCCAAGACAGACCGCCCGGTCTCCAACTTTAACACTCCCCCTCAAGCTGGAGCATATATATCAACCATGCCCAGCTTGTCGCAAACATGCAGAAATGAGGCGGAAACTGGCTTGGTGAAGATGTCAGCCAGCTCTTTATCAGACGTGACAAAAGGAGTGCAAATCTGTTCTTTTAAAATCTCTTCACGAATGAAATGGCAGTCGACCTCAATGTGCTTGGTTCTTTCATGGAATACCGGATTTTTGGAGATGTATATGGCGGCCTTGTTATCACAGAACATAGGTAGAGGATGGTTGTACACCTCTCCTAAGTCTAGCATGAGAGCCCGCAGCCATTTTAATTCACAAGTGGTTGACGCCATACTGCGATACTCAGCTTCTGCACTGGACCTGGAGACAACAGACTGCTTCTTGCTCTTCCAGCTCACCAGATTTCCCCCAACAAATGTGCAAAATCCTGAGGTTGACTTGCGATCCCCTTTGTCATCAGCATAACTTGCATCTGAGTAGGCTTCAATCCTCAGATGACCATTCTTCTGAAAAAGTAGGCCTTTCCCAGGCGCTGCTTTGACATACTCCAAGATCCGCAAGGCGGACTGTAGATGACACTCCCTAGGCGCTTGCATGAACTGACTCACCTTACCTACGGCATAGGAAATGTCGGGTCTGGTCACTGTGAGGTATATGAGCTTACCAACCAGACGCCTGTACCGCGAACTATCTGAAAGAGGAGGCGAATCATCTGTTCAGGTTTTGTCCTCCCCAGTAGCCATGGGGCATCGGGCAGGTTTTGCTCCAGTCAATCCTGCATCTTTTAGAAGATCAAGGGCATACTTACGCTGAGAGAGAACTAAGGAGTCGGGCTTCCGAGAGATTTCGATCCCCAGGAAGTACTTTGGAGAGCCCATATCTTTAGTGATGAGATGTTGGCGAAGATGTCGCTTTGTCAGGGCTACCCCTTCCTGGTCATCGCCGGTGAGAAGAATATCATCGACATACACAGCCAGAACAACCAGCCCAGAAGGAGTTTTACGAATAAAGAGAGAGTGATCAGCAGAGCTTCGCACAAAACCAACAGCCGCCACAATGCCGCTGAACTTGTCAAACCAAGCACGAGGACTCTGCTTGAGGCCATAAATTGCCTTCTGCAACCGGCATACCCGTGTCTCCCCCTGAGCAACATACCCAGGAGGTTGCTCCATGTAAACGGCCTCGTGAAGGTCACCATAAAGGAAGGCATTCTTGACGTCCAGCTGAGAGATCGGCCAATCTCGATTGACGGCCACAGAGAGAAGAACCCGGATAGTGCTGAGACGAGCCACGGGGGAGAAGGTGTCAAAGTAATCAACCCCATAAGTCTGAGTAAAGCCCTTAGCAACTAGACGAGCCTTATAGCGATCCACAGTGCCGTCGGGGCCAAATTTGACCACAAAGACCCAGCGACAGCCAACAACATCAGTACCAAAGGGAGGGGGAACAAGAGTCCATGTACCCCGCTCCGTGAGGGTCGCCATTTCCTCATCCATGGCCAGCTTCCAATGGGGAATCGCAAGGGCTTCCTGATAGGAACGAGGCGTGACAGTAGCAGAGATAGCCAGCGCAAAGGCCCGACGAGAAGGTGTAAGACGATCATAGGAAACAACAGCAGCCAGGGGGTGAAGGGTACATGTCCGCACCCCTTTTCGAAGCGCTACAGGGAGATCCAGGTCGGCAGCCCCCTCGGGATCCGGAGCGTCCGTGGCAGAGAGAGCTGGCCCGGGAGAAGAGAGCGACGGCGGCGTAGAGGGTGGAGAGGGAGGTGGAGAAGGGGGGGAGAGAGGAGGAGCGAGAGGAGGAGACGGAGAGGGAGGAGGAGGGGGTATCTCGGTAGGAGATAAGGGAACGAAGGGAATAGTAGGAGAGTCAGAAGGTGGGGAAGGAGAGGAGGAGGGAGCCGAGAAGTAGGAGGCATTCTCGAAGAAGGTAACGTCAGCAGAGACGAACTGCTGACGAAGAACAGAGTTAAAGCAACAATAGCCTTTCTGAGTGGTGGAGTACCCCAGAAAGACACATTTGGTGGAGCGGGGGGAAAGCTTGTCACGGGTGGCAGATGACGTATGGACAAAGGCAGTGCAGCCAAAGATGCGGAGAGGGAGAGGAAAGGGCTCCTTGTCCGGATAGAGAATGGAGAAGGGTGTTTTCCCGCGGAGAAGGGTGGATGGAAGACGATTGATGAGGTAGCAGGCAAGGAGAACGGCATAGCCCCAATACGAGCGAGGGACATGCATCTGGGTCATTAAAGTGCGTGCCACATCGAGGAGGTGACGGTTTTTGCGTTCCGCCACCCCATTTTGTTGGGAGGTGTAAACACAGCTAGTCTGATGAATAATGTCATGTTGCACACAAAAAGAAGTAAAAGCATGACTTAGATATTCCTTAGCATTATCAGAACGAAGAGTTTTAATACAAAGATTGAACTGATTTTTAATCAACTGATAAAAGGATATCCATACATCTAAAAGTTCAGAGCGATCTCGGAGGAGATACACCCAAGTACAACGAGAAAAATCATCTATAAAGGTTACAAAATAAGAACTACCCCAACCAATGGTGAGGGTAGGAGCAGGTCCCCAGATATCAGAGTGGACAAGATCAAAAGGACGAGTAGAGCCCCGTCCGAGCTTCGGCGGGAAGGAGGAACGGTGATGCTTGCCGAGTTGACAGGCGTCGCATTGGAGAGGAGCACTGGATGGAAGGAGGTGCGGCAGAAGCTGATGTAGTATACGGGGAGGAGGATGACCGAGACGGAGATGCCACTGCAGAAGATCCGTACAGGAAGAGGAGAAGGCAGATAAGGCGGAAACATTGTCGAGGAAGTAGAGGCCGCCGCTCTCAGTCCCAGTAGCAATCGTCCGGTGGGAGCTCGGATCCTGAAAAGAACAAGAAGTTGGTGTAAAGGTCACAGAACACTGAAGCTGTTTACATAAAGAGGTAACAGACAACAGATTGCACGGAAACTTGGGCACATAGAGAGTGTCCGCTAGGCTTAGTGAGGGAGTAACATGAACCACACCCGTCCCATGAACCGGGGAGGGAGAACCATCCGCAATTAGGACCGGGGGCAACCGATCATGATGTTCGAGCAAGGAGAAGCACTGAGGGTTGCCCGTCATGTGATTAGTGGCACCAGAGTCGATAAGCCATTTACCTTGAGTCACCACGTGGGCACTACCTGAAGAAGTCACAACAGAGGCAGATGGCTTGGAAGAGTCACCGGAGGGGCGAAGATGAGGATGCTTTGTCCAGCAGCGTTCGAAAGTATGGCCGGTGCGGCCACAATGAGAACAGATGTAGCGGGAAGAAGCACGGCCGCCGGTCTGATGACCGCGACTACCAGAGCCACTGCGCTGAGCCTGATGAGAATAGTGGTCCGGTGGGGGAGAAGGAGCGGGCAATAGCGGGCGCTGAAGCAGAGAGGTAACAACAGCGATGCGGGCAGCGGTGGCATCTAAAGTGGGAGATTCAGCCTCACCCAGAATTTGCTGGCGGATCATGTCATAAGTATCGGGAAGCCGGAGCAGATAACACACGACCAGAAGCTCCTGGAAGTGCTTGTGTTGTTGAGCCAAATCCGCAGAAAAAAGGACGATTTTGAAGAATCTCAGCCCCAAGAGCCTGGACCTGTTGGTAGGCAGCAGCAGGAGACAAGGTGGGACGGGCAAAGAGGTCCGCATACAACGTATAGATGCGGGAAGTCTGAGCCCCTTTGGAGTACAAAGCGGCAAGATGAAGCCAAGCGGCCTTGACCGTCTCATCATGACGTATGACGGGAAGGCACTCATCAGAAAGACTGTTCGCAAGCCAAGTACGCACAAGCGCGTCACTGGCATCCCAGTCATCAAAGAGAGGTGAAGTGATAGGAGGTGGGTCATCAACGAGGTGGTGGCGTTTGCGTTGTGAGCGAAGAAGAAAGGTGAAAGAGACGCTCCAATCCGGGTAGTTGGAGCCAACAAGTTTGGAAACGGTCCCAAGGTTCCCGGAAGGAGTAGGGGGAAGAGGTGGAGCCGGATTGGCAACAGGGGTGGTGGCAGTAGAGGCATCAGAAAAAGCCATAGCAGCGGGAAACAAGGGAAGCCGGGCGGTTAGGATACAACCCGCACGGATAGGAAGAAAAGCTGCAGCGGTCTCGAGGGTAGAAACCAGCGGCCAGAAAAGCCACGACCAAACCGCAGACGCAAGCAGAGGGGAAGAAGTCGAGCGGCTAGAGGACAAGCCGCACGAACAGGAGCAGGGACAAAAAACAGGTCGCTGCGATAGGAGGCGGCGGGTAGGTAACAATCCGCGCAAAGAAAGAAGGGCGGCAGCGGTCTCAAGGGACTAAATCCAGCGGCCAGAAAGGCCACGACCTAGCTGCAGACACAAGCAGAGGGGAAGAGGGCGAACGGCTAGAGGACAGGCCGTGCGAACAGAAGAGGGCGACCGACTAGACAATAGGCCGCGCGAATAGAAAGCAAACCGGCACAACAAGCCGGGCAGACAGCAAGACACAGAATCAGGAGGAGTAGATCGAGTCCTCTGATACCATGTTAGAAAGCAGTAAAAAGAGAGAACAAGCAGAATAACTTTTGAATAATTGAAATTTTATTATCCAAAAATAATATCTATTACAAAGGTATGCCATCCCTTATATAGAATGGAGGAGAGAAGAGAGAATACAAATAAGAGATGTGGGACTAAAAATTACAAGTTAAGCGGACTGTACAAGGTAAAACCGCACAAGCCGCGCGGTTAGACAGAAGGGCTAACCGCACGGCTTACCATAAGAGAAGCAGATAGGTCGCCGATGAAGATCGCTAGACCGCCCGGTTAACAAGCCGAAGAGTCAAGCCGCCAGACCGCGCGGTCTCCAACCCGCCAAGACAGACCGCCCGGTCTCCAACTTTAACAGCTCTCACCTAGCTGACATGGCTGGAAGTCACTCGGTGTCATCCTTAGACCTCGAGCAGATCCCACTATCAGGCTCTCACCTAGCTGGCAGGGCTGGAAGTCACTCGATGGTATCAGCCTTGGAACCCGAGCAGATCCCGTTGCCAGGCTCTCACCTAGCTGGCAGGGCTGAAAGTCACTTGGTGTCATCCTTAGACCTCGAGCAGATCCCGTTGTCAGGCTCTCACCTAGCTGGCAGTGCTGGAAGTCACTCGATGGTGTCATCCTTAGACCTCGAGAAGATCCCGTTTCCAGGCTCTCACCTAGCTGACAGGGCTGGAAGTCACTCGATGGTATCAGCCTTGGACCCCGAGCAAATCCCGCTGTCAGGCTCTCACCTAGTTGGCAGGGCTGGAAGTCACTCGGTGTCATCCTTAGACCTCGAGCAGATCCCGCTGCCAGGCTCTCACCTAGCTGGCAGGGCTGGAAGTCACTCGATGGTATCAGCCTTGGACCCCGAGTAAATCCCACTGCCAGGCTCTCACCTAGCTGGCAGGGCTGGAAGTCACTCGGTGTCATCCTTAGACCTCGACCAGATCCCATTGTCAGGCTCTCACCTAGCTGGCAGGGCTGGAAGTCACTCGATGGCGTCAGTCTTGGACCCCGAGCAGATCCCGCTGTCAGGATCTCACCTAGCTGACAGGGCCGGAGGTCACCCAGGGAAGTCCTGCACCCTCAGGTAGTGTCTAGCAAACTTGACCCTTCTAAGAGTAAGAGGAGAGCTCGGCAGGGGAGAGTTCGGGCTCCCTAATTCAGCTCGGCCTCGGCAGAAGGATGACGAGCCATGCCCTTGGACCTCGCTAAGGGGAGGTGGATCCCGCCGAGACGCCTCGCCCCCCCCCCCACTTTGTTTTTTTACTTGGAAAAATTTAGTGAATTTGGTTTTCAGTTGATAAGATCATGGGCAGCCCGCGAGCGAGCGAGCTGGGACGAGCCATGCCCTTGGACATTACTATGATGGACAAAATGTATCAAAAATATTCTTTCATTAAGTAAAAATATTTACAAGATTGAGCTCGCCTCGGCGAGACTACATGTTATGTACATTTAGACCTCTCCCCCCACCAGATTGGTGGTCCTCCCCTCCTTCGCCTGACAGATCCTAGAAGCCCTTCCCAAACAACTCGTCCAGACTATATTCCTTCTCGCTGGGAGGCGTCGCCGGGAACAGGCTCGGCATCAGGTCCCGGGCCGAAATCTCCTCGCACCCCTCCACCAGCACTCCAGTGTCCATCATCTGGAGGGTGCATTCGGCGGCTTGGATGGAGTTGATCCGCAGCCACTCGGCGAGGTCGGCCTCGCCAAAGATCCTTGGCCTCTTGTAGGGGAGGGTAGGAACGGCGCCGCTGGGCGGGAAGAAAATCTCCGCCGGACGGCGGACCTCGCGGCTAAGGTTTTGGTTCTCATACTTTAGCTTCGCGTTCGCCCCCTCAAGCTCGGCAAGCCGGGAGCGCAGCTAGCCGATCTCCTCCCCCGGCTCGACATTGCGAGCCCGCAATTCTCCGGCGGCCTTGGCATCCTGACAGAAGAAAAGTTCATTAGTGACAACGCCAAATATTTCAAGTAAAAGAGAGGAGAAGCCTGATACTCACCAATCCGTCGGTGGCCTGGGCGAGAAGACCCTCGGCGATGCCGAGCCGCCTCGTCTAGTCGGCGACCTTGTCCTTGGCAACGTCGCGGTCCTGCTCGGTTTTTTTGGAGTTGATTGCTAAGGCCGAAGCTGCGGTGAACCAGCATGTGATGAAGCTTCATGGCCCGCAGGTGGGCCTGTAGGCCCTCATGGCCGAGCTGCTGCAGGGTCATGTTCTTGTAGGCCTCGGCGTGCTCCCGGCCATAGAGGCCGAAGCCGAGAGCGTAAGCGTGACCGGTGGCGGGCTCGCGGTCATGCCAGGAAGGGTGCAGGGTGGAGATGGAAACCCGGTGGGCCAGCTCGTCCCACTGCACCATGGGCTCGCCCGCCGAGTCTTTCCACCGCCCCCAAAGCTGAAGAGGGGATGAAGTTTCAGCGCCCCGCGATAGCGAGCCGCCCTCTTTGCCGAAGGAGGTGGGGAGATCGCCGCAGGGGGAACATGAGCCTCGCCGCCCTTCCACCCCTTGCTGATGATCTCCTTTAGCGGGCTCTCCGACGATGCGTCGGGGATGGTCTCGGGCGAGCTTATGTACTTGGGGATGGATTGATGTTGTTGATGTTGTTTCCCCCGCGGAGCGAGCACAACTTTCTTCATCTTTTTTGGTAATTGCTGGCGGTGTGGCGGGTTCGACCCCGCATCCTCAGAACGCCTCTTGCTGGAAGAGGGTTGGGAGAAGGCCACCTCATCTCGGCAGGCCGCCGCTGCCGCCTTCTCGCGAGCAAGGGGGTCCGGGTACAACCCCGAGTCCGCAAACGGCAGGTTTACGGGAATTAGCCGCTCCCCTGCAAGAAAAAACTTGGAAAACGTTAGAAGATTTTCAACAGCAATATGGCGAGCTCGGTAACCTGGCGAGCTCGGCGATGTGGAGAGAACAATACCTTTGCTGGGTATGACGGGGAGAAGCGCGTCAAGGCCCCTTCGCAGGAAGGCGACCTCGAAGTCCTTGTGGAGGAAAAACTTATGGAGGTCGGCTTCGTTGCCCGACACGGCCGGGGGGCGGTAGACCTCCTCGCCCTTCTGCTGTGACGAGTACGGGATGTTGCCGCGATCGCCCTTGATAAAGGCAATCTTGTTCATCCAGTTATGGTGCTTGTTCGCGATCTCACGAACTTTGATCAGCGAGCCGCCGAAGTAGGCGAACCCATCCGACATCGCCTTATAAGAGAAGAGTTTCCTGAATACTGTCAGGTTAAACTCAATCCTCTCTCGCCGGAGATAGCTCGTGAACGCCACCATCATGGCGATGGCGTTGGAATTCAGCTGCGCGGGCACCGCGACATAATACTTCAGAATCTGCCGGATCTCCGGCCAGAGGGGGAGGCGCAACCCCACCTCAAAGTGAGAGATGGGGAAGGCGAGCTCGTCTTCATAAAAGGTATTAATGGCCTCCCCCTACCTCGGCCGTCGCGCCTCGAATCCCGGCGGAACGTGGTCGCCAACAAATTCCGCGAGCTCCTCCTCGGTTGTATTCCCCTCGAAGAAGCAGTAATCAGTGAAGTGCTGGGCGCACTTGGTGCGGCCATCAACGTCACGGTTGGTCTTGCCCATGCTCACGAGAGAAGGCGGAGCGCGAGTAGACAAGAAGAAAATCGCAGGAAGTGAGAGAAAGAGTAAATAGTAAAAGCAGCAGTACAGGGGTTGGTGGGGGGGGGGGGGGGCTATTTATAGAAAAATTAATCAGAGGGTCAAACTGTCCCATCGGCCCAGCTCGCCAACCCCCAACTCGCCAACCCCCAGCTCGTCGACTTCCAGCGCGTTCCAACCAAGGATAAGTCAAATAAAAAGCAATATATTATTTGAATACCGCATGTCTAAGAATGTTTAAGGTTATTTATTATAAAGACCAAGTGCAGGAATATGAAATGGGGCGCGCGGGCAGTGGGGAAACCAGGAGGCGAGTACCAGTCGGCTCGACAAAAGAGCCGCCCTTTATCTACCCCGGCCTCGCACCTCCCGTCCCCCCAGACTACCGCGCGCGGAGCAGCTCGCGGATCCTCCCCGAATTCCTCTGCGCCACTGAGAGGCCGTCGTCTATCTTATCCATAAGCCGGGAAGGGGACGTCAGCTCGCCAGCCTGGCCGCTTCGCACCTCGTCAGCAAGACGCGCATAGTCGCGTTGTAACGCCTCATTGACCCCCTGCACCTCGCGTAGCCCGCACACCAGTTTCTTTAAAAGCTTAACCTCCCTCCTTGCCAGCTCGCCTTGATCCACTTCGGGGCCCAGGTAAGAGTCCAACGAGCTTGGGGAGGGGAGGGGAGAGTAATGGGCTGCCCGCGAAGATTCCTCGGGAGCGGATTGGCTGGGGGGAACTGTGGAGGCAAACATCAGCAAAAGGAGGGGTATGCAGGAAAATCACATGAGGCAGGAATCCGGGAAAAGTCTACCTGACGAGCTCGGCAACTCGAAGGAGATGCGGGGAGGGATAAACCTCAGATCCTTCCCGCGACTCGGGCCGCGCGTCCCCGGTGAGAGAAGCTTGAATACCGGGATGGGGATGGTTTCAAGACCTGCCCCCCGTGGTCACGACAGCTTGCTGGAGAGAGCGGGCGCGCACCGGCGAGCTCACCCCCAAGGTCCCAAAGGGAGGGGACGGGTCCCGGGGACGGTTCTCCGGAGTAGTGAACCGCGAGTCACCCAGAGTGGTCTTGGCTTGCGGGGTGGTGTCTCGCGGCGCGACGTCCTCCTCGCCATCAGGGTGGCTGTCTGGGCCGTCGCAGACCTCGACAATATTCCTCCCCTTTTCAGGGGCAGGCAGAGTGGAGGAGCCGGTCCCATGCTCCAAGGTGGTCCTCAGGTCGTCATAGATGGGCTCGACCGCCTGAGGGAATGTTTTCATCTTCTTGGAGTTAGGCTCGACAGAGCCACCCTGCGACACAGCAGCTGGGACCGCTGTCAGGGTGACTATGCGAGCAGCTGAGGTCTGGCGGGCGCGTATAAGCCGCTCTTGAATATCCTTGGGGATCGGCATCTTGGCAGGATTAGAGCAAAGGGAATGACAAGAGTCAGGCAGGTATGCAGGTGCATATATATAGCCACAGGTGGACCCCACCCAAAGATTCAATCCAGTCCAGCCCGCACTCGCCGAACACTTGAGGTTGGATGTTTCTTTCCGAGCTTTGTCAAGCTCAAAAAGAGCGGGGATTATGTACAACCCCGTATCCGGCAAGTGAGGTCACCAGGAACAAGACCGGTCGGTTCAGATCGTCCATGCAACAGACAAGCCCAGCAAAGGAATCTGAAGATAGTGGGCAAGCTCGGCATGAAGAAGCCGAACCCGAGCTCGGTATTCGTAGACCGCGAGCTCAGCATTTGTCGAGCTAAGTCAAGACTCGTCGGGCTGAGACCGACTAATGGAGGCCGACGGACGGGCGAGCTCGCCGTCCCAGCTCGCGCTCTCGCAATGGAGTTTGACAACAGTAGGCGAGCCGGGTCTGCCGAGGTGTCCAGGCTCCCCAGCTCGCCTGGATCCACGAGGTACGTTTTTACTGTTTTGCCCCTGCTGGTCTGTCTATAGCCCTTCAAAACAGCGGAGTTTGGCTGTTGACAGACAAACCAAGGGTGTTTTGGTAACTTCAGGTCAGTTCAGTTTGGTTATTGGCAGTTCAGATTCTGAAAACTATAAATATGACACAAGGGGTACCCCAGAAAGCAGGCTTCCTGTTCTCTCTTGCTCCAGTTTTCAAGTGCTTTCTGAGGGTACATTAGCTCGGCCTTTGGCTAAGGAGGGGAAGCGCTCTCAGATCTTCCGGGTGTGTGGTGGGTCCTCCCCGCCGAGCCCTTGGGTCAATTCTCCCTTGTTTCTTTTGTTGTTTTGCTTGCAGGAGTGAAGTAGGTGCGCGATCACCCCTTCCCCAAGGGTGAACTCCACAGGAGACCGAGGTTTCGGTTTCAACATTCACTATAGAGGCGAAACAGATTTTGGGGGTTGACCCCGAGCTTCTGTTCAGTGTTTTTCTCGAAAGACTTTATCCCAAATAGTTTGTACTCAGTAGCGGTGTTAGAGATAGTACCCAACTATCCCAACCTCATCCATTGAGTTAAGGCTTAGATTGTAGTAGGTGAGGCAATCTAAGTACTTTAATAACAATTTAAAGGAAATTCAAAGAGGAAGAGGAGAAGCCACTGTCTGTTTCTAGAAGGAATAACAAGCATTGTGATAACCCTCGCCGAGATCAAGGATCTCGTCAGCATCCGAACTACACACCCATGAATACCACCCGATCAAATATACTACTTGTCATATTTGATAACAATGCACTCTGCGAGCCCAAGCTGCTCGATCCAAATAAGGGAGACCAATCATAATATTGTGACTTCCATCACGGGCACGTACACGGTACTGAAGACTGCACCAGGTTGAAGAATGAGATCGATTGCCTTGTCCGAGAAGGGCTCCTTGGAAGGTTCTTACTGAATCAAGTCCCAAATCGGCCCGCATCTGATAACTTCTTAAAAAGAAGTTATTTTAGTTTACTTTCATAGACTTTATGGTTGTTATAATTGAGAAAAGTGATTTTAAATCAAATAAAATAAGATTAAGTTTATAATTAGTCTAAATTAAGTAATAATGACATTTTCTTATGTTTTTATTGAAGAAGCACTGAAGAATTTGAAGTTGACACAAAACAATGCAAAATCTTGAAAAGTTGTTGCAACAAGTTGGAATCCAAAAATTTAAAGTTTAAATTCAAATTTTGGCAATATTTGCAAAATTCAAAAGAAGGGAGTCTTAATTTGGTTTTGAGATAAAATAAAAGAACAAAATACCATCTTAAAAGAGTTGCACTACTACAAGAAAAATAATCATATTTTATTCAAAAAAAATTCATTAAAAATGATAATTTATATAAAAGGAAAAAAGAACCTGTGGGGATTTATCTCTTGAATCAATACCGAGGGGTTGATTAAGGGGATTCATCATCATCATTTTGGAGGAGGAATGGCTAGAGAAAAAATCTGGAGAAGAATTCCTGCAGCGTTTGATTTTAATCATCATGTTTTATAAGATTTTTTTAATTACGTATGATTTTTCATCAAGTATGAGCTAATTTTCTTGCCCGACCTCTCGTGCCCGTTCACCATGACGCTTTGGCACTCAGCGGCTTCTTCTCCCGGTGTATCTTCGGTGGCTTCTTCTCCCGGTGTATCTTCAGCCTCTTCTTCCATTTTCTTGCAAGATAATTGTAAGATGTTTTTTCTTACTCTAAATTTATGTAATATAATTTTTTTTATTCAAAATAAATCCGATCGGATAGCTGTTGGTATCTCCTGATCGTATCCCCTGATCACGTTCTCTGTTTCCGGTGATCAGATAGCTGATTGTTTAATCTTATCCCCTGAAATATAATTAATACATATACATTTTTTGAGAGCTATGGTTGATGAAGTAGAAGAAAAATATCCTCGTACAAAAAAGAACCTCATACAAAGAGGCAAATTATGTCATCTTCTCATTCATCGTCCTCCTCCAGCACTGACTTTCCAGTCAATAAAAAAACTAAAAGATATCTAAAGAAAGTTTTAAAGAGTGTACAAGAGAAATTAGATCTTTTGATAAAAAAAAATTGATTCTTCTCATACTACTCAAGCTCTATTTGATACTACTCCAACTTCCAAGCATTCTTTTTCTCCTCCTGTTTTACCATCAAAGACTCAAATCCCTCCGCATTATAGTATTGCCCCAGATGGTTGCAATATTAAAGATGTGAATCATTGAGAAAGGATGGGGGGTTCGTTTTGAAGGAGATCAGGATTCTGACGCAAAGATTGCTTCAGGCGACGAGGCGGGATGGGAGGCTCACCATGCGAGTGCTGCGTCCAGTTGATGATGACGATGCTGATGAGGCGGAGAAGAATCAGGATGGATCGGGGGAATAAGATGATGAGAACTCCAAAATTAACGACTCGAATTAAGATTTGTGATGTTTTTTAAACCAAAAAAAGACGTCTTCTTTATCTGATTTGATTTTTTGATGTTAAAACTTAAAACACAACTTGATGCTATGTTCTTTGAGCTAATATTGAGCAAGATTTTCACAGGATTTGAGGTGCCACACTTCTATGTTTCTATCAAAGCCCACTCATGTGCATAAATTTATGTCAATTTGGATTAGGGCTGTGTTTGGCACAACTTATCATAGCTTATTTGTACCGGTGAGGTAGGACAAAAACGTCATTGTATGTTTGGTATGACAATGTTACTACCGTTACTAAAAAAAGAAACTAGTTTGGGGTATAAGATTTGTTGGGTACATTGGTTTAAATGTACCTGATTTGAAGAAGTCTCACCCAACTCAATGATATACATCAAAATGTATTTGATGTATGTTTGAGTTACTTGTGCAGGTTAAGTATTTGCTGGACTGAAGCAAAAAGTTTCTAAGTCCATGTGTCGACACCCAGAGGAAAAGTGTCGACACTTAAGAAGACTTATGTCGACACCTAGGCAAGCAGTGTCGACACTTGGAGTCATTGTGTCGACACCTGGGATGCAGAGTCGACACCAGACACAAAGTGCCGACACAAGGAGCTGTGTAGACACTCAATGAAGAAAGTACAGTAAAGCAGTGTCGACACTTAGCAGCAGTGTCGACACCTAGAAGAACTGTGTCTACACCAGAAAGTGTCGACACTTGGAGCTGTGTCGACACTCAACAGAAGAGTCAGCACTTGAAGTAAGTGTCGACACCCAGAACAATGTGTCGACACTCAGCTGAAGACTCAACACTTGAAGTAAGTGTCGACACCCAGAACAATGTGTCGACACTCAACAGAAGAGTCAGCACTTAAAGAAAGTGTCGACACAAGACAGTATGTGTCGACACTCAGCTGAAGACTCAACACTTGAAGAAAGTGTCGACACATGGAGCTGTGTCGACACTTAGCAAAGAACAGCAAGATCAACAAATTATTCTAAGTACAAGTGTCGACACTATGGGAATGTGTCGACACTCAGCTGAAGTCTCAAACAGAAGAATCAAGTGTCGACACAAGGAGCTGTGTTGACACTGAGTAAGTTTCAACACTGAAGACATGTGTCGACACCAAGAAGCAGTGTCGACACTTAACAGATTCAACACATGAAGATGTGTCGACACAAAGGACATGTGTCGACACTTAGAAGAATTTCAACAAAATACAGGAGATCAAGTACTTGTGTCGACACTCAATATCAGTGTCGACACATGTAGAAGAAGCTGTGTCGAGATAAAGAATCTACAACACAAGGAGTTGTGTCGACACCTTGTAGACTTGTGTCGATACTTACACAACTTGTGTCGACACTTGGTCTATAAGTGTCGACACTTAAAGACAGAAAGTCTCGACACTTTCAGACAGTTAGAGAACTTTCAAGAACTGACTGGATGACTTGACAACTGTCGTTCCAGCCGGTCTACAGCACCTGTCAGAGATGTCAGAATTCAGTTATTGACCGGACCAGCCAGTTACCATGAAGAAGGCCTATAAATAGGCTCATACAGTCTACAGAAAAAGTGATTGTTCAAAAAGTGGTTCACAGAGTTGTTCAAGTTATTGATCAAGTATCAAAATAAGAAGATCTAGCTGTCCAAGTGCAGATCTAAGAAGTTGGAGAGAGAGGGCTCCATCCAATAAATCATCCGTTGGAACTTGGCTGAGAAGAAGGGTTCAGATTTATTCTGAATTCTAAGTGGCAGAGATCAAGGATCAACTGCAGAAGGAGTCAATCTTATTGAGTTCTACTTTCAAGAAGCTTTGAAGAAAGCTAAGTCAGATTGATTCCAGCTGAGTTCTTCCAAGAACTCATCAAGATACTCACAACTCCCCTCTCTTGTCTTTGGGTTGCTGAGTTATCATTTGTAAATTCATTTTTATCTTGTAGGATTCTTTGGATCTGAGTTTTTGTAAGCCTATTATTATAAAGGCTGAGTGTAAGGCTTGGGAGCCTGAGTGTAAGAGATTGGAATCTCTGAGTGTAGGCCTTGTAGGCTGAGTGTAGGCCTTGTTGGCTGAGTGTAGGCTTTTGTGGCTGAGTGTAGACTTTGTGGAAAAGTTGAGTTGTAGGGCCTTGGGCCTGAGGTGTAGGAACCAGTTTGGGTTCTGAGACAGTGGAGGAGTTTGGCCGAATCTAGTACACTGCTAGATAGGCGAATGGGGAAAGTGGATGTACCCAAAGCTTGGGGAACCACTATAAAACTCTGTGTCTGCTGTGATTGTGATTTGCTGTGTGTATGCTGTGCTAAAATAGTTAGAATTCTGTGATATTAACTGATTGCTGCCATAAAAAGTCAAAAAGAATTTGGTCACCTATTCACCCCCACCCCCTCTAGGTGTTTAGGTACTATATCTTTCAAGATTTTGATATGACACTGACATTTTTGTCCAACCTTATAGGAGCAAATAAGCCGCGATAAGTCGTGCCAAACGCAACCTAAATTGATGATATATATTATCTAATAAGTATATATTAAGTAAAATTATTACTAATGGGGTTTTCTAAAATCCATGGAAATCAAATCAAGAAGAAGACAACCTTTGAGGTTTTTCGGTGAAGTCTCTCTTTCTATTCATCATCTGCTCAATTTGCGCTTCACTTGTGACTTTTTTGCTCAAACGATTGTTGTTGCATGCACAACTTAAGATTTAGCTTTTTCTCAAGACACTTGTGAAGAGTGACGACTTATCATCCTTCTAAAACTCCAACTCTTGTACTCGAATACAACAAGTGGATTTTGTAAGAACTTGTCCTAGCCATGTTATTTCTTTTCCTTTATGAGTTTTTTTGTTAATATTTTATTGTTTGTTGTTGATTTCTACATTTTGACTGTTTGCACATTTGGTTTACTTTCGAGCTAAGACAGTCTGATTTCTCGGATCTGTGAGAGCACTAAGCGACCTGCAGCACTTTGACGTCGTGTGTGGGAAAGGTGTTCCTAACTCTCCAAGGAACTTCTTAAGACTGTACTCGCTTCATGGAGTTCACCCGACCAATAGGAATGATAAAAAAAGTGCTCACGCGACCAGTGAGGCAGTTCCCGAGGAATGGGCCGACCTAGCCCCCGTTAACTCACCCGCTAGCAACCTACCACTTCTTGAGGAAGCCATAACCGCACCAACAAAGTCTATAGAAAAAAAGAGTATGCCTGATGGAGGAGTGCCAGACCGAGGTGCTCACCCTGCTAAGGGGTTTATTGGTTTCCCATGTCACCAATCCGGACGTCGTCCTTGGCGGTCAACCGACATTGGTCCCAAACCGCATCTTACCTGAAGGCACAACTCACTTTGAAGATCCCGCTGCGGACGAGTTGCCCGACATTTCCAACTCCATGTATACCACGATGCCTCGTGGGCTTCATGGGCATGCACAACGCAATCCCCGTCTGATGGAAGCATATGTAAGATAGATCAATATATGGCTCACTCGCGAGGAAGGGAGAAACATGATTGAGGAAGAGTTCAGACATAGCGAGCCTCAGGTCGCAAATGTGTGACGCCCATTTCACCAACATTCTTTGCTAGCACTGCAAGTTAGGGCACATCCCATTCCACATGGGTTTAAGTTGCCCAACTTTGAAATTTTGATGGGACGGATGATCTGCTGGAGTATGTCAATTACTTCACCCCTCTCACCTTTCGAGTATCTGCAAAAACAAGGGGGGGACGCTTCAGGATTTCTTGTGATGCTTCATTATAGAGGCGAAACAGATTTTGGGGGTTGACCTCGAGCTTCTGTGCGGTATTTTTCTTGAAGGGCTTCATCCCAATAGTTTTTACTCAGTAGCTATGTGAGAGATAATGCCTAACTATCCCAACCTCATCCATTGAGTTAAGGCTTAGATCATAGTAGGTGAGGCAATCTAAGTACATTAATAACATTTTAAAGGGAATTAAAGAGGAAGATGAGAAGCCGGCCACTGTCGATTTCTAGAAGGAATGAGAAGCGTCGTGATAACCCTCGCCGAGATCAAGGATCTCATCAGCATCTGAACTACACACCCCTGAATACCACTCGACCAAATATACTACTTATCATATGTGATAACGATGCACTCTGCGGGCCCAAGCCGCTTGATCCAACTAGGGGAGACCAATTACAATATTGTGACTTCCATCGCGGGCATGGACATGGTATTGAAGATTGCACCAGGTTGAAGAATGAGATTGATTGCCTTGTCCAAGGAGGGCTCTTCAGAAGGTTCTTACTGAATCAAGTCCCAGATCAGCCTGCATCTAATAACTTCTTAAAAAAGAAGTTATTTTAGTCCACTTTCATAGACTTTATGGTTGTTATAATTGAGAAAAATGGTTTTAAATCAAATAAAATAAGATTAAATTTATAATCAGTCTAAATTAAGTAATAACGACATTTTCTTATGTTTTTATTGAAGTAACACTGAAAAATTTGAAATGGAGACAAAATAATGCAAAATCATGAAAAGTTATTGCAACAAGCTAAAATCCGAAAATTCAAAGTTTAAGTTCAAATTCTGGCATCATTTGTAAAATTTAAAAGAAGAAAGCCTTGATTCGGTTTTGACATAAAATAAAGGAACAAAATACCATCTTAAAAGAGTTGTATTACTACAAGAAAAATAATCATATTCTATTCAAAAAATTTTCTATTAAAGAGAACGATTTATATAAAAGGAAAAAGATCCTGTGGGGAATTCTCTCTTGAATCAATATTGAGGGCCTGATTAAGGGATTCTTCATCATCATTTTGGAGGAGAAACGACTAGAGAAAAAATCTGGAGAAGAATTCCTGCAGCGTTTGATTTTAATTATCATGTTTTGTTAGATCTTTTTAATTACGTATGATTTTTCCTCAAATATGAACTAATTATCCTTAGTCTTGTATGATAAGAGTACTATGTATGTTGTGATGATGAATTTTTTTAAAAACTTATGAATGTTTGTTGATTTATCTTTGTTGGTTTATGATTTTTAATGAAATTTTGGTTCATTTATTTTTTACGTTTCAAGATTCGAGAGAGGAGAAACGTTAATATTTGGGTGAAGATTTTCTTCCTACGTTGTGAGATTCGAGAGAGGAGTGACATAGGCTTTCTTAAACCAAGTTTCTGTATTTTACTGCATTTCAAGATTCGAGTGAGAAGAGACGTAAATGCATCATAAATTTAACATAACAATAAAAGGGAGAACGAGATTTCGCTTTCATGCTAGCAAAATAAATTTTCATTATTATTAATATTCTTCATTTCACCCGAGTTAGAGATGACAAGAGAAAAGAGGGATATAGTGATTTCCGATATCGATAGATATAAATATCTGCTTTAAAATCGTTGCAAGATAAATTATTCAAATACTTTCATAAGGCATCATTTTAAGCGTTCATCGCAATAGACATAGGAAATCAGAATACAAAACTATTTTCTCATATTGATAAAAGTTATTTTCGTAGAAAATCGTTATTTAATTTTATTAGTATTTTAAATAATTTAACAAAAACATTAATTAATTAATTTGGTTTGGATTTAAAAAAAAGGTTGAGTTACTACTTGCAAACGTTAGATTAGTCACTTTCTCGTGAGAACGATCTTTACTCTCATTTTATTACTTGATCTGACACGTGTACTTGCATATTATGTACTATTTCAGACGTATTAGCTGTAGGGTTTTTCTTAATAGCACATCAAATGTGCTCAACGGAATAAACTTCAAGAAAATCCTAACGAGAAACTTGGATCTTGCGATGAACATTGATCAAGAAGTTTGCATAACATAAAATAAGAGTACACCTGAGTGAGATTGAGTCAGCACTCAATCAAGATGCTCCATAAATATTCTTGGCCGGCGGGTGAGTTCACATAAAAATGGATTTGTGGCTTTACAGGAATCCACACAAACGGGGAGAACACCAACACCTTGTAAAACAAGATTTAAGATGGAGAATGGAAAGCCCTTTGCGTATCGATAGACTACTAGGTCTGCACCAGGAGAGGCGGCGACAGGCACCAGAATCGGGGCTTACTGGAGCGACGAGATCGGCACTTCAGGAAACACTTTCCATCAGTTTCAGGTTCGCCCAAACTCATGCATCCCGAAGCCCTAAGACAACAGATATATGTATACCCGAGAGTATAACAGACTTGAACCGTCACTATCCATAGACCAGGAATAGGTGAGATGACTCGATGAATCGATGAGATGTCTCATGCACTCGATGCACTCGATGCACTTGACAAATCAACGGATGACTTGACGAATCGACGAGAAGTCTCTACGCATTCGATGACTTGGCTTTGAGGTCTCGACGCACTCGACGCCTTGGCTATGAGGTCTTGACGCACTCAATGCCTTAGCAGTGAGATTTTGATGCACTCGAAGCCTTGGATGTGAGGTCTCGACACAGTCAACACCTTCAAGTGCTTGGTCCTTCACTCATCACATATGAGTAAGACCAACATAATACATTCCTCCAACTTCTCCAAATGCTCTTATGTGCGACCCTATAAACTCATATCATGTTGGCAGTGAGACTACCTGTTTGAACACTTTCAGATCATCATGGTAACACCAACATCATCGTCTCCCGAGCTTGCAAGAGTTTAAATTATCGCCTGTCAAGGTGCACAATATGTAAGAATTCACCTTCCCAGTTGATAAGCACAATCGAGGGAATTTTTCGGCCATAACAACCACCTTGCGATAGTGCAAGCACTTAGGCTAGCATCCACTATAAGATTCATATTCTGCCAACTATTTCTAATTACCACAAATGAACCATTGAATAAATTAAGCATGAAGTCCACATAATCACGTTTGCATATAAGTTCATAAAATAAATAATAAAGAAAGCATAATAAGACTACATAGTTCTCAAATGCCTCTCAATAATACATCACAAAATAGTACAAATTGCTCAATCTTTCAATATCTCACATCGTCTATTAGAGGAGGCATCAATATTTGATATTTCATCGTGTCAGGCCCTGTCCCTCTGACCCGACAATCCTCCTAGTTTGGGGTGCATCTCCTGTTGCAGAGCACACTTGTAAAATGATATAGTACAAATATCGTTAGTAAAAAAAAGACTAAGTAGCTTCGCATCCTCTCCCTCGGTGACACCTATGCACCGGGCGGGAGGAAGGAAAAATGAGGCTACAAAGTGAGCAAGTATACGAGCAAATGACATGTGGGAGTTTATGTTTAATAGCAATTTATCATGTAAGCAGGGTTATATATGTAAACAATGTCTAAGGTCCGCGATAATAATAAAAAGCAAGTTTAATTGCATGTATAAAAGAGCAAGTAATAGAGTGGCATAAAATAAAAGTGCACATATAAATTTATAAGTTAAAGATCTTGCATTTTAGTATAGTAGGTAACTCATCATCTAAAAGTGCATATATAAATTTATATGATGAGAATATTTTTATGCAATGCAGTGCAATGCTATGTGTGTGTATATATATATATATATATATATAT
>CM077156.1:165780494-165882994 GCA_039583875.1 Platanthera guangdongensis | reverse complement strand
ATGATCGAGTATGACAATCATGCCTCCTCTATGACAGAGCCTTCGTTAGTAGATCTGCTATATTCTCATTAGTCTCTACTATACAAATGTTCACGTTTTTGCGATCGACAATGTAACGCCCTGAATTTTGTGTGCGAGTCAGTCGCAAAAAAAAGAGTTTTTGGTGCCTGTAGGGGTACACGGCCTAGGACACGGGCGTGTCCAAGGCCGTGTCTGGCTGGTGATTTTTGGCCGTTTTCAACCCGAGAAGGACATGGCCAGAAACACGGCCGGATGACACGGGCGTGTCATCCGACACGGGCGTGTGCCAACCCGTGTCCCTACCCGTGTCCTGATGGGTCGTGTCCATTGCCGTGGCGGTTATGCGTGACACGCCCACGAACACGGGCGTGTCGAGGAACCCGACACGGGCGTGTCAGGTCAGACACAGGCGTGTCTTGGCCCGTGTGCGTTTCTCAGTTCGACGATCGTGCCTGGATCGAGGCACACAGCCATGGACACGGCCGTGTGCCAAGCCGTGTGCGGCCCAGGTCTGGGGAATTTTGTGCAGATCCGAGCCGTTCGTTTCCTTTAATTTAGATCTGACGGCCCAGATGAAATTCTGCTCTGTTAAGGCCGGGAATAGGGGGTTATTTCCTCATTTTCTCTCCAAAGTTCTCCTTTTCCAAAGTGAGAGAGAAGAGGAAGAAGAAGGAGGTTTCCGGCCGCCGGCGGAGCATCGGAGCACCGTTTCGAAATCGGAGAGCGGATCCGTGGAGGGAAGGTCATTGCGAAGAGTTCTAACCGCGTAGTTTTTCCATGACGCCAAAACGGACTACAAGGGTAACGATTCTCAACTTGAGCGCTTGAAGCTCTTTCTTTCTGCATAGGGAATCCCGCTCCCGCGAGTATGCGGTGAGTGCGTGGTGTTCCTTGGGGTTGACGGGAATAGTCCCCCTTGTGTTGCATATAGAGCCCGGAATCGTAAGTACGGGCATAGGCATTGTGTGTGAAGCCTACCCGGACGTGTTTTGTCTGGATCGGTGATGTTGCATTTGATGTGGTTTTGTCGGAGAAGACTCCGTGCTTTGGATTTTTCGGGTTTCTACGCGGTAGATTGCAGCAGGGATCCTTGGAGGTTAGCTTCAAGGCGCACCCGGAAAATTGAGCGGAAACGTGTTCTGCTAACTTGGCGGTCTGGGAACCGGCCTTGATCATAACTGGGTTATGAGATTGTTTTGGAAAATTTGGGATCCGAGAGAAGCTTGGCCCGCGCAAAGGACTTAAATTGGACATGCGGCGTGAGCAACAGGCAAGTGGAATTGGACCTAGGCTATGTGGTTCGGTGCGAGAGACCCGAAGACGGGGACTGGGCGTTGGCATAGTCGGAGCCTTAGACGGTGGTCAGAAAGGCTAAATGCTCACATGTTGTTGCCATCCTGGGGGTGGTGGTGAATGCACTGATGAGTCAGGGTTCACCATGAATGTGCCCTGAGTGCACGGGGTGTTTGGCCGTGCGAGCCTACACCTGTGGCGAATTATAATTGCGCTATATATATTGTTGGGCTAATGTTATGCAGGGAAAGAGCACCGCCGTCCCGAGTCAGGGGCGGGGTCGTTATAATTTGGTCGGCTTTTAGCTGACCGTTGCTTTATTTGCCACCGTGCGGTGATATGTGCTTGCAGGTGCTGCGGAGCCGAGCGCCAAATAGCGGGCTGGAGCCCATGTTGCTGTGCTGGCCATAGAAGGTCGTAGAATAGTTATATTTATATATATTTCATGTGTGGCCGGCCTGCGAGCCGATGTATGTAAAACACTCTTTACTAAGTGAACCTGTGTAAGGCCATAAGGCCATGTACCCGTTTCTGTGTATTTGGGATTTCTTTCCTGTTGATGTAGCTGTGGACATTCATATTGATGGAATTAATTTTGGGTTCTTTCAACTTTAAAATCTTCCGCTAGAATGCTCTGTGATTATGACGAGTAGTCTTAATTGGTTGGTTTGATAATTCATTTAGTATCCCTTCCGACTGTCTGTGGTATATGACGTCGGGTTCCAGCTGGACCTTCTATTATATGCCATGCGACAGATGGGGGTGTTACAATTTGGTATCAGACTTCTGGTTTCGATCAAGCTTAAATGAATTCGTGGGCGAATTCTTTTAAGGGGTGGTGAGCACATGTGTGCGTCATCGTTATAACATCAAAAAGAACCCATGAATGTCCACTTAGGAATGAAAAATACACTTGTTTGGTGGAACCTGAGTGTTCCAATGATTGCTTTTAGCAATTTGTTTGTTGTCTAATCGTGTGCCTTTGCTAATTTAGGCAGCTGGGAGCGGTGCTGGTCAGTCAGAGCGTCCGCAATCAGCGGAAAGTAGTGCACCAAGGGACGTGCTTGCTACACCTCCTTCAGCAGAAACCATCAGGATGGTGGCTGAAGCCGTGTTCGCAATGATAAATGCCCAACCTGCAGGGCAAATGCATCGCGCACCTCCTGCGAATGAGCAAGAACCAGTTAGGGCGGCAGAGCCGAGAGCGGTGGAACGCACGACAGTTGAGTTAGTAGAGCCGAGGAGAACTACGGAGAGGCAGCTAAAGCATGTGATGGGCTTTAATCCTCCGAGGTTTAATGAGGTTGGAACGCCAACTCAAGCTGAGGACTGGCTCTCTTCCATAAAGAGGGTGTTGACGGCCACAATGACTGAGGAGTGGCAGAAGACCACCATAGCGACTTTTCTTTTGGAAGGAGAAGCGAGGATGTGGTGGGACGAGTTGGAGTTTCATCTCCTAGTGGGAAGGCAGCTTGCGGATGTGCCGATGGAGGAATTTTCAAGATTGTTCCTAGACAGATTTGTACCTTCTGCTCAGAAGTTGGAGATGGAGAATCAATTTCTTGGGTTGACTCAGGGATCCAGAAGCGTGGACGAATATCTGCATAAGTTTACACGGTTGGGTCATTATGCTGGTGCTATGTTTTCAGAAGAAGAGAGGAAGACCAACCGATTCTATGAGGGTCTTCGCGGCGATTTACAGTTACTCCTTGCTGGGCCTAAGGCGCAGGGCTTCCTAGCCTTGGTCAATTCAACCCGATCGTTGGAAAAGGTTGCGAAGAAAGTTCAAGAGAAGAGGGACCCAGGAGAAAGGAAGACTGAGTTCAAGGTGCCAAGTAACAAGACAGGTTTTCGCAGATGGAACAAGAAGCGGAGGACTTCAAACTCAGCCCCTTCGGCTGATGCATCGGGGGCAACTACAAGTCGAGTCCCCGGAGCTTGCTACAACTGCGGGAAGACGGGGCATTTTGCTCGGGAGTGTTAGAGCGGACGTTCAAAGTCCGAGAGGAGACCTGGAGCGACTTATGAGGAGAAAGGGAAGGCGGTGGAGTCAACCGCATCCCATCATGCTCCAGCCCAGCCTAGAGTCTACAACCTTGGTCTACAGGAGGCCATTAAGCAAGCTGACGTGGTGACAGGTATGAGTTAAATTACAGTGGTTTAACTTTTATAGTTGTTACCTTTGTATTTGTTAGCTTACGTTTGTTAGTGCTAGGCTTTGCGTTGATCTTTGGGTTTCCGGCGAGAGCCCTTTTTGATACAGGGGCATCACATTCCTTCTTGTCTGAAAAGTTTTTATCGCGCATCGGAGTTCCGTTCTCGATGGCAGAAAACAAGTTGGATGTGTTGCTGCCTAATGGGTGCTCAATGCGTGCGGATAGGATCTGTGTTGTAAAGATTCAGATTGGAGACCGGGAGTTTGATTTGCGAGCGTTGGTTCTACCATTGGTGGAGTTCGACATAATCTTCGGTATGGATTGGCTCTCGGAGCAGAGTGCATGCATTGATTGCCACCATAAAGAAGTCAAGTTGGGGCTGGACACTGATCGAGAGACTACTTTTGCGGGCATGAAGGGGTCAGGGAAAGTTCTGATATCGGCCCTTCAGATGTTCAAGACAGTTCGGTCTGGGGCAGAACTATATGTCACTCTAGTGCAGACTTCGACGCCTAAGCCTAGTTTGGACGGCATCCCAGTTGTGTCCGAGTATCCTGATGTGTTTCCAGATGATCTCCCAGGAGCCCCTCCTCAGCGGGAGATAGACTTTACTATAGAGCTGGTACCGGGTGCCAAACCGGTGTCACGCTCCCCCTATCGGATAGCCCCAAGAGAAATGGCAGAGTTGAAGGTGCAACTGCAAGAGTTGCTAGAGCAAGGTTATGTGCGTCCAAGTTCGTCGCCTTGGAGCGCACCAGTTCTCTTTGTTAAGAAGAAAGATGGGAGCTTGCGGCTTTGTATCGATTATCGGGAATTGAACAAACTTACGGAGAAGAACAAATATCCAATCCCGAGGATTGACGATCTATTCGATCAGCTGGTTGGATCAACTGTATATTCGAAGTTAGATTTGAAGTCCGGTTACTATCAGTTGAGGATAAGGGAGAGCGACATCCCAAAGACAGCATTCAGTACGCGGTTTGGGCATTACGAGTTCACGGTTATGCCATTTGGGTTGACGAATGCGCCATCCGTATTTATGGATCTGATGAATAGGACGTTCAGAGAATACTTGGATCAGTTTGTGATAGTATTTATCGATGATATCCTGGTGTATTCGCGGTGCGAGGAGGATCATTACAAGCATTTACACATGGTGTTGGAGACATTGAGGAGAAGTCAGTTGTATGCAAAGTTCTCCAAGTGTGAGTTCTGGTTATCCTCGATAGCGTTCCTTGGTCATGTCGTCAGTGGATAAGGAATAGTTGTGGATCCGGCGAAGATAGTGGTGATACGGGAGTGGCCTACTTTGACTACAGTGGCAGAGGTCCGGAGTTTTCTGGGGCTTGCTGGCTACTACATGCGCTTCGTAGAGAACTTCTCGCGGATAGCACTACCACTCACGACGTTGACAAGAAAGGATCAGAAGTTTGTGTGGTCTCCGGAGTGCGATCAGGCTTTTGAAGAATTGAAGAGGCGATTGACCACGACGCCCATTTTATGTTCGCCAAGTGGAACCGAAGGGTTCGAGATCTATAGTGATGCTTCGGGCAGTGGTTTGGGCTGTGTTCTGCTACAACATGGGAGAGTGATAGCTTATGGTTCACGACAACTGAAGGTTCATGAGAGGAATTATCCGGTCCACGACTTAGAGTTAGCGACCGTGATTTTTGCTCTAAAGCTTTGGAGGCACTATCTGTACGGTGTGAAGGTCGATATTTACACCGATCATAAGAGTTTGAAGTACCTATTGGACCAAAAGGATCTGAACATGAGGCAGCGGAGGTGGATGGAGTTCTTAGGGGACTACACCTTCAAGATACACTATGTGCCTGGGAAGGGAAATGCAGTGGCGGATGCGTTGAGTTGTAAGATTCCCGCACAAGCCAATTGGTTTTTAGTACATGATGAGAGATTGGTCCAAGAGTTGGAGGCATTGGAGATATCTTGCGTCGATAAGCAGTCAAGTGACGAGGCGAAACTGTTTTGGACAGAGGTGCAGTGTGACCTAGCGGATAGAGTTTGTCGGGCTTTGGTTCAGGATAGCAGCATGAAGCAAATCTTGGATGAAGCTTTGGATGGGTCAAATTCCCAGTTTGTGGTTGAAGATGGGTTGCTAAGGAAGGACAGTCGTCTATGCGTTCCTAGTGCGGATAATATTCGGGAGGAGTTGATGTATGAGGCTCATCATACTAAGTACTCAATCCACCCGGGAAGCACCAAGATGTATAGAGACACGAAGAAATTATTCTGGTGGCCGGGTTTGAAGAAGGATGTGGCACTTTATGTGGCCAAGTGCCGTACTTGTGCATTGGTGAAGGCGGAATGCCAGAAGCCCGGAGGTTTCTTGAAATCCCTTCCTATCCCAGAATGGAAGTTCGACGATATATCTATGGATTTTGTGCACGGTTTGCCGAAGTCGCAGAAGGGAAATGACGCCATTTGGGTGGTCGTTGATAGATTGACAAAAGTGTCGCACTTTATCCCAGTGAGAAAGGAGGATCCAGTGGAAAAGTTAGTCAAACTCTACGTGGATAATATTGTACGATTACATGGTGTGCCAAGAAGTATTGTTAGTGATCGAGATGGACGTTTCACGTCAAATGACTGGAGGTTGGTGCATGGTCTGTTGGGTACTAAGCTAAAGTTCAGCACAGCCTTTCACCCGCAGACAGATGGCCAAACCGAGAGAGTCAACAGGACTATGGAGGACATGCTTCGCATGTGCGTCCTAGATTTCGGGAAGAATTGGGAGGATCACCTGTACATGGTGGAGTTTGCTTACAACAACAGCTTTCAGGCAAGCATTGAAATGGCGCCTTTCGAAGCCTTGTACGGGAGGAAGTGTCGTACGCCGTTGTCTTGGTTGGAGGCAGGCGAATCAAAGTTGTATAAACGTCAAGCGGTGGAAGATGCCACTTCAATGATACAGACAATTCAGGAAAGGCTGAAGATTGCTCAGGATAGACAGTCAAAGTATTACAATGCCAAACATAGAAATGTGGAGTTCAACGTTGGCGACATGGTATATTTGAAGATCAAGCCGTTCAAGGCTGTATCGCGGGTTCGACGCTTGAAGAAGCTGAGTCCGAGATACCTTGGACCATTTGAAATCCTGGAGCGTGTTGGCGAGGCGGCGTATAGATTAAAGCTGTCGACGGAGTTGAGTGGGCTGCATGACGTATTCCACGTATCGGTGTTGCGTAAGGCAGTGCAAGAGCCTTCACAGATCGTTGCGGACAATCAGGTACCGGTTGATTATGAGTTAACAACAAGGGTCAAGCCAGTGCGAATTGAAGATGTTGCAGTCAAACGACTCCGCAATAAGGAGGTCCGAATGGTTAAAGTCCGTTGGGATAATTGCGGACGTGAGGAGCTTTCTTGGGAGCGAGAGCAAGCTATGTTGGAGGAATACCCCGAGTTGTTCCACTCAGGTATCATTTAGCTTTTGTGTACCTTTGTTTATTTCGGGACGAAATTCCTTAAGTGGGGGAGATTTGTAACGCCCCGAATTTTGTGTGCGAGTCAGTCGCGAAAAAAGAGTTTTTGGTGCCTGTAGGGGTACACGGCCTAGGACACGGGCGTGTCCAAGGCCGTGTCTGGCTGGTGATTTTTGGCCGTTTTCAACCCGAGAAGGACACGACCAGAAACACGGCCGGATGACACGGGCGTGTCATCCGACACGGGCGTGTGCCAACCCGTGTCCCTACCCGTGTCCTGATGGGTCGTGTCCGTTGCCGTGGCGGTTATGCGTGACACGCCCACGAACACGGGCGTGTCGAGGAACCCGACACGGGCGTGTCAGGTCAGACACAGGCGTGTCTTGGCCCGTGTGCGTTTCTCAGTTCGACGATCGTGCCTGGATCGAGGCACACGACCATGGACACGGCCGTGCGCCAAGCCGTGTGCGGCCCAGGTCTGGGGAATTTTGTGCAGATCCGAGCCGTTCGTTTCCTTTAATTTAGATCCGACGGCCCAGATGAAATTCTGCTCTGTTAAGGCCGGGAATAGGGGGTTATTTCCTCATTTTCTCTCCAAAGTTCTCCTTTTCCAAAGTGAGAGAGAAGAGGAAGAAGAAGGAGGTTTCTGGCCGCCGGCGGAGCATCGGAGCACCGTTTCGAAATCGGAGAGCGGATCCGTGGAGGGATGGTCATTGCGAAGAGTTCTAACCGCGTAGTTTTTCCATGACGCCAAAACGGACTACAAGGGTAACGATTCTCAACTTGAGCGCTTGAAGCTCTTTCTTTCTGCATAGGGAATCCCGCTCCCGCGAGTATGCGGTGAGTGCGTGGTGTTCCTTGGGGTTGACGGGAATAGTCCCCCTTGTGTTGCATATAGAGCCCGGAATTGTAAGTACGGGCATAGGCATTATGTGTGAAGCCTACCCGGACGTGTTTTGTCTGGATCGGTGATGTTGCATTTGATGTGGTTTTGCCGGAGAAGACTCAGTGCTTTGGATTTTTAGGGTTTCTACGCGGTAGATTGCAGCAGGGATCCTTGGAGGTTAGCTTCAAGGCGCACCCAGAAAATTGAGCGGAAACGTGTTCTGCTAACTTGGCGGTCTGGGAACCGGCCTTGATCATAACTGGGTTATGAGATTGTTTTGGAAAATTTGGGATCCGAGAGAAGCTTGGCCCGCGCAAAGGACTTAAATTGGACATGCGGCGTGAGCAACGAGCAAGTGGAATTGGACCTAGGCTATGTGGTTCGGTGCGAGAGACCCGAAGACGGGGACTGGCCGTTGGCATAGTCGGAGCCTTAGACGGTGGTCAGAAAGGCTAAATGCTCACATGTTGTTGCCATCCTGGGGGTGGTGGTGAATGCACTGATGGGTCAGGGTTCACCATGAATGTGCCCTGAGTGCACGGGGTGTTTGGCCGTGCGAGCCTACACCTGTGGCGAATTATAATTGCGCTATATATATTATTGTGCTAATGTTATGCAGGGAAAGAGCACCGCCGTCCCGAGTCAGGGGCGGGGTCGTTATAATTTGGTCGGCTTTTAGCTGACCGTTGCTTTATTTGCCACCGTGCGGTGGTATGTGCTTGCAGGTGCTGCGGAGCTGAGCGCCAAATAGCGGGCTGGAGCCCATGTTGCTGTGCTGGCCCTAGAAGGCCGTAGAATAGTTATATTTATATATATTTCATGTGTGGCCGGCCTGCGAGCCGATGTATGTAAAACACGCTTTACTAAGTGAACCTGTGTAAGGCCATAAGGCCATGTACCCGTTTCTGCGTATTTGGGATTTCTTTCCTGTTGATGTAGCTGTGGACATTCATATTGATGGAATTAATTTTGGGTTCTTTCAACTTTAAAATCTTCCGCTAGAATGCTCTGTGATTAGGACGAGTAATCTTAATTGGTTGGTTTGATTATTCATTTAGTATCCCTTCCGACTGTCTGTGGTATATGGCGTCGGTTTTCAGCTGGACCTTCTGTTATATGTCATGCGACAGATGGGGGTGTTACAGATAATCTCCTGAAAAAAGATGGAATCGCTATAATATGTGTTTGGAGCACTGATGAGATCTAGGTTCCTTGGCCTATGCAATGACACCATTGTTATATAGTAAAGAGTTGGTATCAAACTCGCCGATGAATTTCCTAATCCATACAGCCTCCTTCGATGCATTAGTATCAGTGATATTCTCAGTCTATGTTGTAGAATCATCAAATATCTCTTGCTTAGAACTCTTCCTGTTCACAGCCTCTCCATTGAGAGAAAACACAAAACTTAATTGAGACTCTGAGTCATCCTTATTAGCCCCAAAGCTAGTATTTGTGTAATCCTTTATAACGAGCTCTGCCTCTCCATCAAACACAAAAAATACATCTTTAGTCCTTCTCAAGTACTTCAGGATATTTTTAACTATTATCTAGTGACCTTCCCCTGGATTAGACCAATATCTGTTAGTAATGCTCAAAACATAAGATGCATATGAACGAGTACATAATATTGCATACATGATTGGTCAAATTGCAAAATATATAGAACGAACTTCATATGGTCCTTATCTTCCAAAGATTTATAATACTGGTCCTTAGAGTTACTCACACCATGTGATATAGTTAAGATTCCTTTTTGGACTCAAGCATATTGAACCGTTTCAACACCTTTTCAATATATAAACAGTTTCACATAAATAGCGCGTTAATTCAAATACAAGTTTGTCTGGTCAATTCGACTAGATATCTGGTCGAATTTCTTCATGTTCAGTCAAATTGTTTCTTCAGAGCCTCTTCTAATCGAATGATGGTCATCTAGTCAAATCTGACTGTTCTTTCCTTTAGACAATGTAATCTGGCTAAATCTATTTCATGTTTACTCGAATGACTCCTTCAGTGCTTCTTCTAGTCAATAGTGAACATCTGGTCAAATTTAGACATAGAACAGTTTCACATAAACACTGCTTCCTATCATGTCCGAATGGATCTAGCCGAATTATACCTTTCGATAGAAGCTTAAGGAACATCTGGTCGACTTGCGTTGACCCTTCTGCACAATTGTGCAAATGATCTAAAAGAATTTGCACACAACAATTTTCTGCATTCTTATCATCTACATGAACCATCTTGATTCATCTACACGAATGATTAGACTGTCTAGTTAGAATTTACATAGACTCTTTACATTCTGAGCACATCAGCTCGAATCTTGATTATTCTTCATGGTTGGTTAGATGTCTATTCAAATTTGCACTTAATCATATTTTTCTTTCACGAGATTTCTACTCGAATGGTTTTGACTCTTTGCACGAATGACTAGATCATCTAGTCGAATATGTAGTTAGGCATATCTTTCTGAAAACCTTCACATGATTTTTGATTCTTTTGTATATTTGGTTTGACTATCTAGTCAAATTAACGCCTTAATAGAATTCTTGTGCTCTGTTAATATCTACACAATTCATCCTAATTGTTCTGCCATTCAGTTAGATTATCTAAATGTTCGACTAAAAGTCTAGTCGAATTTTGACTTAGATAAATGCTTATCTTTTTATACTTGAATCCTTTGCACTACACTAGCTTCTAGACTTTGTTTATTGGCCTTTTAAGAGTGAGTATCAAGTCAAATATAGTCTAGATGTTAGAACTAAGTGGATAAATTAGATATAATACTTAGAATGACAAATATTACAATTTAAATATTTGGCAGTAAATAAAATAGCATAGATATTTAAATTTAGGTTCTATTTGTTATTTCACTTTTGCTCCAGCAACATTTTTATCTCAAAGGAGAAACAAAAGTATTAGAATAACCTCTATTCTTGTCATAAAATTTAGATACCTGCAACTTATCAAGTGTAGATGCGAGATCGTTTTGTTAGGCAAATTTACAGTTGTAACGCCTTTACATCTTTTATGACTGTAAAATAGATTTACTGTAAATCAAACTGTAATTTTTGAGAAAAAAATATTTTTTTCTACCGCAAATTAGAACTGTAATTTCTGAAGAATTACAGTTGTAAATTAGAATTGTAAACTGCAACGATAATTTTACCTTTTTCCCCCAAAATATATACAGACGAGATCTTAAAATGATCGTAAAAAAAACATTTATTAATATTCCATGATTTATCCGTTTAAAATAAGGGTGTTGTTACTAGCAAATCCAATTTGGTTTCTAGCAAACCATTACTATTAGCAAACCCTCATTTTTCAGAATGACTATTTGAAAAAAAATTTGTTACTAGCAAAGCAACATAATTTTTTTTAAAAAAAATTAAATTTTGTTTGAAATATTCATTCTTTCAAAATAACTCACTACATATAATGACATTTACAAATGGTTTCAAATGTATTCATTCAACCACTTATGTTAGCATTAGAAATGAATCAAAATGCCGCAAAATTTTGTTTAGTATGTGCAAAACTCCTTTTCAATAAAATATCATCATCAACACCAAAATCTTTAAACAAAATATCGCTCGGTTTAGAAATATATTTGATTTTTAATTCTTATAATGGTGTGTTGTATATGCGAGTTAAGTGTATATAAGAATATACGCGTATTTTTGAACCGCGTCTTATACGTACATTTTCATGAGAAGTGTTCCCCATGAAAGTTGTAGGTCTCGACGAGATCTACAACTTTCATGACGAACGCTTTTTGATTTGAATCAATTTAGACCCCTGATTTGACCCCTAAAAAAAGTCACGCCGAACATATGTACGGACGCCCGGGATCGGCGTGACTTTTTTCAGGGGCCAAATCGGGGGCTTAAACGGCTTCAAATTAAAACTTGTTCAACATGAAAGTTGTAGATCTCGACGAGATCTACAACTTTCATGTTAAATACTTTTTGATTTGAAGTAGTTTAGATCCCCGATTTGGGCCCTGAAAAAAGTCACGCCAAAAATCTGTACGGACGACTCGTTCCGTGCGTGTCTTATTTCGGGCCGAAATTGGAGGTCTAAACGACTTCAAATCAAAAAATGGTAAACATAAAAATTGTAGAACTGTTTTTGATCTTGATCACTTTTTCAAATGAGAAACATTTGGAGCTCAAAATTCAAAAATGCAAAAAATGAAAATAAAAACAAGATTGGTTTGCTAGTAGTAATTTTTGAGAAGAGAAAAAAATGCAAAAAATAACTGGATCTGTTTTTTTTCTGATTTGCTAGTAACGAAATTGAATTTGCTAATAACAGCATCCTAAAATAACCCTATTTTGCCCCAAAAATATGATACACGTACCTAAAATTCTCCTCTATTCTTGAGCTTTGGAATGATGCAAAGGCAAATGTTTCTATTTGAGTGTCATCTCCCACAAAAGGGCAGGAACTCCAAAAGCAATTGGCATGGCACTCCCAAATGAGGCTTTAGTGTTGATAGATATGTTATGGTTGTGTAAGAATTAAAAGAAGAAAGACTAATGAATCATTGTATTAGAGAAAGAATAAGAATAATAAGAGTTGAAAATAAGATAATACAAATAATTTAGGAAATCTGAGCATATGCAGTAATTAAACAATAGTAGAAGATAATTTGCATAGTATAAATTAAAAAAAATGAATATTTATCAAATCTACTTCAAATAATTGAGATAGGATACTAATTTGATTTCGAGAAAGTGTCAAATATTAAGATAAACGCAAAATCAAAAGCAACCACAACCCCTCGAAACACACCCACAACCCCCTCGAGTCTGTTTCGGCGTTTCCAGGAAGCGCTTTAAATGGAAGCTCCGCTGACTTCAATCAAACAAATTATAACCAAACACTTTAACCACAATAATTTTGACATTTTGTACAATGTAAAGTGATCCAAGAACCAAAATGTTGTTTTTTGAAGGCACCAAAATATTCGAGGCCAATCGATCTTCACATATTAGAATTAAATCCAAATTTGGCCTCACATTATCAATTTAAGAAATAAAACAAAATGAAGGAATCCGCCGCAGTATTATCTGAAGCTTCATTCCTCTCTTCTCATCTCAAGTTCAAAATTTTAGCTTTCCGCACATCATAATTCATTTGTTTACCCCTGCATCATGTTCTTGTAAACATAATAGAGAGCTGACTACTATTTGCTTCCGAAATATTGAAAAATTAACCTTTTCCTCTCCACCTCTTAGCTGCAGTTATTTTGTGAGACTAAGGCTCCGTTTGGGAGGACTTATTTTCACCGTATGAACCGAGCCTTAATTAAGATCTGATTCATACGGGTATAATCGCTTGACCGGTGAAAATAAGTCCTCACAAGCTGAGCCTGAGGCTCCTTCACAACCCCCCGACCTCACCTACTGAACTTCATCCATCTCCATGTTCAAAACTAGTTTTTTTAGGCGGCAGTCATAACCATCATCATGCCTAATATAGATACACTATAATGATGACGTGCGTTTTAATGCGTTCAAACTCATAAGAGCAAAAACGTCATGCCAAACGGAGCCTAAAAGTGAGATTCAAGGCAGCAGCATTACCAGAAATTAGTCTATCACTTAGATATTTTGCCCTCCAATTTACTTTAATAAAGATACTAACCTCCTGTGCACACTGGACAGCAGCTGTGTAATACAGGAAGTCTTAACAACAATTTGGTGCAGTTCAATTTGGTTTAGGTTACAGAAGAGCTTTAATTCAGAACCAAACTAACCATAAAAGTGAACCCCAATTTATCAACTAAAAGAAACAAAACAGAACAATTCTACTTCAACTTCAGCTTAGTTTTTCTAGTTTTGATTTAAAAAAATCTGAAAACAATAGTTTGAACCTTAAAGATTGGCAATGTTAAACACAAATTGTTCATGGAAATGAGAATTTATAATTTATAAATTTACAACAAAAACATTAACTCTGATCAAATTAATCATGATATTTCATATACAGCATGTTCCAATTCCATTGAAGAAGAAGTGTACATTGTGTCAGTAAGAACAGTCTGAAGTTGCATTTCTGAAGCTCTTCTCCCATTGGTCAGTAGGCTGTGACTGAGCATGGGGAATATGGCGAGGATGTTTCTCTCTCTTTTCTCCCTTTATCTGGCTCAATGCATGTTTCAATGCTGGAAGTAAAGCCTCCATGCACTCAGCAACTGCATTTGGATTCCCTGGCAAATTGATTATCTACAAACGAACATACAGTTTCAATTTCTATTATAAGAGGCCCCATTTGCGGAAGAAGACAGAGTAAAAAGGAGTAAATCATCATGTCAATTCATTCCTTAGGCTTTGTTTGTTTAGACGGTGGCAGAGCATCCGACGGCTGGAAAGGGAGCATTGGGATCGGGGGGTGGGGGGGGGGGGGGGGGGTGGGTGGGGATCGAAACGGAGCGGCGGGAGAGCTTTTCGTCCTGCTGCGGGCGCAAACGGAGATGCCGTCCCATTTGGTTAGCCGTTGTCCCACGCCGTTTGCTCCAAACGGCCGGCCAAAACGCCCAAACAAACGAAGCCTTAGGCTCCGTTTGGGAGGACTTATTTTCACCGGTCAAGCGGTTACGACCGCATGAATCGGACCATAATTTATGGTCCGATTCATGCGGTCGTAACCGCTTGACCGGTGAAAATAAGTCCTCCCAAACAGAGCCTTAATCTTTAAACTACAAAATCATCTACAACTTGCATCTGTATTTTGATGCTGCTGCTGATAATAGACGGATGGACAAAATTGAATAATATTTGGAGAAAAAATGATTACATAATAAATACAAGATTGATGTATTGCACTATAAATGGCAATGAACTCCTTTTTAAGACACAATTATGTTTTCTTATATTCCTAACCAAACATCCTTCCATTTTGAGCATTTCTTTAATTGCCCTTTATGGTGCTAAAATGAATAAATGGCTCCACAAAACCTTCCGAAATCCCTCAAATGTTGTGATTTTAGCTTCAAATATGAAATGAATGAAATAGAATCATCATTTTCTATAGTCCTAAGAGGAAGGGATAGATTTCTAACCAGTGTTGATCCTCGGATACCAGCTGCAGCCCTTGAAAGCATAGCAAAAGGTGTGATCTGTAAATTAATATGTTTGATCAGATACAAAAAAGGTTATTTAACTCTACAAAATATTTACACAAACAAAATCATATAGATAGGATATCAAATCATGGTGGACCATCTTTGTAATTATCATTAGCCTTAGACCAACTATTTGGGTTCATATCAAAGATCATGCATATCACAACCGAATACATTCTTTTAAGACCATAAATCATATATACATAATTACACTTGCGTAGAGAGCTCTGTGCAATAATGATTTGTCAAACCGTGAGAAAAGATTGTATTATCTTGAATAATAATACCCACTATATATATAGAGGGTAATACATGAGGAGAATATAAAGCAAGAAAAAATCAATAAGTTCTAACACTCCCCCTCAAGTTGGGCATGCAATGTTCTTCACTTCTTCATGCCTAACTTGCTAATAATAGAAGCAAATGTTTTTCACTCAATGCCTTGGTGAGAAAATCTGCAAGTTGTTCCTCAGAGTGAACGAAAGGTGTACAAACAATCCCTTTCATAATATTTTCTTTAATGAAATGTATGTCAACTTCAACATGCTTGGTGCGGTCATGCGGGACAGGATTCTGAGCAATGCTGATTACAGTCTTGTTGTCACAATACAAATTGAAGGGGCCGGTTTCCAATAAACCAATATCATTCAAGAGGGAACGAAGCCACATCCCCTTATATATAAAATGAGCCATGGCTCTAAACTCGGTCTCCATACTAGAGCGAATAACTACATGTTGTTTCTTGCTTCTCCAAGTGACCAGATTAGCCCAAACAAAAGAACAATATTTGTAGTAGATCTCCTATCATCAACTGATCCAGCTCAGTTTGCATTAATATATATTTCAATTTTTAAGTGATCACTAGGAGAGAATATAATTCCCCTACCAGGCAAGGTCTTCAAGTACCTCAAAATTGAATTCACAACATCAAGATGTCTGACTTTAGAGGAATGCATGTATTGGCTTACCGCTCCTACACATATGAGATGTCAGGACGGGTATGAGATAGGTGGATCAGTTTACCTACCAGCTTCTGATAACCAAAAATATCTTCCACTACTTCTCATCATCACATCCAATTATGTGGTTGACTTCAATAAGAGTATCAACATGCTTGCAACCACTCATTCCTATCTGTTTTAATAAATCAAAGGACATACTTCCGCTGTGAAATATGAAAACCATATTTAGATCTTGCTACCTCAATCCCTAGAAAACATCTCAACTTACCCAACTCTTTCACTTCAAATTCACTAGCAAGTTTGAGTTTCAAGAAACAAATCTTATCCATGTCATTGCCTGTAATAATCATATCAACATATACAATCCGGAGAGCCACCTTCACCTCTTTCCGCCTGATAAATAGAGTGTGATCAGCATGACTTTGAGTGTAATCTAATGAGATCATGACTTTGTGAAGTCTCTCAAACCAAGCTCTCGGAGATTGTTTTAACCCATATAGAGATTTCTTCAATTTACACACTTTCCCTTTAGAGCCGCTAGGGATAAGACCTGGAGGCATCGACATATAAACTTCCTATTCCAACTCGTCGTGAAGGAAAACATTCTTTACATCTAACTGTTAAAGGTCCCACCCTTTACAGGCGATACAAGATAATAGGACTCATATTGTATTCATTTTGCCACGGGAGCAAATGTCTCTTGGTACTCAATATCATGAATTTGGGTATAGCTTCTTGCCATCAATCGTGCCTTGAATCTCTCCACAATACCTTCAGAGTTTTGCTTTTGTGTAAAAATCCATCAATAGCCAACTGTCCTCTTGCCAGACGGGAGATCGACTAGGTCTCATGTACGGTTCTTTTCTAGAGCCTGCATTTCCTCCATCATCGTCTTTGTCCATTTTGGGTAACTAAGTGCCTCCTGGCTGGCAGGAATAAACATAGTGCCTCCTGCCAGGAATAAACATAGTGCCTCCTACCAGGAATAAACATAGCGCCTCCTACCAGGAATAAACACAGAAAAAAGAGAAGCAACAAAAGCTTTATAAGAAGAGGTTAAAGAGGCATATGACACATAGTTAGATAACAGATGTTGAGTGGATAACGTGTATATCTTTTCGGAGAGCAATAGGTAACTCCAGGGATGTTGTAGACAAATTCGGTGGCGGCTTTGGTATTATGGGATGCGATTGAGTGTTTGATCTTTTGCTTCTCCGAGAGTACACTTACAACTCCTTTGCTTTGGGAATATTCGTTCTCTCCTCCTGAATGGTGATGTATGGAGGAGGAATAGGAAGATAAAGAGTAGGAACACTCACTTTCAAGTATGAGGACTCTCCCTGAAGTGAGAACTCATAATAGGAGGTACTTTCAGGAAAAGTAATATCAATGGAGACAAATATTTTCCTGCTAGAAGGATGATATCATTTATACCTTTTCTGTATAGGGGAATAACCAATGAACACACAGAAGGGCACGAGTATCAAGTTTGTTAGAGTAATGTAATGAATATGAACACAATATAAACATCCAAACACACGAGGTATAAGAGTAGTAGGAGATTTACCTATGGTATGAAGAGGAGTGTGATTGTATAGATGACGGGAAGACATACGATTGATGAGGTAAGCTGCAGTAAGAAAGACATCACCTGAATAGTATTTTGAAAGAGATATCGTAAATAACACGTATCGTGTCACTTCAAGAAAATGACGATTTTTTTGTTCATCAACACCGTTTTGTGCAAGAGAATGTGCACAAGTGATTTTATGAACGATTCCCATGATCACTCAAATAATTTTCAAATTTGGTATCCATATATTCACGACCATTATCACTACGAAAATTTTAACGGTGGAACCAAATTGAGTAGAGAAGAGAGGTGGGAGGCCGACAATGGTGTTGTTGGGCTGTCAGATCGAGCGAAGGGAAGAGGTGTCGAGCGGGTAGGGTGAAACACGGGTTGGCTTTTATACCATGTCAAACCGTGAGAATAGATTGTATTATCTTGAATAATAATACCCTTTATATAGAGAGAGAGGGTAATACATGAAAAAATAAAGCAAGAAAAAATTAATAAGTTCTGACATGATTGTTTCATGATCATTAGAGATTAGGGCTGTCACAGCTCCGGTTCGATTCTGGTTCTACTAAGATCGTGAATCGAACCGCTAAGATAACAATTCTTCAAATTAGAACCAGAACCTTATTTGGTTTGGCAGGTTCTGGTTACGATTACGGTTCCAACATTATTTTTGGAACCATCATATCAACGGTTCCGACTCCGGTTCAACAAGATCCAAAATCAAATCGGCCACTAACGGAGTAACGGTTCAGGCCAGTTATATGTGGTTCGGTCCGGTTCCAATCGGTTCCATAATTTGAGTCATTAGACGCATTCACAAATATTATTATCTCTTTAAAAATGCAAAACCGACAAACACTCCTTGGGTGCGAACGGGCAAAGCCCGTGAGCACCCAAGGCAATCGGGAGCATCGAGCACGGCCGGCAGGCCGTGCGAAGATGCTAGTATCTATTATATCAAAGCATATATATTTATTATATACACCGCCTAACTTTCTCTCTCTCTCTCTCTCCCTTTCTCCCTCTCTCTCTCTCATGTTCTATTATATCCACCCCCTAATTCTCTCTCTCCGCCTAACTCCCTCTCTCTCCGCCTAAATCTCTCTTGCTCTGTCCTCCAGCGGAAATAGGTTTAGGATAGCTATTTTTTTATTTGTTTAATCATTATAAAAATTAACGGATGAGATCTGATGGAGCTCAATCGGACGGCCAATAATAGCGTGACCGACACCATACTAAATATTCTTATTAGTATAGATATTTAGGGTATTACGGAAACGGTCCATCAGGTATCCAAGATATTCCATTCACACTGTTAGCTATTTTCTTTATATTAATTAATAAATTAATACAGTATAATAAAAAAATCCAAAATAGCCGCCTAATATTTTTTTCTGTATTGTATAGGCTAAATACCTAAATCAGTCTAAATATATTAAAATTAAATTAATACAAATATGCATGCAATAATATTTGAATCGAGGCGTTGAATAGAAAAAAATGGGTAATATTATACGATTACAATAAACGTGATCCCAAAATTTAATTAACATAAATATGATCATTAACATGATGGACAACAAATAACAATGTAATACTCGATGATCAGCAAAATCAACCGCTTACCGAAGTAATTGAGAAATGACAATCATAAGCATGCACAAAGTAGAGAATATAATCATCAATAAAATTAAATAACCACCAAATACACCTTTTGTATGTTGGCATGGTCCATCATTGAGTACGGCGCTGCAATCGGATGGCGTTGCAATCGGATGGCGCTCCAATTAAACGGCGCATACAGGTATAGGCATATAGATAATAAACATATATTATTAATATTATAAGAAATAATAATATTAATAAATATATATTATAAAGAATAAAAATAAACGGATTGCAGTTTGGTTCTGCTTTGGTCCAGTCCAGATATGGTCTAAAAATTCTGAAACCGCTTGAGACATTTATATTGCGGTTCCAATTTTGGTTCTAGTCCAGATAGTTAAATGAAAGAATCGCACCCAAACCATTGTTATTTATGGTTTGAAAATTCAAACTAGAACCTGAATAATTCGAGAATGATTTGGTCTGGTTTTTTCCGGTACCGATTCGGTTTATAATTTTCGGTTTTAAGTGACAGCTCTATTAGAGATCCTAAACAAGTAATTAATGAATATATATGATTAATGACTTATACACAGTCCCTTAGATTCTTTTCTCTTATACGGAATTGGAATTGAATTCAAAATTTGAGATCAATTCCAACACCTTCAAGAATTGAGATCAACCCAACACTTCCAAGAAATGAAATTTGTCTAAACTCCCATGTTGTTCCGTAGGCAATGTGACTGTGAGCATAAATGGAATTGAGCTGTCATTGTCTACCTTTATCATCACTCCATCTGTTTATGAACCTTATATGCCTTAGAACTTTCAAACCCAGGTATGCTCACCCACTGGTGAGTATTTGTTTTTCATCACTCTTACACCTCTCATTAGTTATTATAATTGCTTGAAAGGAAAGTTTATTCCTAAATAGATGGGAGAAATATATAGAGTTGAAATAAATACTCACGTAATGTAAATACCCATGTAAAAGGCCTACTCTAGTGGCCCATATTGCTTTTACTCTTCTCCTCCTTTAGTTTAGTCACACACCTCTTGTAGTGTATTTTAGGACTCTCCCTCTTGTGTATAAAAGAGTTGTTGTGGGTGGCCCGGTTTTCCTCCGGTTCGAAGAATTAGACTGACTTAGCTCCGAGTTAGACCGAACAAACAAACAGTCAAATGAGAAACCAGACGACAATGACAAGAGGCTTTTTTAATGTGGAAAACCCGGAAATGCTGAAAAAATCACGTGGCCGGATCTTTGCCAAGCCAAAATCCACTATCTTCCCTTTGTTACAAGTATTTGGAGTTCCTCGGAAGGTGACATGTCATCTCTTCGTTACAAGTTTTGAGTACAAAGAAAGGAGGAGAAAAGATAAGTCCACGGAGCTTCCACGAAGAGTCCACGAGAGTGTTCCTTTGTGCCTTCTCCTCAGCTCACTAAAGCATCCAAGTGAGCATTGAGCGGACTAGGGAGGGAGCAGAGCGAATTCCGAGCGAAGGAACAATCTAAGTCCTACCTTCACACCAGAAAATCTCAGAGCTCTCTCTAGTCCTTGAAGTTGTTTGTCCTCAAATGAATGCCTAGGGGTCTTTTTATAGCTTTCTGAAGGGGCACGCTGGTAATTGCGCCCGACTGAATCTTGACTTGGCATATAACATCGCTGTGTTTCGGTTACCTGCATCACCAATTTTCATGAAATGACAGACATGCCTCCTGGGCGGTCCGGGCAGGTTGCCCGACGATGGAAGCGGTCGGAGGCGTGCGCATGGGCAATGAGCGTGAGCGCGTGCACGCACACACGGGGCGTGCATGGGTTGGTGTGTGCGCCGTGCGCCCACATGCACGTTTCGCGCGAGCGCGGTTCGTGCGCCTGCTCGTGTGTGCGCACGCGTACGTCCGGTCTGTGCGCGTGCGCGCTCTTCTGCATGCGAGCGTTTCACACGATCCCTTCTTCTCGGGTGATTTTGCGTCCTCCAAAAGGATGCGACTTGCATGCGCGGCTTTGCCCGGTCGGGCCGTACTGTCAAAGTGCTTCAATCGAGGCTCTATCAGTTTGGCTCGATAAACTTTAGGGGGAACCCAATCAAGAGTGTCTAAGTATGCAAGGATATCATTTGTCAACATTTAATGATTCAGAAAAAGACAAAATTTGAATTTATTCAACGGTTTATGTCAAGAAGACAGAGAACAATATGCAGAAGTTTTATAGTCACGTATCTAAATAGAGGTTTTGAAGTAGAAGAAGCTCTTTCTCTCTCTATCTCTCACTCGCTTCATCTCTTTGACTCTTGTTGAAAATATTGTCCTCTTTGAAGCACAAGCAAAAATCTTTATCTATTTCTCAGAACATTCTTCATCGAAAGAAGAACAATACGAACAGCAGACCAAAGACAAGAAATCTTCTACTTCAGAAAGATAAAAAGAAGATTCTACTCATCTCAGAGAATTAATATTCTTCTCTTTCTCAAAGAATCACACTCTCTAATGAAATTTAGACGACATCATTCTAAATATAATCTCCGAACATTGTTGAAAGACATCTCTCTGAAAATCTCTCTCATACAATGTGTAAAGGAGTCCTAAGAATCCCTCCTCAAAGGATTTAGTGATTGAGCTTTCTTATCAACAACTCAATTGATTTCAGAGAGACCTCATCCACAACACACGGTTCTAAGAGTCTACTTATCAAAAGACTCAGCACTAGAGATAGTGAAATTCCTGATGCGACAGAAGACTAGATGTACTCGTGTTTGGTGAACCACTATATTTCTTGTGTCGTCTATGTTGCTTGCATTCTCTCTTAACACTTAAGTCCCGCACTTTCAATTGTGCTATGTTTGTGATGTAAAAAAGTGGTATACCGAGAAATAACGTAAAAGTTTAAATACTCTATTCATCTCCTCTAGAGTGAATCTAAGTGAGTAAGTTCTCACATCTTTCAAATCTTAAACAAGATATTACATCGTTTCAACATGGTATCAGAGCACGGTCGATTTATTTTGTTGCTCCATTTTTTCCTACGAAATTCTTCCTTTCACACTATTACAACATGTCACGTGTTCCCGACTCACTGCTTCCTGCAGATTTTCCACCAAAATTTCCGTAAGCAAGGCGAGCTCTACGTTTCGCGTTTGGCAAGTTCTGCGCCTGCAAGCTTCTCATGTTCCTGGGGGCAAGGAGAGCAAGGTTTCCCGGGTGTCTCATGTTTCCACGAGCAAGGATCCAAGCAAGTTCTGTGTTTATGAGGTCGGCGATCGGCGAGCTCTACGCATCTGCGTTCGACGAGTTGCTATTCCAACAATTTCTACAATCACGTGCTTCCCGTGAGTCATTCCTACGTGAGCCGTGAATGCTTCTTACAAGGTGTCCCAATCTGTGTCTGCTTCCTGTGAGCACCCGAAACCTTGACAAAAGATTCAATTGAATTGATTCAAAGAGTCTTCCTACTAAAAGGCTTAGTACTGATTAATGGATATCCTTCTAAGGTGCAGAAGAGGGGAGAGCCCAAATATTTTGGTGAACCACTTATGCAAATATCGGCAAGTACACGAGTCACTTAAGTCATGTAAAATGGGAAGAGTTCCCCAAGTATCAATCTCTCAAGAAATGCAGTTTGGGGTAAGATTTCAATTGTTTAGAAAATTAATTATAAGGTTTTTTTAAAAAAGGATGATTTTAATTTGTGGTGCGAAAATTCGGTTGCGGGTCGCCTTCACCGCTTCGCACGAGGCTACACAAGCCTATCTCAACAAACACAAGTACGGGTCGCCTTCACCGCTTTGCAAACACAGACATTTGCGGGTCATTAACACCGCTTCGCTAGGGCGAGTGGGATTGAGTGAGTGCAAAAGTGGAAGTGAATGAGAGGGTGAAATTGAGGGTCGCAAGAACCTCTTCGCTTACCAAGCAACTAAATCAAAGCGCACTCAACATCACACACAAGCATCAGAGTGTATACAACCATGAACGAACACAGTCATCACAAGCAAATATCAATACTCAAATAGGATTAAACACAAGTGTTCATCAAAGTTCAACATCAATATTAGTGAGAATCTACTTCAAAAACCTAGATTTGCGGAAGAGAAAGATAGAGATACAAACAACGACGAGACATTTCCGTCGACTTGGGAGGCTGCATTAGGTTGTCAAGCCATGACCTGCAGACAATTCTTCAATTGGAACATGTTCACAATGAGTTGTTCACAATGAACACGTTGTTCACAATGAGTATATACAAACACATGTTCCTCTAGTTCCTTTCGTATCAGTACTATGCATATGGATGGTATAAATTACCTAGAATGGTCACGGACAGCACTATATGATATAGCCTATACTCGACTTATCTATATATGCTAGTTCCATATAGGCTTTAGTATAGGCTAAGCCTATATATATATTCTATATATTTTTAATCCTATATAGAACAAGAAGAAGAAGCTATGAATATATATTAGCACAAACTATATCTACTATATATGGCCAATATGTAGCACTATATGCCATCCAGAGCCATCAATTGTTGGATACATTAATGGAACTATTGTCGAGCTTCCTTCTACAAAACCTACTTGGCGAAAGTGGGATGAGGGAAATTCTCTTGTAGTCACATGATAGCTTCACTCCATGCCCCCCTGGTTTATCAAAGTTTGGCGCTTTTAAACTCAGCTCTTGAAATTTGGACCTGGGCACGGGAGACTTACTCTCAAATCTGTAGTTCCACTCAAGTGTTTGAGCTCACCCGTCGTGTCTTGGAACTCAAACAAGGCTCCTCTAGCGTTTCCACATACTTCCCTGAGTTTGAACGTCTTTGTCAAGAATTGGATTATTTTGAGGACTTTACACCCGTCTGCACAGCTGATGCCCATGAACTACAGATCAAGAAAAATCGCTACCGACTTTATGTTTTTATGTTGGGGCTCAACATGGACTTCAATACTGTCCATACACATGTTCTAAACTATCAACCTCTTCCCTCTCATTAGGAAGCGTTCACTATGGTCTTAGGACAGGAGGAGACAGGACCTTCTAATCAGGTGCATGATCCTTTTGTTCTTTCCAACATTGATTGAGGATTGCCTGCCCCCAAACAACCTTACGTTTGTGTGGTTATTGCGGGAAGTCGGGTCACACTTGCAAATTTTGTTTCAGCCAACACCCCATCTCGCTCAATCGAGGAAAAACAATGGTGGTTGTGGAAGTGGAACGAATAGTGATCGCAAGCCCTCCGAGAATCTTTCCCATGTCTCTGAAGGACCAGGAGATAGTGTTTGTCACATCTCGTCCGGTAGCTTCTCCAATGAGTGTGATGCTTTGAAGTGTCTCCTCTACACCCAACGCGATGTCCCTACTGCTACACAGGCTACCTCGGGGGGCACCAAGAGCCAACTCTGCTTCGACTTCTTCATCCGATTGGATTATAGACTTTGGTGCGATGGATCACATGACGGGAATGTCCTCAGGTTTTACCCAATATACCCGCCTCTAATCGCGATAAAGTGACCACCACAAATAGGTTGTCCTCCTCCATTGCGGCAAAAGGGGCAATCTTACACTGCTCTGCTTTCCCTCTCTCTGTTATTTTACCAGTTCCCACATTTCCTCTAACTACCTACTTAAATTGCTCTACAAAATTCCTTCCTGATGGCAGTCTTTTTCAGAATTTGGCAAAGAAGCAGTGATAGTAGCTACGGAGGGTTGCACATTTTGGATCCACAAACTCCCCAGGTCATCTCAAGTGCTCCTACTTCCTATTTAGATATTCAACATTAGCATCAATGCCTCAGATATCCATATCTTGTTTATCTTCTCAAAAAGTTTGCTATGTTTTCTACATTGTTGAAAGTTTTGTTCAGGACAATCGTAACTTATTTAAAAATATTCGGTGCATTCCTATAAATATATCATCCCCAAGCAAGTTTCCCTTGGATACTATTCACATTGATGTTTTGAGACATTCAACCGTGCTCTCTTTATCTGGTAATCATTTGTTTGAAACTTTTATTGATTGTTTCTCTCGTTCTACGCGAGTTACTTGCTAAAAAATAATATTTTTATTTGTTTTAAAAGTTTCCATCAAATGTTACTACCTAATTGGGGGAATTATTTGGGTACTTCATAGAGAAAATGAGGGTGAATATGATGATTGAGGTATTTTTGGCTCATATCTCATTGGTAATGGGATTCTTTTTCAAACTACATGTGTTTTTTTTTCAATGCTTCTACTCAAAATAGTGTTGCTAAGCTTGGAACCGGCATCACTTGGATGTTACCCACTACTTATTAAGATACAATTACCAAAACCCTATTGGAATGAAGTTGTTCTTACAGCTATGTAACTCATTAATCAACTACCCTCCAGTACCCTATAATACGACTTGCCCATCCTTTGTTTATCCACTACATGTGTCATCCACACCTCTAATCTCTAACCTCCGGACTTTTGGATGTGTTTGCATAGTTCACATTTATCTCCCTAATCGTGATAAGCTTGTGGCACACTCAAAAATGTGTCTTTGTTGGTTATTCCTCTGCTGCAAAAAGATATCGCTGTTATCATCCCTCCACTCGCCTTTTTCTATACCATAGATGTTACATTTCATGAATGGGAAGCTTTCTTTATCTTTTCTTTGGGGACGATGGACAATGGTATTGCAGCTCCTTCCATTCCCACTCCCTTTATCACCCCTTATGTCCCTCCATTGGTACCTACAACAAATCCCCTGCTTCCTTCAGGCGGTCCACATCCACCTAATCTCATTCCTCCTCCGCGTCAAGTTTATCAACAATGGATTGTTGGTGTTGAAATTGTACAATCCTTAGCCGTTTCGGCACTCCCAATACTACCTTCAACACCAGATTATGCTGAAGACCTCCGTCTTCCCCTTATACATCTTAAAGGTAAGATTATCTCTACCTAACATCTTATTGTCAATTATGTCTCATACCATCATCTAACTCCAGTAAATTAAGTGTTCATTTCCTCCTTGCCTCTGTTAGTATTTCTAAAAATTGGCACGAAGCGATTATTATACATGTATGGAGAATAGCAATGGAAGAAGAGATGCTTGCATTCAAAAAGAACAACACATGGGACCTCTCACTTGTTCCATCTGGGAATAAAACCGTTAGGTCTAAGTGAGTCTTCTCTGTCAAGCAAACTTCGAAAGAAGTGGTAGCGAGACATAGACACGACTGGCCGCTCAAGGATATACTAAAACTCCTAGAGTTGACTATCATAAAACATTTGTGCCAATGACAAATATGTATACTATCCAAATTATTTTATCTTGTGTTGTGTGCCCTGGTTGGGTGTTGCAACAACTGGATGTCAAAAATGCATTCTTGCATAGTGAACTCGAGGAAAAAGTTTACATGAAGATCCAGTCATGATTCTTAAAACATGGGACAGATAAAGATATTCATCATTTAAAGAAGTCATTTTATGGTCTACAACAATCCCTACCAGACCCTGCGAGCATGGTTCGAGAGGTTTTACAAAGCCAAGATTCTATTAGGGTACAAACAAGGCATTCCAATCACAATCTTTTCATTAAATGAAAAAAGAGAAAATATCAATCCTTATTTTTTATGTGAATGGCATTATTAAAACCAAAAATAATCCGAGAGGAAATCTTGTTTTTAAATGATAATGCATACGCAAAGAATTCGAATTCAAGGACCTAGGGAAGCTCAAATATTTCCTAGGAATTAAAATTGTTAGATCTAAAAGTGGAATTCTCATCTCTCGAAGAAAATATGTCTTTGATCTCCTAGAAGAAAATGGGATGCTAGGTTGTGCACCGATATTTCTATTGAAGTCGACTGCAAACTTGATACATGCACGAATGTCCAAAAAGTCGGATCCTCAAGCTACTAGAGATTAATTGGAAGGTTAATCTATCTCAGTCACATCTAGCATGATATATCACTGAGATTCCAGGATCAGGAAACAACTATGTGCGTATTGAGGTACTTAAAGACGTCTCCTGGTTGAAGATTTCTTTTTGCTACAAAAGAATATCTGGATGTTGAAGATTACACGGCTGCAGATTAGGCTAGAGTAAAGATGATGGGAAATGCACCACTGGATATTGTACCTTGTTGGAGGTGTTGAAGAAAATATGTAAAGGCCCAAATTAAGGCTCATCTTGTTATTTAATTGAGTCACACACCTTAGGATAGGGATCCTCTCCTCTTTTTCTTCTTATGTAAGTGTACAAATACATGTATTCATACACGCAAGGACATTAAAATTTAATAAAATTTCTTTTTATTTCTCTCATGTGCGTTTCTACATAGTATCAGAGTCGACGGTCCTAAAAAATTTAAAGTCATGCTCTCAGGGCGATTAGAAATTTCTAACCGCACATCCACCCTATGTGGTTACGTCTTTCCTAGCCACAATGTAATCTATTGCTACTGCTATCACTGGTCTGAGTCTCTAAAAATTTCCGCGACCTCCTCTGTCTTGTCGCGATTCGTGCTACCTCTAGGCTTGCTTCCTCTTCCGCGCGCGGCGTTGTTTCTGCCTCCCGCCAGCTGTCTTCGGCTCGCAGTCTCTCTGGGGCAAATTGTCCCCTCTGGAGCACACACCTAGTCGCCGTTTTTTTCTCAGTTATCTTCTTCCTTGTCATGCTCGCATGAGCTGGGTTCTTGCTCGCCTAGCCGCAACTGCTAATCTCCAGGTCGCAGTTGCTCTTCTAACTGTGCACGTTGCTCACCTTGCCGCTGTTGTTGCTCATCAGGTCGTCGTTGCTCACCAGGTCGTCGTTGTTCACCAGGTCGTCGTTGCTCTTCTAACCGCGCACACTGCTCGCCTTGTCGCAATTGCTGATCTCCAGGCCATCGTTGCTCTCCTAGCCGCGTGTCCTGCCATCCTTGCCGCCAGCTCTAAATGTGACTCCAAGCCTTGCCGCAGTTGTTGCTCTCTCGACCGCTAAGTCTGCATGTGCCTCGTCTCGTTGCTGCCTTAATTATTAAAGGCACAAGACACACCAAGGCACAAAGGGGTCTTAGAGCCTAAGCGCAAGGCTCAAGGTGAAGGCGCGCGCCTGCCGAAGGCAAGGCGCAACCACATCTATTTTAAATAATCAACATCAAACATCATTTCAGCTTTTCGATCAAATTCTTCATCTACTCTACTAATTAATCATTCATTACTATCATTTATATCTCTTAAAAAATAGAATCAATGTAATCAATTGCATCATATATAAGTTTTAGCGCACAATTATCATTCAAACACAATCAAAAAAACATTATTGAGTTTTACATTATTGTTTTCTTAATTTTTGAAGAAAAGATTTAGAAGAAAATTTTCACTCATGGGGTCTTTTATATTCCAAAGGCGCAAATAAGGCGTACAGAGGCGCAAACCTCTGAGCCTGGTGAGCCTTGAGCCTTAGGCGCATCTTTAATAACATAGGCTGCTGCTACTCACCTAGCCGCTATCTCCTCAAGCCGCTCCTTCATCCAATAGATGTGTGTTGCTGTATGGAGATCGGACGGTCTGGCGGTTCGGAGACCGAGCGGTCTGTCAGATTCTCTCCTGCGGTTTGGTGGCTGGACTGTTGTTGGGTTATCCGGGCGGTCTGACGGTTTGTCCCAGTCGGCTTACAGACCGGGCGATTTGGCGGTCTCCTATGATGGCTTGTTCTCTCTCTCTTGTGGTGGCCGGGCGGTAGCCTATTCGTCTAACCGCGCGACATATTCGGCTTGTTTTATGTCAAACCGCTTACGCCTCTAATTATTTAGTCTCACATTGCTTAATTATAATCTCTCTCATCTCCTCCATTTTATAAAAGAGAGGTTATACCTTTTAATAGATATCTTTTTGGATAATAAAAATTTTGTTACTCCAATTTTTCGATCTCTTGCTTTCTGTTCGCACATGCTATCAAAAGACTCGATATTTTCCTCCTGAATTTTTTGAGACCTCTCTGCCTGCGCGACCTGTTCTCGCAATCTATTTCTTCTCTTGTCGCGCCCTGTTCGTGCGGTTTCTTCTTCCCTTGCTCCTCTTCTCGCGACTTGTTCTCGCGATCTGTATCTTCTCTTATCGTGCCCTGTTTGCGCGGTTTCTTCTTCCCTTGTGTGGGCGTCCTCTCTACCCCTCCTTTTCTAGCCGCTCCCGCTCTCTAGTCGTCACGACCTGTTCTTAAGTCGCCGCGACCTGTTTTCCCTTGCGCGGCCTATCTCTTCTTTTCTCCGCGACCTGTTTTCACGGTTACTCCACCTCTTATCTCCCCGCGATCTCCCTTTATTCACGCAGCCAGTTTCTGCTTGTGCGGTCTCTGCTCTGTTTCGCACGACTTGTTTGCCTTTCTCGCGAACTCCGCCCAGTTCGCGTGGTCTTCTCTCTCTCCTGTTCGCGCGGCCTTCTCTCCAGTCGTGCGACTTCTTTCCCTCTGCTCTGCTCTACTTCTTGGCTGCGGCCTTCCTTGCTGCACGTCTGCTTGCTGGTCGCCCGGCTTGATGTTTCTGCCCTTGTTGCCGCGACCTTCTTTCTCTCCGCTTCCTGCTGTTCTCGCGCGGTCTCCTGTTTGATCGCGCGGTATCTCTTCTATGGCCTCCACCTCCTCCATGCAGTCCGCCTTGGTGGTCACATCTTTCGGTAGGCTCACGTTGTTACTCACGGCAGATGGTTGATCGACTCTGGTTGCTACCAATCATTATGGCAGGCAATCTTCAGTGTTTTTCTCTTCTCGAAACACATGATCGGTTGCCTCCGGTCTTTGTGGCGGACGGCTCCTCCTCACCGGTCAATGGGACGGGAGTGGTTCAAGTCACTCTGTCTCTTCGCCTGGCAGATACCCTCTATGTGCCCAAGTTCTTTTGCAATTTATTATCGGTTTCTTCTTATGCAAGCAACTACGGTGTTCTGTCACATTAACTCCTAATTCTTGTTCTTTTTAGGATCTGGACATCCAACGGACGATTGCTACTGAGATGAGAGCGGCGGCCTCTACTTCCTCGACAACGTTTCTGCTCTATCCGCCTTTCTCCTCCTCCTCTACAGATCTTCTCCAATGGCATATTCGCCTTAGTCATGCTCCTCCCCGACTTCTTCTCCCAGCTTCTGCCCCACCTCCTCGCATCATCCACCTCTCAACTGTGATGCATGTCAGCTTGGCAAGCATCACCGCTCCTCCTTCCCACCAACGCAAAGTCGTGGTTCTTCCCGTTCGTTCGACCTCGTTCACTCTGACGTATGGGGGCCTTCTCCTACCCTCACCATCGGTCGGGGTAGTTCATATTTTGTCACATTTATTGATGATTTCTCTAGGTGTACGTGGGTGTATCTTCTAAATGATCACTCTGAACAGTTATCTGTCTGGACATCATTTTATTCTATGATTAAGACTCAGTTTGATACATCTATTAAACTCCTTCGTTCTGACAATGCTAAGGAATATCTTAGTTATGATTTCTCTTCTTTCTGTATGCAACATGGTGTTATTCATCAAACTAGCTGTGTCTACACCTCACAACAAAATGAGGTGGCGGAACACAAAAACCGTCACCTCCTCGATGTTGCTCGCACTCTGATGACATAGAAGCACGTTCCTCGCTCCTATTGGGGCTATGTCGTCCTCCTATCCTGCTATCACATCAATCGCATTCCCTCCACAGTTCTCCACGGTGGACACCCCATTCTCCATTCTTTATCCGACCAAGAATCTGTTTCCTCTTACTCTGCGCATCTTTGGGTGCACAGCCTTTGTACACTCTCCTGTTGTCACCCTTGACAAACTCTCACCACGGGCCACTAAATGTGTCTTTCTGGGGTACTCTACCACTCAGAAAGGTTATTGTTGTTTTGACTCCGTTACCCGCAAGCAGTTCGTCTCTGCGGATGCCACCTTTGAAAATGCTTCTTACTTCTCTCCCGCCTCTCCCCTACTCCTGATGATCCTACTTCTCATACCAACCCATCTGTTCCCTCTCCACCTACTGACGTTCCGCCACCTCCACCATCTTCACCCTCTCCTCCGCCGTGTCCACTTCCTGCGATATCTCCCACCTCTCCGCAGCCGTCTCTCTCTACTCCGGGCTAGCTCTCTCCACCACGGATGCTTCGGATACTGAGGAACCCGCTGACCTGGATCTCCCCATTGCTCTTCGCAAAGGGGTTCGGGCATGTACCCAACACCCGCTTGTTTGTTGTTTCCTATGATCGTCTTACCCCTTCTCGCAGGGCTTTCGCACTGGCCATCTCGGTCACTGCCACCCCCCGTTCCTACCAGGAGGCCCTTACTATTCCTCATTGGAATGATGTCATGGATGAGGAGATTTCTACTCCACTGAACGGGGTACATGGACCCTCTGTCCTCCTCCCTTCGGCACAGATGTCGTTGGTTGTCGCTGGGTCTATGTGGTGAAGTTCCGCCCTGACGGCAGTGTGGATCGTTACAAGGCCCGTCTAGTTGTCAAAGGCTTTACCCAGACGTATGAGGTTGATTATTTTAACACCTTCTCTCCAGTTGCTCGTCTCAGCACTATCAGGGTCCTACTCTCTGTGGCTGTCAACCGGGATTGGCTCATTTCTCAACTGGATGTTAAGAACGTCTTTCTATATGGGGACTTTCAAGAGGACGTCTATATGGAGCAACCTCTAGGGTATGTTTGCTCAGGGGGAGACACAGGTATGCCGACTACGAAAGGCGATCTATGGTCTCAAGCAGAGCCCTCGGGCATGGTTTGACAAGTTCAGCGGGATTGTGGCGGTCGTGGGTTTTACGAGAAGTTATGTCGATCACTCCCTATTTATTCGTAAAACCTCATTGGGTCTGCTAGTGCTTGCTGTATATGTGGATGATATTCTTCTCACCGGAGATGACCAGGCTGGGATAATCTTGACAAAGAAGCATCTTCGCCAACACTTGATCACAAAGGATATGAGCTCTCCAAAATACTTTCTGGTGATAGAAATCTCTCGGAAGCCCAATTCCCTTGTCCTCTCCCAACACAAGTATGCTCTTGACTTGTTAAAAGAGGCAGGGCTGACTGGGGCTAAACCTGCCCGATGCCCCATGGCGACTGAGAGAAGATAAACATGGACGGATGACTCTCCTCTTCTTTCAGATGTTACGAGGTACAGACGTCTGGTTGGCAACTTATATATCTCACAGTGACCAGACCCGACATCGCATATGCTGTAGGCAAAGTTAGCCAATTCATGCAGGCTCCTAGGGAGTGACATCTTCATTCTGCCCTGAGGATATTGGAGTATATTAATCAACGCCTGAGAAATGACTACTCTTTAGAAGAATTGTCATTTGAAGATTGAAGCATACTCAGATTCAAGCTATGTTGATGACAAAGGAGACCTCAAGTCAACGTCGGGCTTTTGCACCTTTGTGGGAGGAAATCTTGTGAGCTGGAAGAGCAAGAAATAGTCTGTCGTCTCCAGGTCCAGCGCCGAAACAGAATATCGAAGTATGACATCGACCACATGTGAATTGAAGTGGTTACGGGCTCTCATGCTTGACTTAGGAGAGGTTTACAATCATCCTCTGTCTATGTTTTGTGACAACAAGGCCGCTATATACATCTCCAAAAATCCGGTCTTCCATGAGAGAACAAAGCACATTGAAGTCGACTGCCACTTTATTTGTGAAGAGATTTTGAAGAAACAAATTTGTACTTCATTCGTCACCTCCGATAAAGAGCCGGCAGATATTTTCACCAAGCCGGTGTCCGCCTCCTTTATTCACATTTGCGACAAGCTGGGCATGATCGACATATATGCTCCAGCTTGAGGGAGAGTGTTGTTGTATGGAGACCGGACGGTCTGGCGGTCTGATTCTGGCGGTTTGAAGACCGAGCGGTCGTCTGTCGGTTTCTCTCCTGCGGTTTGGTGGCTGGACTGTTGTTGTGGTTATCCGGACAGTCCGACGGTTTGTCCTAGGCGGCTTAGAGACCGGGCGGTTTGGCGGTTTCCTATGGTGGCTGGTTGGTGGCCGGGCGATTAGCCTATTCGTCTAACCGCACGGCCTGTTCGGCTTGTTTTATGTTAAACCGCTTACACCTGTATTTATTTAATCTCATATTGCTTAATTATAATCTCTCTCATCTACTCCATTCTATAAAATGGAGGTGATACTTTGTAATAGATATCTTTTTGGATAATAAAAATTTTGTTACTCCAATTTTTCGGTCTCTTGTTTTCTGTTCGCACAATGTGATTGAGGCTCCCTCCCTTCCCGCCCATGTTGCTACCCCCTTAACTCTGTGATGAGCTTCAGATCACCATTATTTTTCTTAGTGGGAAGAGGAACTTTGTTGACTGGGTGCACTCCATTCGTCGAATCATGCAGACCAAAGGCCTCCTTTATCAACTGGCAAAGGAAACCCTTACCACCCCTACCGAGGATTTGGAACATGACGGAGGCGGGTCCAATCATAGATCCTCAACTCCATGGATAGTGAACATATAGGATGGCCCTGTACCATGAGATGACTAAGGCCATGTGGGAAAAACTCCACTCCCTCTATTATGACAAGGATAGCCTCCAACACCTGCTCGACATCATCACAGATCTTCAGACACTGAACCCCGGAGCAATAGGTAACTTAACCTCTGTTGTTGTGATATCCAAGACTCTTGTTGAGGCATGGATACAAAATCAGCCTCCATGATGGATCTTGCAGCGCAACAGGTACAGAAAGAAGCAGTCGGGATCGTCATGATGATGACCCGTGTTCCCCCTCATCTTCACAACAACTGGACCCATATTCTCTCTTCCTCTATAATTCTCTCGTCGTCGAATGTGTGTTCCATGCTCTTGAAGGTTACACCGCCACCGAATGCTCCTGACACTCTCTTCGACGCTCCCTAGCAACCTTTCCTCTCCTCCTGCTCCTCCAGCATGTGGCGGCCGCATCATTTCTCGGGGTCGGGGACGTAATACAAGGCCCTGTCTTAAGTGTTCTTATTGCGGCCAAGATGGACACTTTGATGCCACCTGCTATCGCAAGAATGGTGTTCCTGCACAACAAAATGTTAACATTGCGGTTGAGCTTACCTCCACCACCTGTAACGACATTGATGCTTTGCGCACGCAGCTCCAACATCTTCAAGGCATGATCAATCGCTCTTCTGGCTCTGTTGCGTTGATCTTTAATGAAGATATTTCGTCTTTCTCATTCTCCAATTGGATTGTGCACTCAGGTGCCACACACCATATTACTCCGCAAAAACCGCCTCAGTATAATCTGCACATCCCAAGTTTATCACCGTGGCCAATGGTTATACCACTCCGGTTTCTGGTGCTGCCGATCTTCTCCTTACTTTAACCCTCTCTATGCTCGATCCTTCGTGTATCCGGATCGTCGTTTAACTTTATGTCTATTAGTCGTTTTTACTCGGGACCTTGATTACATTGTATTTTCTCTCCCTCTTCTTTTGTTGTGCAGGATTAGCGAACGTAGAATATTATTGGTAAGAGCGGCAGTCTAATGGGCTCTATGTCTTGGATGTTCCATCGACGGTTCTCTCCTCTGCCCATACTGTTAATTGACATCGATGTCTTGGCCATGCACCCTACAGATTCTCAAGAAAGCTTTCTCAATATTCCCCTCAAGGACTTGTGAATTATGTATCTTTGACAAACAACATCATTTGTCTTTTCAACCTAATTGTACTCGAAGTGATACTCTCGTTGCTTTAATACACTCTGATATTTGAGGACCCTATAAAACATCTAGTATTTTTTTATTATCGTTACTTTATTACATTTACTGATGATTACTCGCACATACCAGGTTGTATTTGCTTAGTGATTGTGCTGAAATCACCTCTATATTTTGTACTTTCATTACTGAGACTTATACTCAGTTTTCCAGGGCTCTAAAAGTAATTCGCACCGACAATGCGCGTGAATATACAAGTCATGCTTTTTCAAAATTGTGTGTCGAGTTGGGATCATACATCACACTTTGTATACTTATACACCCCAACAAAATAATATGGCCGAATGGAAAAATCATCACCTTCTTAACGTCATACGATCAATAATATTTCAAATGCAGGTGCCTACACTTTACTGGAACATCGCAGTTTCTACTGCATGTCATCTTATCAATCAGATATCCTCCTCTGTTCTCAACAATGTGACTCTGTTTAGTGTTCTTTTTCCTTCCACGCCTCCATTTTATGTCACACACCGCGTATTTTTGGATGTACCTATTATGTCCATAATTTTGGTTATTCCACTGACAAGCTTGATCCTCGAGCTATGAAATATATGTTCGTTGGCTACACCCGCACAAAGAAAGGGTATGTGTGCTACTCTCCCAACGATCGCAAAGTTGTTGTTTCTGCTAGTGCCACCTTTCGCAAGGCACAACCGTTTCACTCTTCTCCTACAACTCCTCCTACACCTCTTCTACCACGTCATACATCCATGTTGTGTCTCGACTTACACCACTCCTTCAAACCCCGACTCCAGTACACCCCAAACCACATCTTTATGTGTATACCACCCGCTGTCCCCCTAAATCTGATGCCCTATAGTTGTTACCCTATACCAATGATATCTCGTGTTCTGTTGATACGACGTCAACTTGTACGACTCATCCCTTGGCAAATTATGTATCCATACACCGCCTCTCCCCGCCTTTTCTCAAATATGCACTTTCTCTATCCTCCATTACAATACATAACTCTTTGCAAGAGGCTCTCCAACATCCGGGTGGTGTGCGACCATGGATGCGGAAATGACTGCCTCATACACTAACTAGATTTGTGATCTTGTCCTTCCTCCAGGACAGACATTTGTGGGATGTAAGTAGTTTTTTTTGCGATCAAACAAGCTCCAGACGGGACAATTGAACGTAAAGACTTGACTTATGGCCGAGACAACAAGGTTTTGATTATGATGAGACATTCTCACCAGTTATCAAGTTAAATACTGTTCGTGTCTGATCTCCTTAAATGTTCATCGATAGTGGCTCCTACATTAGTTGAATGTCAAGAACACTTTTCTCAATGATGACCTTCTAGAGACAGTCTACATGCACCAACCTCCAAGGTTTGAGACCGCGGGGGTGTCTCGTGTTTGTCATCTCAAGGAATCTATTTATGATCTCAAATAGTCTTCTCGCACATGGTTTTGACAAGTTTAGTATGGTTGTTCTTGATGTTGGATTCTCTTAGTTTACATTGATGATATTCTGATTATTGGTAATGACTTCAAAGGAATACAAATGATTATGCAACACAAACTCGGTTTTTCAAACAAAAGATCTGAAAAATCTTTGGTACTTCCTTGGGCTTGAGGTAGCAAAACGTCCTGATGGTCTTGTCCTATCTCAGCGGAAGTATTATCTTGACCTCTTCAAGATGCTGGCTATTTAGGATGAAAGCTTGCTGACACTCCTATAGAAGTCAACAACAAGCTCTGCACTCATGACTCTGACTCCGATCTACTACTCCCGAACCCAGAGTATTATCGTCGTTTTGTAGGAAAGCTGATATATCTTTTTGTTACAAGACCTGATATCTCTTTTGTTGTTGGCATTGTAAGTCGATTTATGCATGCTCCACGGACCTCTCATCTACAAGCCGTCGAGCGCATCATCAGGTACCTGAATACTGCTCCGGGACAAGGGCTTGTATACAAACCATCTTCCTCTCTATCTCTGATTGCCTAGTCCGATGCTGACTATGTTGACTCTCTAGATGATCGACACTCCACAAGTAGTTTTTGTACTTACTTTGGAGGACATCATATTACTTGGCGTAGCAATAAGCAATCTGTTGTTGCTCGCTCGTTGTTGAAGTCGAGTATCGTGCAATGGTTGTTGTTGTGCCTGAGCTTACCTAACTTCATAGTCTCCTTGCTAATTTGGGAGTAAAACTTTCCTCACCAACAAGTCTATTTTGTGACAGTCAAGCTACTATACATATTGCCAACAATCTTGTATTCCATGAGCGAGCCAAACACATTGAAGTATATTGTCACTTCATTCTGGAGAAAGTTCAATTGAAAAAGTTGGAATTAAAACATGTTCCTGCTACCAGACAAGTTGTTGACATTCTCACCAAGGCCTTACCACGACCGTTGTACTATCAGTTTTTATTCAAGCTTGATGCTTATGATTTGTATGCTCCAGCTTGTGGGAGAGTATTGAAGAAAATATGTAAAGACCCGAATAAGGCTCATATTGTTATTTAGTTTAGTCTCACATCTTAGGATGAGAATCCTCTCCTCTTTCTCTTTTTATATAAGTGCACAAACAAATGTATTCATAAAAGCAAGGAGATTAAGAAATTAATAAAATTTCTTTTTATTTCTCTATCATGTGCATTTCTACATCATGAGGGAATCTCATGATGTGGCAAAGTAAGAAACCTTATGTGATAGCAAGAACAAGCATAGAAGCCGAATACAAAGCGATGCCATATGTGAAGGCTTATAGCTTCACTCTGTAATGCATGATCACAGTTTACATGATATAAGACCGATTCGGCTCTATTGCGGCAATAAATCAACAATTAACATTGCACATAATCCTGTCCAATATGATCAAATAAAGCATATTAAAATTGATACACAGTTCATTAAAGAACATTTGGAAAAACGAAATGTCTACACACTGATTGTCCAATCTCAAAATTATCTCGGAGGTAGCAGAGCATTAAGTGTGACACTTTTGTTGATAATATTTCTAGCTGAGAATGATCGATATCTACTCTCATCTTAAGGTGGATTTGATGTTGTCAGATCTCTCATGTTTCAAATGCAGGTTCCTCCTTTCTATTGGAACTCTCCTGTCTCTACTGTCTGTCATCTTATCAATCACATGCCCCTGTCCATCCTCAACTTTGTGGCCCCAGTCACTCTCCATTACCAATCCAAGGCTCTCTTCTCTCTCACACCTCATGTCTTTGCATGTACTGGTTATGTCCATAACCTTGGTCCACCAAATGACAAATTTGTCCCACGGGTTACAAAAGCTATGTTTGTTGGATACTCTCGCACTCAGAAGGGGTATGTTTGATATTCTCATACTGACGGGAAGTTGGTTGTGTCTGCTAATGTCACTTTTCGTGAAGACCAACCATATCACACCATCCCTATTGATTATCTTCTTCCTCCTCTACCTCGACCCACGGTTCCGGTCACGTCTCTGCTTCCAACACTTCTTCCCACACCTACTCCACCACTAGTACAACCTAATAAACCACATATCATTCAGGTTTACACTTATGCCCCCCTCGATCTGATGCCCCGCAACAGCTTCCTACTACCGTTGTACTCTCGCGGTTTGTTGATTCAGCATCACCCTCTACGGCTCATCCCATGGCGAATTATGCCTCTTTACAACATCACTCCACATCTTAAATTTGCGCTCTCTCCCTCTCCTCCATTTCTATACTTAACTCTTTAAAGGAGGCTCTCCAGCATCTGGGGTGGCGCGCTGCCATCGATGAAGAAATGACTGCTCTCTGCGCCAATCGGACTTGGGATCTTGTGATTCTTGTCTCTCTATCTCTTGGACATAGTTGTGTTGGTTGCAAGCGGATCTTTACAATAAAACATGCAGCGGATGAGACGGTTGATCGTCTGAAAGCTCGGCTTGCGGCCCGGGGGGTTACTCAACAATACGGGCTTGATTATGATGAAACGTTCTCCCTAGTTGCCAAGTTAGACTCTGTTCAGGTTCTGCTCCCCTTAGATGTTCATTGTCAGTGACCCCTACATTAGCTAGACATCAAAATGCTTTTCTGAATGGTGACCTTCTAAAACTGTTTACATGCATCAACCGCCCAGGCTTGAGACAACGGGGGAGTCTCATGTGTGTGTGCTTCGAACATCTATCTATGGTCTCAAACAGTCTCCTCGGTCGGTGTTTTGAAAAGTTCAGTAAGTCATTCGTGAGGTTGCTTCAAGAAAAGCTCAACAGACTTCTCCCTTTTCACTCATCATCAATCAACCGAGACGGTCATACTCCTAGTCTATGTGGATGACATTTTAATTACTGGTAATGAATCCACAAAGATACAACAAATCAAACAACATTTAAACTTTGACTTTCAAATCAAAGATCTGAGAATCTTCGGTATTTTCTTGGACTTGAGGTAGCAAGATGGCCTAATGGTCTTGTCTAATCGCAACGAAAGTATTGCATTGACCTTCTCTAAGATGTTGGCGGAAACCCCGGCGGAGGTCAACCACAAGTTGTGTGCTCATGAATCTAACTTTGATTCACTGCTTCCAAATCCAGAGTACTATCGTCATCTTCTAGGAAACTGACATATCAAACAGTTATGAGACCTGATATCTCATTTGTGCTTGTAGTCAGTCAATGTATGCATACTCCACGGATCTCTCATCTTTAGGCAGTCAAACACATTCTCAGGTATTTGAAGACTGTTCCTGGACAAGGATTCGTGTATAAGTCATCCTCCACTCCATCTCTTATTGCATACTCTGATGCGGACTATGCGGGCTTGCTGGATGATCGACGGTCCACTACTGGTATCTGTACTTACTTTGGAGGAAATCTTATTACTTGGCGCAGTAAGAAGCAGTCTGTGGTTGTTCGCTCGTCTGTTGAAGTCGAGTACCGTCCAATGGCGGTTGTTGTGTTAGAATTTACTTGGCTTGAGAGTCTTTTTGGGGATTTGGGAGTTAAATTATTCTCATCGGCAACCCTGTTCTGTGACAGTCATGTTATCATTCATATTGCTAAGAATACAGTATTTCATGAGCGAACAAAACACGTTGAAGTGACTGTCACTTCGTTCGAGAGAAGGTTCAGTTGAAGAAGCTAGAATTAGAGCATGTTCCCGCGTTTGGGCAAGTTGTTGATATTCTTACCAAGCCTCTACCACGACCATTATATCATCAGCTTCTATCCAAGCTTGGTGCCTACGACTTGTATGTTATAGCTTGCGGGAGAGTGTTGGAAAAGCCATGTATTTAGGCCTATTAGATTTAGAATTATCCCACATCTTTAGTTGGAATTCTTCTCCTCTCTCTCTTCCTATATATATGTGTACTCTCTCCAACTGTAAAGACAATTTTGGATGAATAAGATCTATATATATATATATATCTATACTATATTAAAAGAAGTATCACTTTGGGTTCCATGGCAAGATAAAAGAGACATCAAACAAATCTAAACCGTTCGATCGATCATATCCGGACTGCAAATAAAATATCCCAAAAAAAATCACACATATTTCTCTCTCCTCATCCCGATACCAGCAACCCCCCTCCCGTTTTTACACCCAGCCCCGCCCTCCCCCCCCCCCTTCCACTGCCGCCGGCGGCGGAGCCGCCGGCGGCCTAACTGGCGGGTTCGCCGGACTCCGGCGAACCCTCCGGGGGTTGTCCGGCGGGCAGGGCCACCGCCGACGGTGGCCCTGCCCGTGAGACCCAAATCTGGGTCTCACGGGCAGGGCCACCGTCGGCGGTGGCCCTGCCCGCCGGTCGCCGGACAACCCCCGGAGGGCGCCGGAGTCCGGCAAACCCGGCGGAGGGCGCGGAGACCGGCGAAACCCGCCGGAGGGCGCCGGTCAGGCCGTCGGCGGCTCCGCCACCGGCGGCAGTGCAAAGGGCGGGCTGGGCCAAAAAAACGGCGGAGCCGCCGGCGGCCTGACCGGCGGGTTCGCCGGACTCCGGCGAACCCTCCGGGGGTTGTCCGTCTGCGGGCAGGGCCACCGTCCTGCCACCGCCGATGGTGGCCCTGCCCGTGAGACCAAATCTGGGTCTCACGGGCAGGGCCACCGTCGGCGGTGGCCCTGCCCGCCGGTCGCCGGACAACCCCCGGAGGGCGCCGGAGTCCGGCGAACCCGGCGGAGGGCGCCGGAGACCGGCGAACCCGCCGGAGGGCGCCGGTTCAGGTCGTCGGCGGCTCCGCCACCGGCGGCAGTGCAAAGGGCGGGCTGGGCCAAAAAAACGGGGGGGGGGGGGATTTAGGAATAAATAATATATAATATTATTATATATATAATATATATTTAAATATATATATTATATAAACATATATATATATAAATTTATAATATATTATATATATATTTTATATATTTATATTATATTATATTACATAGGTGTGAAGCCCGCCGGGGGCGGCGAAGCCCGCCGCCACGACTGGGTACTGTCGCGCGGGGCACGAGTGCCGGAGGCCCGTGCCTGTCACTCGTGTGTCTATATATATATACACACACGCGCGCGAGTGACAGGCACGGGCCTCCGGCCCGATGGCTACGCGCCACAGTACCCGGCTGGCGACGGCGGGCTTCGCCCACACCCCGGCTGTTTTTTATAAGCAATTAATATATATATAATATTTCTTTTATATATATATAATATTAATTATATATTTATAATATTAAATATAAAATATTACATACAGGCGGGTGAACAGTTGCGGGCGAACTGTTCACCCGCCAGTTTTTTATAAAAATATTATTATATTTAATATTAAATATATATTTATAATATTAAATTATATATTTATAATATTAAATATAATTATTACATACAGGCGGGTGAACAGTTGCGGGCGAACTGTTCACCCGCCTGTTTTTTATGAGGGTCGAGGGCAAGAGAGTGCTAGCTTCAGACGAACCGTTATTTGGATTTTCAGGAGAAAGAAAGGAGGTAGAAGGAGGGGTAGGGCTGCACGTGAGGTTGGGGGGCGTGTCACGGAACTGCAGGTTCGTGATCGTGGACGCCCCAAGAAGCTATAACGCCATCTTTGGGCGCCCCCTCATCAGCGCCTTTCGCTGTGTCCCCTCCTCGTTTCATCAATGCCTCAAGTTCAACAACGGAGGGGTACAAGTTAGGATCAGGGGGGACCCGAAGGTGGCGAGGCAGTGTTACGTGACAGCGGTCAACACCATTTCTTGGATGACAGAGGCAGAAGAGCTGGAGAGGGAGATGGAGGAGCAGGAAGAGATTGTGGGAGAAGAGGAGGTGAGCCTAGAGGAGGCGAGGGAGTTGAGAGGGAGGCCCTGAGAGGCGTGGAGGTTGAGCAGGAGCAGAGTGAGAGCCTAGGGGAGGCGATGGAAGTCGAGGAAGCAGGAGGGGAGGAAGAGTATGTGCAAGAAGAGGGGGCAAGAGCCGGCTGGGAGCAGTCGCGGCTGGAACTGGCTGGAGAAGTGATGAAGATGGAAGTCTTCACCAGCGCCGGCCAGGTACAGTGGGTCCGGATCAGCGGGGGCCTGAGTCCCGAGGACCAGGAGCTTGTTCGGGCTTGCATCCAGAGCAACGTAGACATCTTTGCTTGGAGCGCAGCTGACATGCCGAGCATCGATGCAGACGTGGCCTGTCATCGCCTGAACTTGGACCCGTGGACGCGCCCCATTCGCCAGAAGATGAGGACCATTGCTACCAAGCTGGAGGAGCCTATCCGCGAGAAGGTCAAGAAGCTTCTGGAGGCTGGTTTCATCTCGGAGATTCAGTATCCATGCTGGATCTCCAACGTGGTAATGGTGAAGAAAGGGGGAGGGAAGTGGCGCATGTGTATTGATTTTTCTTTATTAAATAAATCATGCCCCAAGGATTGCTACCCCCTGTCTCGAATCGACGTGTTGGTTGATTCAGCCGTTGGTTTTTCTATTATGAGTTTTTGAATGCTTTTTCAGGTTACCATCAGATCTGAATGCACCCTCCTGATGTCAAGGACGTCTCCTTCATCACGAGGGAGAGATGTTTCAGCTATAAGATGATGCCCTTTGGGTTGAAAAACGCAGGGGCTACATATCAATGCATGATGGATCGAGTCTTGCAGGGTCAAAGGGAGAGGAACCTGGAGGTCTATTTTGATGACCTGATGGTCAAGAGCAAGTGTGTGGACTCGCACCTTCGGGACCTGTAGGAGACATTCGCCTCTCTGCGGAAATTCAAGATGAGGCTGAACCCCTTGAAGTGCATCTTCGGGGCAAGCTGCGGGAAGTTCCTTGGGCATCTCCTGACCCCGGCAGGGGTGGAGCCTAACCCGGATAAGGTGAAGGCCATCCTGGAGCTGGAGTCATCACGCAACACTAAGGAGGTCCAGCGCTTGACAGGCAAGCTGGCCAGGCTAAGCAGATTCCTCTACAGGTCAGGAGAAAAGTGCTCATCATTCTTCAAGGTGCTGAGGGGTACTCAAAGGTTCGAGTGGACTGCCGAATGTGAAGAGGCTTTCCAAATGCTGAAGAGGCAGCTCTCCCAGGCTCCTCTACTTCAAAGCCCAAAGGAAGGGGAGGACCTAGCCTTGTACCTCGAGTTGGAGCCGAGGCCGTGAGCTCGGTCCTGGTCAGGGAAGAGGGAAAGAAACAATTGTCAATCTACTATGTCAGCAGGATCCTGAAGAAGGCGGAGCTCCACTACCCCATCTTGGAAAAGCTGGCGTATGTCTTAATCGTTTCGGCCAGGAAGCTCCGGCCGTACTTCCAAGCGCATTCAATCAAGGTGGTTACAGACCATCCCCTTCAAAAGATTTTTGAGGGAGTGGAGCACTCAGGTAGGTTGGCCAAATGGTCTATCGAATTGAGTGAGTTCGATATCTCATTCGTGTCAAGGCTCTCCATTGAGGCACAGATGGTGGCTGACTTCTTGGCGGACTACGTTGTTGAGGTCGGGACCGAGGAGCCGTGGCCGCAGGAGGCGTGGAAGATGATGGTTGATGGGGTCTCGGGAAAGCACTCCCTCGGAGCAGGGGTGGTGTTGATAAGCCCTCAAGGGGTCACCATAGAACAAGCGGTGGTATTACACTTTCCAGCAACCAACAATCAGGCAGAGTACGAGGCCGTGATAGCCGGCCTTCGTTGGGCAAAAGAGCTTGAGATCCAGGATGTGGAGGCTTTTACGGACTCGTTGGTGGTGGCATCACAGATCCGAGGAGAGTTCGAGGCTCGGGAGCCCACCCTTGTGAGGTACTTATCCAAGGTGAGGGCAATCATCGGAGGGTTCCAGACATTCTCAATTCAACATGTTACAAGGGAAGAAAGTATAGTTGCCGATCGATGTGCTAAGTTTGGACCTCGGGGAGGAGGGACCTTGACTGAGCTATTTCGACCGGCTATCGAGGAAGGAGAGTTGATGGAGGTGGATCGGCAACCCTCGTGGGTGGATCCATTGGTGACCTTTCTGAGCACTGGCGAGCTTCCGGAGGGGACCAAGGACGGAAAAAGCTTCAGGCACAAGGCAGCTCATTACCTAATGCTGGAAGGGGGGTTGCATCAGAAGATGTTGTCAGGGCTCCTGGCAAGGTGTGTGACCGAGGAGGAGGTCCCGAGGATCCTGGAGGAGGTGCATTCAGGAGAGTGCGACAGTCACTCAGGGGGAAAGACGTTGGAAGCAAGGGTGGTAAGACTGTTGAAGGCAAAATTTGACTTCGACAAAAGTTTGAAATTCAGGGGTGTAGCCAACACCTACTCACCCCAAGCTCTGCCCTCCGATTGATTGTAAAGGACTAGAAACCTACCCAGAGCCTCAGCAGGGAGGTCCCACCGCTTACCCAGAAGATCTCTGAGAGCTTCCCCTCCAAAGCTAAAAGCTGGGCTTGGAGCTCCTCAGAAAGCACATGAAAACTCTTAAAATCCTGGGAAAAAGGTGCTTCTGAGTCGACCTGAAATTACCAAAGTACCCTTGATTGGGTCTGCCAACAGCCAAACTCTGTTGTTCTGAAGAGTTATATGCAGACCACCAAGGGTAAAAAGGTAAAATTACCCGGGGTAGGAGAGTAAAATCCCCCATGGGTATAAAATTGTCAAAACGGCCTTCTCTCTATATGGCGAGTAGGGAAGCACCTATTATTATATTTATAATATTATAATATTATATATAAGAAAAATATAAACAGACGGGTGAACAGAGGCGGAGCACTGTTCACCCTCCTGTTTAGTCCCACACTGCCTGTAGAAATATTATTTTTGGGTATAAATATAGTTCTTTAACAACGTGTTGTTAAAGAAATTTCTTTAGCGGGGTGGCGGGCGTGCATGCTTTCGTGGGCTTGTGGGTTGGGCGGCCCGCTGGTGTATTTTGCTAAATTAACCCAATTTTGAAATTATTTCAAGTAGGTTTAGGACTGTCTAGAGTAAGTTTAGGAGGCCTATAAAAAGTCTGGAGAGACGGTGCAATTTGATCTTACGGCTGATATAATATCATGCCAGATTGGACGGCCGAAATCGCTCCAATGAGTTTAAAATTCATGCATTTCATATTTCTATTATAGTGGTAAAGATATATATATATATATATATATATATATATATATATATATATATATATATATATATATACATATATACGCATAAATTAAAAGTTAAGACATAAATTAAGCGATCTAAACTCTGTGTTTATTTGAGCGATATATTTTCCAAAAAACTTAAAAATCAAACTTTTGCGTCAAAATTTAAGCTGTGCAGTTCCCAAATGTTGTGAAACATCTCCTAACAATGTTTCAATAATTCCACCGAATGATTACACATAAAACAGTTCATGAAATAAACAACAAAAAAACTCGGAAATCGAGGCTGAAAGTGATGTGACATCCCAAATATTGCATAAATTTTATTCTTGTTAGAGAAGCCCATTTGACAATGACCCATTATGTATTTTTTATTGTTATTTCTCTCCTCTTTAGTCTCACATCATGTATAGGACCTTCTTCTCTCTTTCTCCATCCTATAAATATGTACTCATTCTTTGTATTTGATACAAGTGAACATATATACAAGGTTCCTTTTTTTCATCTCTACATGGTATCAGAGCCAGGTTGCGGACTCCCGAACTCTGTCCGCCTCTTTTGATCTCCTGCGGCCTGCTCGTCTACCCACTGCGGCCTGCAGCCTACTGCGACCTTCGTTTGTTCAGCGGCCTGCTCTTCTGTATTCGCTTCCTGTTCTTCACCGTGGTTCCGCCCCCCTCCCCCTCAGGCTTCTTATAGCCACTTCTCTCCTTGTACCGTGGGGCCCACCTCTCCCTACAGTTCTCATTCAGTCCGATGCCTCTCTGCAATCCGCTGCTACCTCCTCTCCTCCCTGTAGGCTGTTAATATCCGTTGCGGGCTCCCTGCACGTGGACTATTCACGGTCGCTGCGTTTTCCCTCTTGGGGACTGCTCCAGTCCGCCGCGTCCCTATTCAACCCCTTCTTCTCGCTCAGCCCGCTGCGGGCTCCTCTTATCCTCTGCGGGCTCTTTTTGTCTGTCGTGCTCTGCTATCCGCTGTCTTGTCGCTGGAGTCCTACTCGCGACCTCTTACTCGTCGCGGTCTGTTTCAGCTCGACGTGATCTGCCTCTTGTCTTACTCGGGGCTCTTCTTGTCCGCCGCGCTCTGCTATCTGCTGCCTTTTTGTCGTTGGAGTCCTACTCGCGACCTCTTACTCGCCGCGGCTTGTTTCAGCTCACCGCGATCTGCTTCTCCATCCCGCTGCCTTCTCTTTCCTCTTGCGTCCTCTTTTGCTCTGACCGCTGCTGTGCTCAGCCAGACCGTACGGACTGTTGTCTGTCCGCATTTAAGTCGCGGTTTCTTCTCCATGTCCGCGCGCCTTCCTCTTGCAGCCTCTTTTGCTCTGACCGTTGTTGTGCTCAGCCAGACCGTGCGGATTGTTGCCTGTCCGCTTCTAGGTCGCGGTCTTCTCCTTCCCTCCCTGCAGTGCGTGGTTTCCGGGCTCCGCCTTTGGTCGTGGCCTCCTCCTTGTCGTTGGTGTCTTCACACCGTGACCGAGCGGTCTCCCCTCTAATCGGGCGACTTCCCTACCCATGCGGCCTCCTCTCTTGACGGTCTTTCTCCTAGCCGCAGTTCGTCTTCATGGCCTCTTCTGCTGACTCTACCAGCACGGCGGTTTCTCCTGCAGACCGCCCAGCCTCTCTTCCGGAAGTACGTGATGAGCTCCAGATTATTACTATTTCTCTGACCGGTAAGAAGAATTTTGTGGAATGGGCGCACTCTGTTCGCCGGGTCCTGCAATCGAAGGGGTTTCTTCAACACTTGACTCAGGTCGTTACCGGTACTCCTACTGACGACAGGTTACGCAACGATGGTCGTGTGCAGACATAGATCCTTAACTCTCTTGATGGCGAGTCTTATCGCCTGGCCATGTACCACGAGACGGCCAAGGGCATGTGAGACGAGCTCCATACCCTCTACTCCAGCAAAGATAGTCTCCACCATTTGTATGACATTATCACTGCACTTCAGGCCCTTGATAGTGGTGGGGCAACCGATCTGACCTCCTTTGTTGCCCAGACTCGGTCTCTGGTCGAAGCTTGGATCCAACATCAGCCTCCTACTGTGGACTTTGCTGCCCAACGTGCCCCGAAAGAAGTTGTTGGTATCGTCATGATGATGTCTCGGGTCCCGCATCACCTTCACAGTGTGCGTGCTCAGATCCTCTCCCCTACAGTTACCCCGTCCTTATCGGATGTGTGCTTGATGCTTCTCAAGGTCTCCCCGCCTTCGGATTTTCTGGACCTCCTTCTCCGGCCCTTGTCCAGCAGGCCCCTGCACCTTTACTACCTCTCCCTTCTTCAACTCGTGGGGGCCGTTCTGATTCTCGGGGACGTGGTCGGGGTGGCCGGCTGCGGCCTAAGTGTTCTTTCTGCGGCAAAGACGGGCATCTTGAAGCCACGGGTTATCGCAAGCATGGTCATCCTCCTCGTCCGCAGGCCTCTGTTGCTGCCACCAACTCCTCTCCCACTCGTACTGACCTCGACGAGGTTCGCCTTCAGCTCCAGCATCTTCATCGCCTGCTCAGCCGCCTGCCGGCCTCGGTTTCCTCCGCTGGCTCCATCTCCAAAGAAGGTATCGCCTGCCTTACCATTGGCCCGCGATGGATCTTCGATTTTGGTGCCACTCATCACATCATCTCTGTTCAACCGCCTCAGTACTTGCCTTCTCCTCACCCGAAGTACATTACTGTGGCCAATGGGGCAGCTGTCCCTGTCTCTGGCTATGATGATATTCCTCTCGCCTCCTCCCTTCTCTTGCGCTCGGTTCTTCATGTTTCGGGCTCTTCTTTCAATTTACTTTCTGTTGGTTGCCTTACTACTGACTTAAATTGCTCCGTGACCTTTACTTCTTCTCCGATATAGGATCAGCAGACGCGGACTATCATTGATAGGGGGCAACTGCAGAACGAGCTCTACCTTCTTGATGACTCTCCCACTCTTCTCGCATCTGTCTCCTCTTCGGATTGACATCGACGTCTTGGTCATGCTCCTCTTCCCGTCCTCCAAAAGGCTCTCCGGATATATCTATTCCTGCTTTTCAGTGTAAAACCTGTATTTTTGGCAAGCAGCCACGTTCATCGTTTCCTTCTCATTGTACTCGGAGCTCTGCTCCTTTTGTTTTGGTACACTCCGATATATGGGGTCCGTACAAAATTACTAGTATTTTTGGCTACCGTTATTTTCTTACATTCATCGATGATTATTCTCGCATGACATGGTTGTATCTGCTTCGTGATCGTTCTGAGCTTCCCTGCATATTTCGGGCCTTCATTCTTGAGACTCGCACTCAATTCTCTGTGCCCATTCAAACTATTCGCACTGATAATGCGCGGGAGTACACTGGCCATGACTTCACGACCCTCTGCTCTGAATTTGGGGTTATTCACCAAACATCTTGTTCATATACCCCACAGCAGAATGGTGTCGCCGAACGCAAGAATCGTCATCTCCTTGATGTGGATCGCTCTCTTATGCTTCAAATGCGGGTTCCCAAACCATACCGGAACTTTGAGCTCTCCACGGCCTGTTTTCTTATCAACCGTCTACCGTCCTCCATTCTCCAGAATGCTACACCCTTCAGCCTCTTATTTTCCTCCACTCCGGCCTTCCCTCTTACTCCCCGCAATTTTGGGTGTACATGCTACGTTCACCACCTCGGCCCATCTACCGACAAGTTGGATCCCCGTGAGGGCCAAATATGTCTTTGTGGGCTACTCGCGCACTCAAAAGGGCTACGTGTGTTATTCGCCCACTACCCGCAAGGTGACCGTTTCTGCGGATGTCACTTTCCGGGAAGATCTTCCCTTCTTCTATGCTCTGGATCTCGCTCCTCTTCCGGAGTCCGTTGTGCGCCCGGTCATCTCTGTTCCCCGGTCCCCACCTTCCCCCCCTTCCTGCCCAGCCTCTGGTCCTTCCCCAGCCACCTGTCATCCGGGTATATTCTCGTCGCTCTCCTCGTCCCGATGCCCCACTGCAGTCGGCCTCGACCTCTGACGCTCCGCAGCCTGCTGCTCCGGCTCCATCCTCCACCACTCATCCTAAGGCGAATTATGTCTCTCTTCATCGCCTTTCACCGCCACTTCTTCACTTTGCCACATCGTTATCCTCTGTTTTTGTTCCAAACTCTGTGTAGGAGGAGATTCAGCATCCAGGCTGGCGGGGTGCCATGGACGAGGAAATGACGGCCCTTTGGGCCAACCAGACCCGGGTCCTTGTCCCTTTACCTCCCGGTCAGCAACCTGTTGGGTGTAAATGGGTTTTCGTCATCAAACATGCTCCTGATGGCACTGTTGACCGTCTGAAGGCCCGCCTGGTGGCCCGTGACTTCACTCAACAACACGGCCTTGATTATGAGGAAACCTTCTCTCCGGTGGCCAAGCTCAACACCGTTCGTGTTCTGCTCTCCACGGCTGTGCATCGCCACTGGCCCCTTCATCAGCTGGATATCAGGAATGCGTTCTTGAATGGTGATCTTCAGGAAACCGTCTACATGCGCCAACCGCCCGGGTTTGAGACCACGAGGGAGTCTCGTGTGTGTCTTCTGAAGAAATCCATCTATGGTCTCAAACAATCCCTCGGGCGTGATTTGACAAGTTCAGCAAGGTTGTTCGGGACATGGGGTTCACTCGAAGTTCCGCAGACTTGTCCCTATTCACTCGACACTGGGCAACAAGAACGGTTCTTCTGCTGGTTTATGTTGATGACATCCTGCTCATTGGGTATGATTCAAAGGGGATTCACACGGTCAAACAACATCTTAGCACTGTGTTTCAGACCAAAGACCTGGGCATCTTCGCTACTTCCTCGGTCTTGAGGTCGCACGACGTCCGGATGGGCTTGTCCTCTCCAAACGAAAGTATTGTTTTGATCTCCTCAAAGATGCTGGCCAGTCTGGTTGAGCTACTACTCCGATGGAGGCAAATCACAAGCTTTGTGCTCATGCCTCTGATGATGATCTGCCTCTCCAGAACCCGGAATATTATCGACGTCTTGTGGGAAAATTGATCTACCTAACGGTCATGAGGCTTGATATATCGTTCGCTGTTGGGATTGTCAGTTGGTTCATGCATGCTCCCGGGTTTCTCATCTCCAGGTGGTTGAATGGATTCTCCGATACCTTAAGGCAGCTTTGGGTCAAGGTCTGGTTTACAAAACCTCCAACTCTACTCCAGCATTAGTTGCATATTCAGATGCTGATTATGCTGGCCCCCTGGACGATTGGCGGTCCACCGGCGGATTATGTACATATTTTGGCGGTCATCTCATTACATGGAAAAGTAAGAAACAAGCCACGGTTGCTCGATCCTTCGCGAAAGCTGAATACCGGTCGCTGACATCGGTTATCTCAGAACTCACATGGATCGAAAACCTCCTTGTTGACCTGGGGTAAACCTTCCTTCATCTGTTGTTCTATTTTGTGACAGTCAAGCGGCAATACACATTTCAAAGAATCTGGTATTTCACGAGCACACAAAACATATCGAGTTAGACTGTCATTTTATTTGGTAGAAAGTTCAAATGAAGAAACTTGAATTAAAGCATGTTCCGGGCACTGATCAAGTTGCTGACATTCTCACGAAGCTTTATCAAGTACCTTATTTTACCAGTGTTTGTCCAAGCTGGGTGCATATGACTTGTACGCTCCAGCTTGTGGGGATTTGTTAGAGAAGCTCATTTGACAAAGACCCATTATGTATTTTTTATTGTCCATCCTATAAATATGTACTCATTGTTTGTATTTGATACAAGTGACATATATACAAGGTTCCTTTTTTTCATCTCTACAATTCTAATAATGCTGAAGTGACTGAAAGGGGTTTGTTGAGACTTAACGTAATAATATCAGCCAAAGATAGTGGACCCGTGGCTGATTCAGTGGTGGCAGAGGAGAATCTAAAGGGGAAGCAGATGGGGCTCAAGCTTATGGGTTGTTGGGTTGATTGGCAACTTGGAGGGGTTGGCGTGATGGGTGGCAGGTGGATAGGTTCTGGATGAGGAGTATTGGGAAGGCTGTCTAGGGTTGGGAATATGAAAGGAAGAGGCTGTGTTTAGTGGAATGTGGTGACAGGGAAACGGAGAGGTGCTAGTAACCTAGAGGTAAGTGATTGCTCTGGTCGTGAAACTATGGTGAGTCGCCGAGGGCTAGTTAGGAGACAGATTGGAGTGGTGGCAGAATGATGCAGACAGGGAGGTTTGGAGGGTCATCGGGATGGGCACTGGAAGTTGAAGAGTAGTTGCGAGGGAAGTGCCAGAGAGGGTATCACAAACGGTGCGAGGGGTCCTACGATCAAGCTGATAGGTTGACAAAACAGTTCATCATTCCTTGGGGATTGCCCACCCGTCTACCAATCATGGTCCTGATATAAATGGAGGATTTAGAGCCTCCATGTATTTTTCCAGTATTAAAAAGTTTTGATTTTACCATAAATTTTTTTTAATCTTAATTTAGACTATTCACGCAATAATTATTTACATAGCTTTTTCGCTACCCAAAAATAGTCAGACTTGTTTACTCGGCCTCTTAATGGCCAGTCAATAAAATAAGCCATTTTAAAAATACAAAACACGTGCACCGAAATTTCGTGGACTGCCGACATAAAATAAGCAGGTAATTGAAAATGCAGAAAAATAAAAACATGCACCAAAATATGCTGAAAAATATGACAATGCAGGAAATAAAAAAAATGAAACTAAGATATGGAGGTGCTTCCATATGAGACGCGGGTTAAAACAAAACAGCTAAAATTGCATACAACTTTAATACTATAATAAAAATTCATTTAATTAAGATAGACATAATTTGTTTGATATTTTGCATCATTGTTTTTATTTTTTACTTCTTATTGTGCATCCAATTAACTCCAATATTACTTTTGCATGAAAACATACTGGCTCACATTCTACAAAACGATATAATTAATTCATATCACGTAAATCTCGAGTTACCTTATCCCCTTCATTCTGCTCCAACAAAAGATGCTCTATTCATAAAACTAGCAACCCACGCCTGAATATGCATTTTCTGTCTTTAGATAAGAATATGTATTTTCTGTCTTTAGATGTCAGAAGCACAATGACATCTTCATTGTCTTCAGGCTCAATTTTCGCAAGTGAGAAGCACATTGGGTTCTTCTGCATTGTTGTTCTTCATAAGGATGGATATTTCTTGCACATCATTTATCTGCTCTCGAACATAATGACCAAATTAATGATGATTATAACATTCCATGTTTGTGTTTTTATACCTTGTTGGGGTTTTGTCTCCAATATCATCTTCTACCTCGACTATGAAAGTCATCGTTTCTCCATTCTTCATTGGAAGATATGTAGCCCCCTCTTGCTCTTTCATGACCATGCCCACGTCCTCTTCTACTTTTGAAAATCCAATTGATGCGAGGTAGGCCGTGAAACTTGGGTGCGCCGACGCTGATGTAACCCTAAGTGAAAATGCAAGACGGACTCGATGACTTTAGCCAAAATGATGCATGTACAATTTCATTTTAACCTGAAAATAGAACTTAGCAGTGATGCTTATATAAGCTCGGCAAATTAATCACAAGGTAAACTTGAATTTCAAGTGAGCAAACAATGTTGCATTCGATTGTGCATGAGGTGCTTTTAACTATGAATCTCCAAAAAATAAACTTAATAGGATAAAGGAAAATGCAAACGATGCAACGCGCCCAAATTCCCAAACAAATACAAAGCCTTTTCCGATATTTAATAATGAAGTAAATAAACACAATACACGGTTACTCACATACCATTGGAAATCCGGCTGCAATGGTGGGTGGTAGCGGGTCCCAGGAGGAAGGTCTGTCGGAGGTGGTCTGTAGGAATGTTTAGGGCAGGAGAATTGTGAAGCACGGGGAGTGGAAAAGCAATCGTTGGATATGGCTTTATTGGAGGTCGACTGATGGATGGCAGCTCTGTTGTTGGTTGTTGGACTTCAAGCAGGGAGGGATTGCGGCACTGGCTGGTGGATCCGCGTCAGAAAAGTGGGTGGGGGTAGAAGAACAATGTGCGGTGGAGGGACTAATGTGGAACAACTGTTGCGGTTTGCTGGAGGATCCATGACAGGGGATGAGGCGGCAAGAAGAAATACAGTGTAGGTAAGGCTGTTGTTGCGGCTTGTTGGATGATCAACGACAGGGGTTGAGGCATCGTGACTTGCGGATTCAGAAGGAGAAGGATCAACGATGATGAATAGGAGTGGAATCAGGCGCCCAACAATATGATGTTATGGACCGCTCATTCACAGGCCTAATCCTGCCGGTCGAGCCCATAACATGGGCCGCGGCCGTGCACACCCAACCCTTCTCCGCACGTGTTCTCGGTGCGGCGGGGTGTTGAGGTCGGGTCTCGAACCCTTTACCTCCTTGATGTAAGCTTTTAACGCTAGCTCACATCACCAACTGAGCCGCGGATCAGTTGGTGATGTGAGCTAGCGTTAAGAGCTTACATCAAGGAGGTAAAGGGTTCGAAACCGGCCTTAACACCCCGTCGCACCGAGGACACGTGCGGAGAAGGGTTGGGTGTGCAGGGCCGCGGCCCATGTTGTGGGCTCGACCGACGAGATTAGGCCCATGAATGAGCGGTCCATAACATATGACTTCGTATTTCCCGTCTTCCGTGTGACGACCCACAAATGCGCCAAATAATTTTAGGCAAATCAAATTTTTTACGAATAATTTTCCCGTTTTCATTTACGTTTCATTTCATTGGTTACATTTACTTCATTTATTCATTTTGGGTGCCAATAGCTAAGTGGGCTTGTAAGTGGGCTGCCTTTAGTGGTGGGCACGCTGAATTTGAGTTAATGTGTTTGCTGATTTTTATGTGTGTTGGCTGATTTTGATACTTGGATAACCAAGTGTTGGCTTGTTGTACTTTGGGGGCTGATTTGACGACACCTCTAAGAGGTGCAATAACTCATTTAATTGGATTTTGTCTTATAACCTCTTATCTCTTGTTATAAATAGAGCCGAACTTCTCTCATTTTTTTCACTCCCTCCTCTCTTCCTCTCTTGTCCTTTGTGTGGTTGTGTTGCGGCTTCTCCCTGCTGATCCCTGCTGCTTCTCCCTGCTGATCTCTGCTGCCCCCAAGTTGTTGTTCCCTCCCTGCTGCTGCTCAATGCTGTTCCCGAGCTGCTGCTACTACCCTACTGCTGTCCCCGAGCTGCTACTGCTTCCCTGCTACTGTTCCCAGCTGATGTTTCCTGTTGCTGTCCGGAACTGCTGTTGCTCTCTGCTGCTGCTGCTCCCTGCTGTTGTTCCCGAATTGCTGCTGGTTCCCCTGCTGTGCTGCCCTCTGTGTAGTTGTTGTGCTGTGAGCTGCCCGTTCTCCTCTCCTCTCTTTACTGGTTTGGCCATTCCTCCTCTATTATAGTAGCTATATTTAAAATATTTTGAGATAATTTCGTGACCATTTTGAGTTATTTTTTGTGGGCTGTTTTGAGGTAGTTTTGTGGTTATTTTGTGGGTTGTTTTGACATTCAATCTTGCTGATTTTAAAGGGCAGATATGTATATTAAGGGGGACTATTTTGCGCTTCTTTTTACGCTATTTAGAAGTTTTTGTGTTATTTAAATGACTGACTTTGAGACTGTTTTTGAGCTAGTTAAGAGTCGTTTTTGGCTATTTTGTGTCGTTTGGCGGCTGAGTTTGAGATTCACAGTCTCGGTTGAGAATTGTTTTGGTTGGACAGCTCGCATTAAGATTTCTTTTGTCGTTTATGTTTACTTTTGGATTTTAACGGATTTTAAATGCCTTTTAAAAACATTAACGTTACGAATATCAATTGACGCAACCCAAATAAAAAGTGCGTACGATTTCAGTGGTTTCCGAGGCACAGGAACAAGAGGATGGTGTCGCAAGATAATCGTGGCAATAATGCGAACAAAAGTACTGATAAAGGCAAGACCTTGGTGAGATTCTTATTTCTTGAATTAAGTTTATTCACGTAATTTCCTATTCTTGTTTACCTTTTTAATAAACATTGCATGTGCATATGAGTTTAAATTAATATCGCTATGAAATAATTATGGGCAAGGTAAATTGAAAACAATACAACTTTCTGATGAGAAATTTTATGTTAAAGCGCACATTTTTATGTAAATTACGCGAAGATAAGAATAATAAAACTCTGGATAAGGAAATGTGAAGGATTCAAATCCGATGATGTAGAGGTTTTCTACTGATGGATTCACCACTAGGGGTGAGCCTACACTTACGCCCTTCGGGAGCGAGGCCCAATTCAAGTTTGTATGCTAGAGCATTTCTTATTTTATGTAACTAAAATTAAGGGGCAAGTTAAGATTCCGTATTGAGTAAATAAAATAAATGATTTATTGTAATGTATGCATATTGCTATCTACTCTTGTTTGCATGTATAACTATTCACGAAAGACTTTTCTCACTTACTCATAATTTTATGACTAATCCATTGTGCACCCATTTTTTTTAGGCAACAGGAACCACTCCGAGTACTCAGAAAGGGATTCCGCCGGAAGAGATGAAGAAGGTATGGTTGAAGATCTTTATAGGCATTGACGAAGCTCATGAAAGGCACAAAGCCACGTGTACCGACCGCGATTGTTATTTTTGTATTGAGTATAGATGAATACTTGTAGTCTTTTAATCGTCAGATGTAAATAAAACAAATGAATGAATAAAATTTTTTATGTTCATGCTCTTTGTACTATGATGATGCGACCTTATTTATTGAAAACATGTTCGATTCTCGAATCATTTGAGAAGTTGAATAGGGAGAGTGGAATTTAGCGATCGTGAGGGTCAAAAGAAAGAAATTATAGTGAAAACTGAATATCGTGAGGTTGTTATTGAGGGAACGTGGGGGTGGTTGAGGGCTCACAGGAAAGTCACAAAACAGAACAAGAAAACTAATGCAGGAAAAAAACGGGGCGTCGCACCCTGATATGTCGCGGTGTCGCACCACGATAAAATTGTCAGTCTAGATTTCTCTCACAATACAAGCAATGAATGAAAATGAGAACACCTGCCCCTATTTATAACGAGAGGGTCGGTTGAGCACCCATCGTGAACAACCATGATCGTTTGATACGTCTGGTGTCTTAAAACACTAAATACAAGCCCAAAAAGACGAAATAAAATACCCTTAAAATGTAAAACGACGCTCCGAACGAGCTAGCGGTCTCGGATCGTCGATCTGATCAATGCATCTCAGGAAAATATGCAAAAAACGGGTCCCGCCGAGTGGTGGTACGGTCTCCTTCATCGAACAGGATCATGCGGCCGATCCGCATCAATTCCCCCCAACTGAAAAACATTCATCTTCGAGAAATGAAGATGAATGAGTTGTCGTCGAAGATCGGAGGTAAGTCTATCAAGCTCCATCGTAGATATCCAAGCATCGTCAAAGGTGAGGTGTCCACTCCACTACACCAAGTAACAACAAGAAGGTTCGTCTGTAGTGGAGGTACACTCATCCATCACAATATCAATAATGTTTTCAGCTCTCAACTCTCGTGCGGGTGGATCTAGAAAAACTGGTGGAAACATAGGAGGTGCGGACAAGTCTGCGGGTGCTCGTCCAAGGTGATCAAGGGAAGTGTCAAGCTGTAACTGGGAGGGTGTCAGAAGAGACTCAAGATATGAGTCCTATGCAAGAGAGACTCAATTAATGTGTCCAATATTTCGTATTAAATATGGGATGAGTACTCATACCTGCAGGGAAATCTGTAGGCATTTGTCCCAACTTTCTTTATAACCATATAAGGGCTTATTCACTTAAGTTGTAGTATAGTAGCGGTTCCTTTTAGGAGCGCCTCCTTGCAAAGTACGACCATGACATGCTCGCACACCCGAAAATGTTGCTCACGTATGTGCATATCTGCCCTTATATAATTCAATATTGCTAGTAGTTTTCTTCCAGAAGAATTCATGTATTTCATGCAAATGATGCAAAACATACAACATATGTGAATCATGCAACACAAATGAACCATGCACTAAATGAAAATGAACAAATAATAAATATAAATGATGAACTACTAACACGATCAACAAAGTAAACCGGGGATTTTGGGTACTAAAAGAAACTTCTAAAAGGGGTACATGATCAGAAGGCTCAGATGGTGTGGTATAAAAGAATTCACCGCGCTCGCGATGAACACTCAAATGAACATCGGAGACATCAGTAATAAGATGTGTCAATGTAGTGTGCAAACAGTCTCTGCAAGTGCGGGTAGTAAGATATAAGATCAACGAGTTATGAGAGCACCCTAAACTCGACTGTCCTACTAATGTTAGATACATCCCAGATGAGTAGTGGTTAAACATGTGGTCCATCAGGGGATTCACTTCCAGAAGCAAGGGGAAATATGAGTATGCAAGCAATAACACATCTCCTTAGTATAGTCCTTCCGTTCGTAGTGACCGCACATAGGAGGGGTGTGAGTAGGAGGACCATGCCCAAGCCCAACAAGAGCAGAGTGATCGGGTTGAGCGATATAAGCAAGAGAGCGACAATGATTCTCATCTTGATGATCATGCTGAACGTTTCCCTAAGAGAAAGAAGAAGCTCACGATAAAGAATGTGCAAGCAAACATTATCAAATTCCATGTTGAGGCCTATAAGGAAGACATGCACCCAAACACGGTCTTTGTCCTTCTGAAGGTTGACGACATAGGCAGTGCATGCTGGAATGAAGACATTGAAGTAATCCAATTCTTCATAAAGACGTTCAAATTCTCAGTAGTAGGCAGATACAACCAAGTATCCTTGTTTCAACTCCAAAGCACAACGTGTGAGCTCGTAGATTTGCGTCAAGCTACCAACCTGCGAGTAAGTCTCACGGGCTCGAGTCCAAATTTCATGGGCAGAGTCCAAGAACATATAGTTATGGTACACCAGAAAGGACATGGAGTGAAATAACCAGGCGACAACCAAAGAATCATCACATACTATTTCCTTCGTGAGGGATCAGAACGTGGTGGTTCAAGAACGGCTCCATCAATATGTCTATACAACAGGTGCCTACGAATAGCATGTTGAGTAGCCCTGAATCATTCAAGATAATTCATGCCGTCCAAAGCCATTGCAGTGATCTTCAACGATCCAGATGTCCCATAAATCCAAGGGGAGAGGGCATTTGCAGGAACAAACCAAGGAGTGGATGAGATCACCCATGGGAAAGGAAGGGGCACCATGTAGAAGAAATCAATCAAAAAAGTAGAATGAAGAAGCATCACATCCTACGGTCCTCCCTTAGATAGATCCACCAGAGAGGACATCATAGGATGTGACCATGTTGTCTCTGATGGCTTTCATGGAGGACAAAACGTCCAGATACATGCGACCATGTTATCTTTGATGGCTGTCATGTTGTCTCTGATGGCAGTGGTGGATAAGTTGTGGAGCGACGAGAAGTTGTTGGCCTGCTGTGACGAGCAACCGGTGTCGTTGCGACGAGGATAAAAAGGGCAATGATGAGAAGCTGCTCTGGACCGGTGTGGCGGAGACTAGGAAGCACCGGTACGGGTACGGGTACCAGGTACGATACATACCCGATACGACGGAGCGTCAAATTTTAAAAAAAACAAGGATACGGGTGTGGAATGATACGTTATAACAAATTATATATATATATATATATATATATATATATATATATATATATATATATATATATATATATATATATATATATATATACACGAGTGCCCGACACGGGGCTCCGCCCCTATGGCTACACGCCACAGTACCCTGTCCGCGACGGCGGGCTTCGCCCACACCCAGCTGGCTTCGCCGGCCCACGACGGGTCGTTGCGGGCTGCACCCGCATCAATGCAAGTGTCTGACACGGAGCTCCGCCCCTACGGCCAAGCGCTACAGTACCCAGCAGGTGACGGCCTGGCGGGCTTCGCCCGCCTCACTGCGGGCCTCAGTGCGGGCTGATCCCGCCCCCGGCGGGCTGCGCCCACCCCCGGCGGAAGCCCGCCTCCCGGTGGGCAGTGCCTGGCCCCGGCGAAATCCCGCCTCCTGGCAGGTTGCTCCCGCCCCCGGCCGAAGCCCGCCTCACGACGGGCTGTGGCCGCCCCCAGCGTTGTTTCGACCGCATCGAGGAGGGCACTGCTCGCAGGACGGGTGCCCGCCCCTAGCGGGCCTGGGCTTAGGTAGGATTTAATCCCCGCCTAAGCAGGGGGATTAAATCCCGCACTTAGGCGGGATTTAATCCCGCTAGGATTAAGGATTAAATCCCAGCGGGATTTAATTCCCTGGAATTAAATCCCGCACTTAGGCGGGATTTAATCCCTCCTAAGTAGGTGGGATTATATCCCGCCTAATTTTATTGGTGGGATTATATCCCGCCTAATTTTATTGGCGGGATTTAGTCCCCCACCGCCTTTTTCAAAATACAGTTTTGGTATATATTGTTTTTTTTCTGTAATAGGAAGTGTTGTTATGACGGGCCTCAATTTGGTGGGCTGGTGGGCTTGCTTGCAGGCTGCCTTAGCAGGAATTTTGTGCTTAATTTTGTACTGGGCTGGCGGGTTGTATGGTGCCCTATAAAAAATGCAGATTTGAGATGCCCTATCATAGGTTTAGGAGACCTAAGAAAAAGTATGGACGACCATGATTCGTTATTGTGATCGGACGGTTGCGATGAAATGTATGGTTTATATTCAACGGTCGTGATCTGATTCTGATACTTCTTTATAATAGATAAAGATATATATATATATCACAAATATAATAAATAGTTCTCAAAAATCGAAATATCAAACATAAATCATAACCTAAAGTACAAGTCCACAAATCAATGCAACATAACATGAAGTTTTCAAACATTAAGTATTCATAAATATTACAACATTTAACATCTTATATGTTTAGCCAAAAGAGATAAATTAAACTAAAGTTTACTCATCAGTCGTTTTTTTCTTCGTATTTGTTGGAGATCAACTTCATTGTTGGAGATCAACATCGTCAATCTCTGGTTAGTCTAGAGACAAGTTAGTCGTTTTGTTAATAACTTGTGTTGTATCAACACGTTCAATACACGTACTTGTAACAAAAATATACCAGTACCAGAAACATATTCGGTACAAATACACAATCTAATTGGACGTACCAACGCTTCCTAGCATACACCAACTTTTGTTTACTCTAGAAAAACTAACTCCTATCACAATATGAAGAAGGATGTGTTAAGTCCAAGTGTGTCCACATAGGTGTATCCGTCGAGTATTGGGTACGTATCGGTACCAGATATGTATCTGGTACGAATATGCTGCCTTTGGGAAGTATCCATGCTTCATAGAGCAGAGATGAGAGAAGAAGACGCGCAAAAAAGAGACGCGGGAGCGGCTAGGAGCGACGAGCGGCGAGGTTGGACGCAAGTGAGAGAGGAGGGTTCGGTTGCAAGCAAGAGCGGTAGGTTCGCTCTGATACCAAGTAGAGAGTAAGGTTGTAGATGTCGGATGTCGGGTTCATGTCAGTTTGGGTTTGAAATGTCGTATGTTGGATTGCAAGATATATCGGGGATATTTTACAATATCGGATTTTAATATTTAAAAAAAGATAATGGTATTTATAAACACATTTTTTTGCAAATAAGTAAAAATGTACAGACAAATAACTATACCAATGTACTGACAAATAAGTATTTATAATATTTTCTTTGAAATAATTTTGAAAGATAAAGGAGAAGCTCATGTAATAATGCAAAGTTGGAGAGGAGTTTTTCTCAGCTAATGCAAAAATCATTGTAGCAGAAGTTAACAAAATAATGTTGTAGAAAAAGCTGCAAACCTTGTGTATCCTTCTTGAATCCATAATTACAAGTATGAATACATTTATATAGGGAAAGAAGGAAGAGAGAAATCCTAATCCAAGATGTGGGACTAATACAAATAGAGAGAGAGAGAGAAGAGGAAAGAATGGGCCCCTAGATGGGCCTTAAAGTAGGCTTTTCTAACACTCCCCCGCAAACTGGAGCATACAAGTCATAGGCACCAAGCTTGGATAAAAACTGGTAGTATAGAGGCCGGGAGAGAGCTTTAGTCAGGATGTCAGCAACTTGGCTTGCAGCAGGAACATGCTCTAAATTTATCTTTTTTGCCTGTACCTTTTCTCGGATGAAGTGACAGTCAACTTCGATATACTTTGTGTGTTCGTGGAAGACAGGATTCTTGGTAATATGGATTGTCGCTTGACTGTCACAGAATAGGGTTGCTGGCGATGAGAGACGAACATCCAAGTCTCTCAGAAGGCTCTCAAGCCAAGTAAACTCGGAAACAACAGCAGCCATAGCGCGATACTCAGCTTCAGCAGAAGAGCGAGCAACCACATTCTATTTCTTGCTACGCCAAGTTATGAGATGTCCACCGAAGTAGGTACAAAAACCTGTTGTGGAACTCCTATCATCAATGGACCCGGCATAGTCAGCGTCAGAGTAAGCGACAAGGGATAAAGAAGTGGATGGCTTGTATACAAGCCCTTGTCCTGGAGCGTTCTTGAGATACCGAAGAATGCGCTTGACAACTTGAAGATGAGATGTCCTCGGGGCATGCATAAATCGACTCACGACTCCTACGGCAAAGGAGATGTCTGGTCGAGTAACTATAAGGTAGATCAGTTTCCCAACCAGGCGTCTGTAGTATTCCGGATTCGTAAGCAGCTCATCGGAGTCAGAGCTATGGGCCGATAGCTTGTGATTCACGTCCATTGGAATATTCGTAGGTTTGCATCCTGAATAGCCAGGATCACTAAGAAGATCCATACAATACTTCCTTTGGGATAATACAAGACCATCAGGCTGTCGTGCAACCTCAAGCCCGAGAAAACACAGTAGGTTACCAAGATCTTTGGTCTGAAAGGCGGAGTTCAATTGTTGCTTGGTATATTGTATCCCTGTAGTATCGTCGCCAGTAACGAGGATATCGTCAACATAGACAAGTAGAATCACTGTTCCAGTTGGTCGGTGTCGAGTGAAGAGAGAGAAGTCAGCCGAGCTCCTAGTGATGCCAATATTGCGGACAACCGTGCTTAATTTGTCAAACCAAGCACGCGGGGACTGTTTGAGACCATAAATAGATTTCCGAAGATGACAAACCCGAGACTCCCCCGTGGTCTCAAACCCGGGAGGTTGATGCATATAAACAGTCTCCTGAAGATCACCATTGAGAAAGGCATTCTTAACATCCAGCTGATAAAGAGGCCAATGACGGTGAACAACAAAGGATAGAAGAACCCGGACAGTGTTCAATTTGGCGACCGGTGAGAACGTTTCCTCATAATCAAGGCCCTGTTGCTGAGTAAAACTCCGAGCCACAAGGCGGGTCTTGAGATGCTCAACGGTGCCATCCGCCGCATGTTTAATAACAAAGAGCCACTTGCAGCTAACACAATATTGACCGGCAGGAAGAGGAACCAGATCCCAAGTGCGGTTGGCCCAGAGAGCCCGCATTTCATCTTCCATGGCCGCCCGCCATCCGGGGTGGTGAAGAGTCTCTTGTACAGAGTTAGGGGTGGAGGTAGAGGATAAAGAGAGAGCACTCTGACGGAGTTCCGGAGAGAGGAGGTGAAGAGAGACAAAGTTGTCCATCGAGTGGGCAGTGGAAGCAGTTGTCGGATCCGCAGGTTACAAAGCATCATTAGAGCGGGGCAACTCTCGTAGGGTAGTAGACGAGGGAGAACGTCGAGTGTACACCCGAATGACTGATGCTGTAGGTGGTTTAGGTGGTACGGGTGGGGAAGGGAGGTGGGATGGTGGAATTGACAGGGATAACAGGTCGCGGGAGAGGTGACGGAAGAGGAGGGTCAATAGATGGAGAGTAATATGGCTGATGTTCGAGGAAGGTGACATCAGCAGAAGTAACCACCTTGCGATCCGTGGGAGAAAAACAAATGTAGCCCTTCTGAGTTTGAGAATAGCCCACAAACATATATTTAGTGGCACGGGGAGCAAGTTTGTCAGTGGACGGACCAAGATGATGAACAAAAAACACACAACCAAACACGCGCGGGGTGATGGAGAATGGTGGTTGGGAGGGAAAAAGGAGGTTGAAGGGAACCGCAAAATTGATGATAGAGAAAGGAAGGCGGTTAATAAGAGTGCAAGCAGTTGAAACCGCAAAAATCCAATATTGTTTTGTAACATTCCAATATTGAGGATAGAGGAGCAGGTGGCGATTCTTGCGTTCAACAACGCCATTTTATTGGGGGGTATAGGCACAAGAGGTCTGATGGATGATCCCCAACTTCGCACAGAGGTGAGAGAATGTATGACTTGTGTATTCGCGGACATTATCGGTGCAGAGGGTTTTAATGGTTGTGGAGAACTGGTTGCGAGTTTCAATACAAAAGGTACAAAATACACCGGTAATTCAGAGCGGTCACGAAGGAGATACAGCCAGGTCACCCGAGAGTAGTCATCGACAAAGGTGACAAAGTAGCGGTATCCGAAAACACTTGTAATTTTGTGAGGGCCCCAAATATCGGAGTGAACAAGATCAAAGGGAGCAGGACGCCGAGAAGGATGTGGTGAGAACGTATAGCGATGATGTTTCCCATAGATACAGGACTCACAGGTGAACTCGTGGAAGGACACGTCTGAGAGAGATTTTTTGAGGATGTTGAGAGGAGCATGACCCAGACGTCGGTGCCAGTCAATGGAGCTAATAGACGACAGCACCGTTGGAGGAGACGAGTTAAGGATATTGAGACCATTCGACAGATGCCCTTGTCCAATGATGGTTTGCGTCTTGCAATCCTGCACAACACATGAGTTAGAAGAAAAAATAACAACACAATCGAGGTCAGCAGTGAGTCGACCAATTGAGAGAAGGTTGAACGGAGAGCCCGGAACATGAAGAGCAGAGCGAAGAGTAATGGAGGAAGTGAGGCGAATATCTGTAGCACCAGAGACGGGAAGAGTGTCCCCACTAGCAACAGTAATGAACTGGGGATGCACGGAGGGCAAATATTGTGGTGGTTTCCGTGATGTAATATGGTAAGAGCCCCGGAATCCAAAATCCAGGAGGAGTTATGAGCAAGGCAGGAAGTGTCATCATCGGAAACAGACACCACAGAGCCCGGAGGATAGTCGATCATTTTGCAAGGAGTAGTCCGCAGCAGACCGGTGACAACGCACCAGCGGCAAGAAACGGTCACGACCAGCGTAGGAAGAACAGAGGTCGCAGCGGCTAGAAACACGCACGCTGTGCGGTTAGGAGAAGACCGAACAGAAGCAGACATCTGGCGAATAAGGAACGAGACCGGGCCAAGGAAACCACAGCCTTAGCGGGTCGAGAGGTGGCAATGGGAGAAACCGGGAAGGAGGCCGCCGCGAGAAAAACCAGGTGACAGTGAGAAGAACCAGTCCGCGCGGTCACACCAGCGAATAGGCAAATCGCAACCCAAATGCGGAAAGAAAGAGAGACCGCACGGTCTAGCTGAACACAGTAGCGGTCAGAGCACAAAAATCAGGCCGCAACGGACATGAGCAGACCGCTAGAAGAGGAGAGGTCGGCGAATAAGAACAATTCGCAAGAGAGGATAGGTGGCGCGACTACAGCAGAAACCGCCCGACCAAGGTGTGAAAACACAAGCGGCTGGAGGAGGTCGCGACCAAAGGCGAGGCTGATGGGGAGAGGAAGTCCGCATCGGGCAGAGACAAGTCGCGCGACAGGGAGGAGAAGAGCTGGAGACCGCGACCAAGATGCGGGTGAGAAAGGAACAGCCCGCACGGTCAGGCGGGTCCCAGCAGCGAACGGAGGGGAAGACAGAAGCCGGCGCGCTGGAACAGGTCGCGAGCAAGGCAGTCCGCGGACAGGCAGTAGCAGAGGGCAAAGCCGCGGACTGAAGACAGGCCGCTGCGGGAGGGAGTCCGCAGCGGACAGCGGAGAATAAAAGAGAAGGTGGCCCACGGATTTTGGAGGAGAAAAAGGCTATAAGAAGCAGGGGGGATGTGGATCCACGGGAGAAAGAGAGCAGCAGGAGGCAATGCACAGAAGCGGACTGAGAGGGGCAATCCGCAGAGGCAATCAGATAGAAACGGATATCTCGCGAAAGGCAGGGCGCAGCGAGTTAGATCAGGCCATAAGAGAAGTCGGTCGCAGCGAGACGGAACAGGCCGCAAGAGCAGCAAGCCGCAACGAGCAAGAGCTGGCCGCAACGAGCTGTACCAGGTCGCTGGAGAGATAGGCCGCAGAGTGAGAACAGGCCGTGAGAGAGAGAGAGCGGTCTGGAGGAGAGGAGCTGAGCGGACAGGAATACAGTCCGCAGGAAGCCGAGCGGGTAAAGAAAGGGGAAGCCGCTCAATGAGGAACCTGGCTCTGATACCATGTAGAAAAAGCTGCAAACCTTGTATATCCTTCTTGAATCCATAATTAAAGTGTGAATACATTTATATAGGGGAAGAAGGAAGAGAGAAATCTCAATCCAAGATGTGGGACTAATACAGAGAGAGAGAGAGGAGGAGGAGGAAAGAATGGGCCCCTAGATGGGCCTTAAAGTAGGCTATTCTAACAAATGTTAACAGAAGTTAGAAGTGCACAGGAGAAACAAAAATCACTGCAGATTTACACAAGGTATAAACATAGCTATTGCAAGAAAGAAACTTAACTATAGCATAAGCAAGAAGCTTACAGTAACACAAGTTTAATAAAACTTTTAGATCTTACAACTTGATCAATATAACTCCAAATAAAACTTTCAATTGTCGCAAAAACAATAAGAAGAAGAAGAAAGAAGAAGGGGGCTTACAGTGGAGTGAAGTAGTAGAAACTCTAAAGCTCGACGTCGACTCCTCGCGTCCTCGTCTGCGATGCCGATTCGTAGAAAGCCCGGCGTCGTTGTCTACTCCTCGCCTGCGATGCCGATTCGTTGCCTCGTCGTCGAAGACAGAGCTGTCGAGTGTCGACCACTCCGCCAGAGCTACTCTCCCGTAAAATTTAGGGTAGAGCGAGAAATGTTGAATGCGTGAAATGGAATCGTGAAGTAGGAAAATACGGGTCCCGTGAACTTTGTTTTTTTATATATTAAATATAATAACCGAAATATCGGGTTAGAGATGTATCGATATATCGGGATATATCACCGTTTTTTTACAAAATTATATTTTTGTCAAACAAATCGGTTTCGTTGCGGTTTGCACCCAAAAACTTTATGTCGGTCGACATGTCGGATATGTCGGCCGACATCTACAACACTGGTAGAGAGAAACGAAAATATTATTATTAGGTTAAAACCATTACACAAACATGAGTCTTACCATTATATATAGGACACATGACATATCACGTGTGACACAAAAAAGTATCATATATTCAGCTTAAGTAACTTTTTTTATCATGCTATCTTTCCTAATGATTTAATAGCTCCCATGATGATGATATCGAATACGGCCAAGGTGATCACCTTAAAATTGAAGTTCTAATTTTGGCTCGGGTTAAGTTCAAGTCAAGTCGAATGCCGAATAAAATTCGAGTAAATATCGAACAAAATTTGGGGTTGGGACAATTAAAATGTATTCTCAAGTGGGGAAGTTATCATCCTATTCATTCAACTAGATTTTTGTAAACATGTTCAATATTGTAAAACAGAATCTCAAAGGCACACAATATACAAAGAATATTTAATTGCATATGGTTTTACCTTTAAACTCTCTTGAAGTATTACAAAGGACAGACCAGGAGCATCTTTCTCAAGTAATTCCTTTGTGGCTTCGGGTGTAACATCTCTAGGAGAAAATCCAGTGCCGCCTTCAGGAAAAAGGAGAGATATATACCATGAATGCAGACAGATAAGTAGAGTTCAGACCAAAAACAAAAGAAGTTTCTAACCTAAAGTTAGAATAAGATCAACTCTATCAATATCACTCCACTTCTTCAGAATTTCCTTTATTTTATCCACTTCATCCGGAACTACAGCTGTTGTAACAATAAATGCACCACCAAGTGCTTCTGATGAACTACTTATAACAGAAATGGCTTTTGGACCACTGTAGATAAATTCATAATAATAGTATTAACACAGATCATATCTGTAAACTCTTCCTTAGAGAAAGTAAAAAAAAAAAAGCTTCCATTGCTTCCACAGTACTGAATATAGAGACTTGACCTCTAACTTTATTATCGAAAATATTTCACTCTACCGAAATTCCACTATAATGCATTAAATGCGATTTTACAAGAAAACATTAGATGTAAGGATCAATAGAATTGCTAAATCGTGTGTGCTCTTCAAATAGCAATGCCAACTCCAACAGTTAATGTAGCATCAAAATGTGACCTCTTAGAAATGATGATTCGAAGAGGTGTATCGAGATGCATGCATTTGTTTATCTTCACATAAAAAATTTCTGTTCACATAATAGAATGAGATATCGGTATGGAACTTTATCCATGGCCACTATTTCAACTATATCAGTTGTTACTAATTTTCAATAACCACTTCTAAACAAAATCTATACATGTAATACAATAAATATAACTAACATAACATTAACAAAACATTAAGCTGCCTATAGAAAAAGGAATCACCCTATGGTAGACACTAAGCTTCCTATAGAAGAGTTACCTACTCTGCTTTGCTCCATGTAAGTGACACTATTGAATGCAAGGTTGTATGTCATCGAATTGTTATCCATTAAAAGGTTCTTTATTTCAGTGGACAAGGTTGAGGCTCTGTTTGGTTAAACTGTTGCTGACAGAAAAAGTGTTGATTCTGGAAAACAGAGTTTTGTTAAAAAACTGTTCTGGTGAAACAGAGTTTACAAAACAGAGTTTTTGAAAAGTTGTTTGGATACAAATCACATCCTTCCTTCGGCTCCCTCCTCCCAAAACAAGCGTTTCTCCTGCTGCTAGGATGAACAAAGCAGGAGCTCAGTACAAAAAACTGTTTGGGTGAAACAGAATTCACAAAACAGAGTTTTTGAAAAGTTGTTTGGATACAAATCTCATCCTTCCTTCGGCTCCCTCCTCCCAAAACAAGTGTTTCTCCTGCTGCTAGGATGAACAAAGCAGGAGCTCAGTACAACAAAAGGTAAGAGATGAGATCTTGCGTGAAAACCTAGCGAAATTGGACACAGAAATTTCTGAGAAGAAGAAATTTCTGATCATAAATTTCTGAGAAGTAGAAGAAGAAGAAGAAGAAGAAATTTTTGATCATAAATTTCTGAGAAGAAGAAGAAGAAGAAATCGGACGGGAGGTTCGCCCAGGGATGGACTGGAGGAAATTTTTGCGTCTAACAAATAGGTAAAATTGCGGTGAATAAGAAACGGAGGTTCTCCCATCAGCCGTCTCAAACGCCACTTATACAAAAACCTTCATTTTCTCCCTACCGCACCGCAGCCCATCAGCCGAACCAAACGCCACCTGAATTTGGCATTTATATCATTGAAGCTTAAAATTGCCAGAATTAGCTGACTGAGAGTACCTGTAGGCAACCAGTATAACTCTGCAACCGAGTATGGACACCGATATTGAGACTAATCAATATTTTTTGGTTAAAATTTTCTAGTAAATATCATGTTCCCTATCACAAGATGTCTGATTAAACAATTTTTTCATTTGAAAAATACCAAATCTACTCTACAAAGGACTATTGAAAAGAAACTATTATGAGAGCAAGTATGAGATTCTTGCCTAGGTAGACAGTAAGGCTCTGTTTGGCGCGGCTGCAGCGACTGGAGAAGCAGTGGTGGGAAGCAGTGGTGAAATAATCAGCTGTTTTGCAGAGTGAGGACAGAATCTATGAATCTGTTTGGAAGAGCAGCGTTTGCAGTGTTGTTTATATACATTATATAACTTAATATTTAATATATTTAATATAATAATCTATAGTAATAATATTAATAATACATATAACTTAATATTTAATATATTTAATATTTAATAATAATAATTTAATATTAAAAAAACATCAGCGCTGCAGCCTTTTTGGCTGCAGCACTGCTGCGTTTTCTGAGTCGCGGAACAGATTCCGCGACTCAGAAATAACGGGCCACCGCTCTTTTTAGCAGTGGTTGATGCCATCGTGGAGCCCCTTTAATATTGTTTGGCGCGGCGTTTTGATAAACCGCGGCACCCCACCCCTAAAACGCCGCGCCAAACAGAGCTTAAGCTGTCAACGAGAGGATCAACAGAGACTTTAGAGGGCATCTGATGAGCTTGAACAATGAGGTTTTGTCTGTGAAACAATCACATCAGTCCTGAAACAAGTAGTTGGGGTGTATGAATAAATAGGGATGAAAATTCTGAATCATTCATGAGATGTTAATTGGTACAAAGATGAGAAAGATGGAATTTCGGAATAATGGCAAAGAGCATAGGATGATGTTAAATATGATAATTCATAACACCAACGATTTTTTGGATTACGTTCATTCTAGTCCTTGGAACACTTATCCAAATGCATTTCAAGGTTGATAGCATTATATGATGACTTTCATGGATGATTATTCTTGAAAAATCAAGGTATACTTTCTGAAACAAAAAAACAAAGTCTTTATTAAGCTCAAAATGTGGAAATTCATGATTGAAAAGAAGACTCAAAAGAGATAAAATACTTTTGGTACTTCAATACGAGTAAAGGTTCAGAGTACCATTTAGGCTTGTTAGGCAGGTATGCATAGTGAGGCATTGTGACGTAGGGTAAAGCTCCAATGAGAACTAAGGTTAGATGCAAATTCAATGACGGCAAATTCAATCATGTAAAATAACATTTATAAACCGTATAACTTGATTTCTCCACAACTGAATTAAAGCATTTAAGAATAGGGAAACATAAGAGGAATAAGAGTGCGAGAGTGCACGAAAGTAAATACTAATTAAATGAGAAATTACAAAGACAAATGACTGAAACAAGACTTACAAATCACTCTCTTCGAATAAAGAACAAACACAAGAACCCAACAATAAAGAAATAACGAATAAACCTTGTGTGATGATCCAAATAATGCGCGCAATATTTTAATTATTTCCCTGATTATGAGAACGCAAGGTAATACAGATTTTCGTAATTTTTTTCCAGATGTTTTCTTCAAAGTTTCGTTTCATTTAATTAATTAAATTTCTTCAATTTCTTGGGGGTACTAATAGCCAAGTTTATATATGTGATGACTCATTTTTATTTGGTAACAATATGTAGTAAGTGGTATTATGAGGGCCGCTATTAGTAATTTTGGATTTGGATGGCTGAGTGGTGAGTTGGTTGTGAGTTTGACATGTGGTTTTGGTGTGGTGGCTAAGTTGGATTTGATTTGACACATGAGATGGCTTGTGTTGGCTGGTGGTTTAATTTGAGCATGTTTTGTGACACTTATTGGCATGTGATCGGTGATATTTGGCTGGGTTTCACCGCTGGCCGCTTACTTCTGCCAATAAAAAGAGCCGAGCTCTTTCTTATTCTCGCACATCCCGTTCTCAGCGCTATTCCCGTGCCGCTGCTCCTTCTCAGCTGCTCCTTCCCGACTGTTGCTCCTCTTCCCCTCTCTTCCTCTCTTCCTCTCTTCCTCTTGGTAGCTGATGCTACCTCTGGTGTGCTTCTATGTCGCTGCTCTCGTGTCGCTGATCCCATGTTGTTGATCTTGTGCCCCTGTTTTAGGCCTTTCCTGTCGCTGGTTTTGAGCTGTTGTTGCTTGTCTCCCCTGCCTCCTACCTTCTTCAGTGCCCCCTTCAGAGATTTTGGAAGGACTTCGCCGCACTTCTTCGTATCCAAGAAGGATCGATTGTGCAGCATTTTGCTCCCCCCTCTTTCACTGTAAGGATGTCTTCTACTCCTTATTTTTTCTTCTGTTTTTTCTACCTTACTGGTTTGGAACTGTTGTTATGAAGTTTTGGCCGACTACCGGCTGTTTTTCTTACTATTAGGTTTTAGTATTTGGAGAAAAGCAATTGCTCTTTCTAGCTATTGTTGTACCTTACTTTTTTGGGCAGTATTTTGGGGCTGGATTGTTCTGATTTGGGGCCAGGTTTCTGCTGATTTGGGGGCTGGTTAGCCAGTTTTTAGGTGTTGTTTTATGCTGGACAACCACAGTTGGGGCTAATTTTGTGAATAGTCAGCTTTCTTGTTCCACTTTTTGGGTTGATTTTGAGTTAAGGCAGGATATATAAACTATTATTCAAGAAAGGGATTTTTAGGACAGCAAATATAAAAGTATATTTGGTCGTTCTTTTAATTTAAATTAGCTTAAGTTACTTTTTGTAATTTTGACATATTCGGATTTATACGCTTTTTCCTAAACTTTGACACCCTTAGTAAAAAGTCAAAATTCTTTTTAACATCAACGCTACGAATATCAAAGAGACCCAACCCAATTAAAGTGTGTATTATTTCAGTGGTTTCTGACGCCGAGAAACCAGAGGATGACGTCACAAGGCAGACGTGGCGATGAGGCTGAGAAGGATATGAGTAAAGGAAAGACATTGGTAAGTTTCTTATTTCTTGATTATGTTTTATTCAAAGTACGTTCAATATTTTATGTTTTATTTCTTCAAGATAACACTATCTGTGCATATAAGTTCAACTCAATGATATACCGCTTGAAAATACAAGTGGGTGGAAAATAAAAGCAATATAATTTATGAGGAGAAGTTTTATTTTAAAACACCTGTTTTCCTGAAAATTATGACAAGATAAGAACAATATTAAAACACTGCATAAGGAAATGTTAAGGATTGAATCTTATGATGTAGAGGTTCTTTACTGATGGATTCACCAATAGGGGTTTGCCTACATTTTGCCCTAAAGGAGTGGTGCCCAATTCAAGTTGTATGCCTTAATATTTCCTACTTTATGTAACTAAACATCAAAGGGGGGTCAGGAAACATTGAGAATTTTAAGAGCAAATAATGAATATTGGTTTATTGTTATGTCTGCATATTGCTATCTCTCATTGCATGTATGTATATCAGTTCACAAAATACTTTGCTCACATAGTCATATGTTTATGACTAACTCATTGTGGACCCATTTTTAGGTAACGGGGGCATCACCAAGTGCACCACGAATGGTTCCTATGACAGAAGAAGAAAAGCGAAAGCGCGCTGAGGACTTTACAAAGGTATGACTCAAAATTTTTATCGGGATCGAGGAAGCGCAAGAAAAACATAAAGCTACTTGCGAGGATTATGAGTGCGTCTTTTGTAATGAGTATAGTTAAATATTGTATCTGGGCAATCACTTGTAAATATGTTAATAAAGGAATAAAAAGTCGGTGTCATGTTTTCTTTGTACTATGAATCCTTTTATTGAATCTTGTTGCGACACTTTTATTGAAACTATGATTGATTCTTGTGTGGAGACTGGAATAAGTGTCCTCACACCTTTAACTTGCAAAATACTGAGAGGGAGGGCCGTCGGGGAAAGGGAGCAATCCAAGACTGCTTCCAGACTTTCAAGTGTAGGCCCAAGTGCTAGGCAGCGAAGGCAAATGCTGGAACGAAGTTGTAATGCCAGAAATAGGACCCAAAATGGCAGCAATTAGCAACAGCGGCAGTTTTTTTACTGTCCTGGGACCTGGACAGCAAGTCCGACAATGCAGGGGGTATTTTGGGGTGGCTGGCAGAAGGCTTCAGGATGCGTGGGCTAGATTGTTGGGCAGTTTGGAAGGTCAAAACAGCAGCAATTAGGTAAGGGGAGGTGGGAATTGGGTAGAGAAATAGCTGATTAGGGATTCCTGGATGAGGAAGTGGTCGGGTATTAGGGGAGGTGGCGTTAAATGGTGCTGGATTGAAAATGGCTAGGGCTCCACGTAAGGTTTGGTAGTGGATAGTTGGGGAATATTTGGTGGTGGCTCCATGAGTGAGAGAGAAAGAGAAAGACAGAGAGAGGGAGGGATCGGTCAACAATTTAGGAGGAAGTGGGGGGGAGGTGGTTACTTAAAGGATAGGGGGTGAGGGGGGTCCACATAAGAATGAGGAGAAAATATCAGGACATAATCGACGTCTGTTTGAGAGGTTTGACGGAGTGGTTATGAGGGAAATGAGGAGATAGTGGGGCTTAAATTTAGGAGGTGGTTCCTAAATCAAACGAAGTGGGATAATGGGTAGTTAGAGTGGTGGTTGCCAGCAGGTTGGTCGTGGCCGGAGGTGGCTGATGGGGGTGGTGGTGTTGGTCGCCGAAAATATTTTCCAGCGATTGTCGGAAAATGTAAAGTGATGGGAAAATGATGGGGGGTGGTGGAGGATCGCCAGAGACGACCAGATATGTTTTCCGGTGAACGCCAGATACGGAAATTGGGTATATAGGGCTGCTTTGGGGTTTGTAGGGCTGTTTTTGTGGGACTTGGCGAGTGGAGACGGAGGGGGTGCTTGGGGATGTAATGGAGGGGGTGCTTGGGGATGTAATGGTCGGGTTTGTATTGACAGTAGGAGGGGATGGTGGCTCCACGACAAGAAAATGGGGGAGTTGGAGGTGGTCGATTACTGCTAGCAGAGGAGGGGGAATGGCTTAGGTCGGTTGCTGCTTTGTGAAGGAGGGTTGTGGGGATTGGGCAGTGACTGGGAAGAGGTTTTGGGAGAGGTTGGCTGGCTGTTTTGGAGGAGGGAGGGGATGGCCTCCGTAAAACTGGTGAAGTATGGTCGGTCAAGTGTGGAGGAGGGCTATGGCCGGACAAGTGTGGAGAGGATTCCAAGCTTCGCACTCGGGGTCAGCTTCGTCACCAAAATGACCAAAGACTTCCATGCTTCAATCCTTCAATGCCAAAAATGAGAGCTTTCACTGTCTATTTATAGACTCAAAGAGGAGGAAACAAACGGCTATGACTGGCCGATCATATCGACTCAAAAAATGAATAAAATACAATTTGAAATAAAAAAGACAAGAAATAAAAATACTATGATCGGTGATCCGCTCGTGATGAGCGTCCCGATCATCACTACGCCTGTGGTCGTCATGAGTAGACCCAAACGGGTCAGGCGGGTTGTTCCCCATCACATTGCAAAGTAGAAAGACATCATCTCAGAGAGGGGATGGAAAATGAAAGAATGAGACAATAATGGAGAGTCTTGTGTATGCTCACAAAATGAGGTATTTTGGGTATAGATGGTACATAAAATATTTTTCCTTATTAATTGATCTCTATCAAATTGCCATTTATTTACAAACTCAACGAAACATACAATTCATTTCACCCGCTTATCCTGATTTAAAAATATTGGAAATGATAATAAACACAAATCAAGGGCAAAGAAGTGAATATTTTTAGAGTATCAGATAAGAAAAGGTACAAATTTGATTTACAAATCCAAGTCATATAAGTTCTCTATTAGAAGAGATGTTACTTTTGATGAAATAAAAGAGAGATTGTGGGAGATAAACGTGTATACCTGGTGTTGGACAACAACTGGAGCTTAATATTGAAGCTTCATGGGAAAAGAATTACATAGTTTGGTATATGAATACTTGATATGGATGATCTAAGGGAAAATGTTGCTATTGATGCACAACCTTATATTAAGTTACTGGGGAAACAAAAAGGTGATATCATCTTTGAAATATGGTAATACAGATGTAGTTTTTACCTTTAATCTCATCTAAATGGGTTGAGGGTGAGGAACCTTTTATATATATACAGAGACCATAAAGGGAAAAGAATCCATATTGTAGAAATGGAGAAAGCCAACCTTGTATATATGTCCACTTAGTACAAATACAATGAATGAGTACAAATATATAGAAGAGAGAAAAAGAGAGGAAAGTCCTATACACAATGTGGGACTAAAGAGAGGAGAGAAAACCAATAAAGGCTATACAAATGGGCCTAGTTTAAGTGGGCCTTTTCCAACACTCCCCCGCAAGCTGGAGCGTATAGGTCATATGCACCCAGCTTGGACAAACACTGGTAGAACATGGTACTTGATAAGGCCTTTGTGAGGATGTCGGCAACTTGATCAGTTCCTGGAACATGCTTCAATTCAAGTTTTTTTAATTGAACCTTCTCACGAACGAAGTGACAGTCAACTTCGATATGTTTTGTGCGCTCATGAAACACCGGATTCTTTGCGATGTGTATGGCGGCTTGACTATCACAAAACAGAACAGCAGAGGAGGGGAGTTTTACTCCCAGGTCAGTAAGGAGACTTTCAAGCCATGTGAGTTCTGAGACAACCGAGGCCATCGATCGGTATTCAGCTTCTGCAGAGGAACGGGCTACCACAGCTTGTTTCTTACTCTTCCATGTAATAAGATGACCACCAAAGTAAGTACAGAACCCACTAGTTGACCTCCGATCGTCCAGGGAACCCGCATAGTCGGCATCAGAATAGGCAACCAATTCGGGAGCAGAGTCGGAGGTTTTGTAAACCAGCCCTTGACCCGGAGCTCCCTTAAGGTATCGAAGAATCCGTTCAACCGCTTGGAGATGAGAAGTCCGGGGAGCATGCATGAACCGACTGACAACCCCAACAGCAAACGATATATCCGGCCTTGTGACTGTTAGATAGATCAACTTGCCCACAAGGCGTCGATAGTATTCCGGGTTCGGAAGCAGCAAATCGTCATCCGAAGCATGAGCGCATAGTTTGTGATTTGCTTCCATCGGTATACAAGCTGGCTTGCAACCAGACTGACCAGCATCTTTGAGAAGATCGAGACAGTACTTTCGTTGGGAGAGCACCAACCCGTCCGGCCGTCGGGCGATCTCGACGCCAAGGAAGTAGCGAAGTTTCCCCAGGTCTTTAGTCTGAAAAACAGTGCTCAGATGTTGTTTGACGTCTTGAATCCCCTTTGAGTCATCCCCAGTGAGAAGGATGTCATCAACATAAACCAACAGAAGGACGGTGCCAGTGGCCCGGTGTCGGGTAAAAAGGGAGAAATCTGCAGAACTCCGAGTGAACCCCATGTCCCGAACCACCTTGCTAAACTTGTCAAACCACGCCCGAGGGGACTGTTTGAGACCATAAATGGACTTTTTGAGAAGACAAACCCGAGACTCCCTCGTGGTCTCAAACCCGGGCGGTTGGCGCATGTAGACGGTTTCCTGAAGGTCGCCATTCAGAAAGGCGTTCTTGATATCGAGCTGATGAAGGGGCCAGTGACGGTGCACCGCGACGGAGAGAAGAACGCGGACAGTGTTTAGCTTGGCCACCGGAGAGAAGATTTCCTCATAGTCGAGGCCCTCCTGTTGTGTGAAGCCACGGGCCACAAGACGGGCCTTCAGCCGGGCAATAGTGCCATCCGGAGCATGCTTGATGACGAACACCCATTTACACCCAACAGGGTGGTGACTGGGAGGTAAGGGAACCAAGACCCAGGTCTGGTTGTCCCAGAAGGCCGTCATTTCTTTGTCCATGGCAGCCCGCCAGCCAGGATGGTGAAGCGCCTCCTGCAAAGAGTTAGGAACCGAAACAGAGGATAATGAGGTGGCAAAGTGAAGAAGAGAGGGAGAGAGGCGATGGAGAGAGACGTAATTTGTCAGTGGATGAGCGGTAGAGACGGGAGCCGGAGCAGCAGGGAGCAGAGCACCAGAGGGCGAGGCCGACTGCAGAGGGGCAACTGGATGAGGAAAGCGTCGAGAATAGACCCGGATAACCGGGGGTGGGGCGGACAGGAGGTAGGGAAGGCAGAGAGGATGAGGAGTGAGGAGCAGGAATGACAGGACGAACGACGGGATCTGAACTCAGAGCGATATCGAGAGCAGGGAAGAAAGGAAGATCTTCACGGAAAGTTACGTCAGCCGAGACATTAACCTTGCGGATAGCAGGCGAATAACATACATAACCCTTCTGAGTGCGCGAGTACCCCACAAAGATATGCTTGGTGGCACGAGGGTCTAATTTGTTCGTGGAGGGACCGAGGTGGTGAACGTAGCAGGTACACCCAAACACCCGTGGAGGAACGGGAAAAGGCGGAGTTGTGGGAAAGAGGAGGCTGAAGGGAGTAGCATACTGGAGGACGGAAGACGGGAGGCGGTTGATGAGAAAGCACGCCGTGGAGAGCGCGAAGTTCCAGTATGGTTTGGGAACCTGCATTTGAAGCATAAGGGAGCGAGCGACATCAAGAAGGTGACGATTCTTGCGCTCGGCGACTCCATTCTGTTGTGGAGTGTACGGACATGAGGTTTGGTGAAGAATGCCAAACTCAGAGCAGAGAGTGACAAAGGTATGGCTGGTGTATTCCCGCGCATTGTCAGTACGAATAGTGCGAATAGGCGCAGAGAACTGAGTGCGAGTCTCAAGTATGAAAGCCCGGAATACACGGGGAAGTTCAGAGCGATCGCGAAGGAGATATAACCACGTCATGCGAGAGTAATCATCAATAAAAGTAAGAAAATAGCGATAGCCAGAAATACTAGTAAATTTGTACGGACCCCATATATCGGAGTGTACTAAAATAAAAGGAGCGGAGCTCCGAGTACAATGAGGAGGGAACGATGAACGGGGCTGTTTGCCCAAAATACATGTGTCGCAGTGAAAAGCGGGGAGAGTAACATCAGGAAGAGCCTTCCGGAGGACTGGAAGAGGAGCATGTCCCAGACGGCGATGCCAATCCGAAGAGAAGATAGAGGCGAGGACAGTGGGAGAGTTGTCAAGAAGATAGAGCCCATTCTGCAGCCGTCCTCTACCAATGATAGTCTGCGTCTGCTGATCCTGTATGAGAAAAGAGGAAGAAGTAAATGTCACGGAGTAATTAGAATCAGTAGTAAGGCGACCAACAGACAGTAAATTGAAAGGAGAGCCCGGAACATGTAGAGCCGAGCGCAGGAGGAGAGAAGAGGTGAGTGAAATATCAGCACAGCCAGAGACAGGAACCGACGCCCCATTAGCGACAGTAATGTACTTCGGGTGAGGTGAAGACAAGTACTGAGGTGGCCTAACAGAGGTGATATGATGAGTGGCACCAGAATCAAGGATCCAGCGCGTGCCAGAGGATAGGCAGGCGATACCTTCATTAGAGATAGAGGCAGCAGAGGCAACCGAGGCAGGCGGACGGCTGAGCAGGCCGTGAAGATGCTGGAGCTGAAGACGAACCTCGTCGAGATCAGTACGAGGGGAAGCAGAGTCGGTAGCAGCAACAGAGGCTTGCGGACGAGGAGGTCGGCCATGTTTGCGATAGCAGGTGGCCTCAAGATGTCCATCTCTACCGCAGAACGAGCACCGAAGCCTAAACCGGCCACCCCGACCCCGGCCGCGAGAGTCGGAGCGGCCGCCACGGGCAGAAAGGGGGAGAGGCAATAAGGGAGCTGATGCCTGTTGAATAAGGGACGGAGAAGGAAGTCCGGGCACATCCGGAGGCGGGGAGACTTTGAGAAGCATTGAGCACACATCGGAAAAAGATGGTGTAACAGTAGAGGAGAGGATGTGAGCCCGGACACTGTGAAGATGAGGCGGTACCCGGGCCATCATCATGGCGATACCCACAGCTTCCTTTTGGGTACGTTGAGCAGCAAGATCTAAAGTCGGAGGCTGATGGTGGATCCAAGCCTCAACCAGAGACCGGGCCTGAGCAACAAAGGAGGTCAGGTCGGTTGCGCCACTGCTATCAAGGGCCTGGAGAGCAGTGATGATGTCATATAGATGGTGGAGACTATCCTTGCCAGAGTAGAGGGTGTGGAGCTCGTCCCACATGCCTTTGGCCGTCTCATGATACATGGTCAGGCGATAAGATTCGCCATCAAGAGAGTTGAGAATCCAAGTCTGCACACGACCATCATTGCGTAACCATTCCTCAGTAGGGTTACCGATCACGGGCTGAGTCAAGTGATGAAGGAACCCCTTTGACTGCAGGACACGACGAACCGAGTGTGCCCATTCCACAAAGTTCTTTTTGCCAGTGAGAGAAATTGTAGTAATCTGAAGCTCGTCGCGGACTTCCGGGAGAGAGGCCGGGCGTTCAGGAGGAACAGTCGTGCCGACAGAGTCCACAGAGGTAGACATGGGGGCGACCTGGAGGAGAGGAAGCGGGAAGACAGCGGACTGGAAGAGGCCACTGCGAGCTGGAGGAGGCCGCGGCGGACTGGATCAGACCGCGGCGGATTGGATCAGACCGCGGCGGACTGTAGAGGGCTGAGAAGAGAGGACAAGCAGAGAGGCTGCGGCGGACTGTAGCGGAAGCACTGCACGAGAAGAGGAGCGCACAACGGAGACGAGGAGAGCCCGCAGCGGACAGGAGCAGTCCGCAAGAAACAACGGAGAGAGAGTCCGCGAGCACAGAGGCTCGAGCGGACAGAAAGAGAGCGGGCTAGAGGGAGCAGTCCGCGAGCAAAGAGGCTCGAGCGGACACAAACAGAGAGTGCAGCGGACAGAAAGAATCGTCCGGAGCGGATAAGAGAGGTGGGCCCCACGAGTCAGAGCAGAAGATGGCTATAAGAAGCCTGAGGAGGGTGGAACCACGGAGAGAAAGGAGAGAGGCGGATGCCAAGGGGCAGTCCGCAGAGGCCGAGCGGATAAAGCGAAAAACAGGCCGGCGCGGACAGACAGCCAGGCCGGCGCGGACAGGCAGCCAGGCCGCAGGGAAGGGCGGGCTGGCGGGCAGTCCGCGAGTAGAGAGGAGTAGAGAGGAGCATTCCGCGAGTAGAGAGGAGGAGTCCGCGAGTAGAGAGGAGCACGAGCGGGCAAGGGCAGAGGGGCAGTCTGCAGGGAAGGCGGACAAGAAAGGCAGTCCACCGAAGACCGGAGCGGACAAAAAAAAGGCAGGTCGCAGCTAGACAGAACCTGACTCTGATACCATGTAGAAATGGAGAAAGCCAACCTTGTATATATGTCCACTTAGTACAAATACAATGAATGAGTACAAATATATAGAAGAGAGAAAAAGAGAGGAAAGTCCTATACACAATGTGGGACTAAAGAGAGGAGAGAAAACCAATAAAGGCTATACAAATGGGCCTAGTTTAAGTGGGCCTTTTCCAACACATATAAACAATATAGCATGATACCAAGTCTTTTGATAAGAACAATACTTGGGAATTTGCTAGATTGTCAGAAAGAAATAAAATTGTTATAGGTTGCAAATGAATGTTTAAAATTAAAAAATAATAATTCTGGGGGAACGGCACTAAGATACAAAACACTACTAAAAATTCTAACCAACTTTTGTTCCTATCAATATCTTATTTTTCATGGTTGCTACATTTGATTACAGGATCTGTATACGATTGAACCATAGGTCTTTTATGTTTTGAGAAAGGTAGATCATGTTTGCCTACTAAAGAAGTCTATGGACTTGAATAGCCATGTGGTATGGGTTTAGATTCTTTTATGGTTGTGAATGATTATTTTAGTAATAGCAATGGCAATTATATTTACTTGAAGAAATTGCTAGATGGCTCATTCATAGACTTGTTACTAAACATTGATGATAGGTTGATTGCAACAAGAGTTTCATCTGAAATTGCCAGAACGAAAAACCGAGTTAAATGAAAAATTGAAATGATGGATCTGAGAGCAATAAAATAAAATTTGATATGGAAATTCATAGAGATACGAGAGTGGATGCATTATACTTGTCACAAAAGAAATAAATTGAGAGTTTGGGATGTATAAGCACAAATCAAAAAGTACTACTTTAGCTGGCCATTTTAGCTTATCATTTTTATAATCACCGTAGACTAAGTAGAATGTGCCTCAAATTCCTTATGCTAGCTTAGCTAGTAATCTTACGTATGTCATTATCTAAACAATTTCACACATTTCTCATGCCATTAGAGTGGTAAACATATTTATGGATAATCCTGACTGAATATATTGTTATAATGTAAAATGAATATTGAGATACTAGAGGGATAATATGTTATGCCCCCAAACGTGCTACGGTTCACGGGGCACAAATATGCTCGATGACCTAAGGAGGCGGCAGGGAGCAACGAGGATGAACCAGCCGGATCAGCCCCCATTCACTAATCTCGGACCAGCATGGCTACACGGTTCAGCCCATTTGGGGGCCGGCCGGCCCCTTGGTTCCGGGTATATATATACCCGGAACGCCCCCCCCCCCCCCCCCCCCCCCCCGGGAGCATTATGAAGAATTATATTTAGGTATTCTCTTTCTCCTTCTTACCCTAACCCTAATTTCTTCTCTCTACCTCCTATCTCATCTTCTAGTAGCATAACATAATACAAATGTGAATTTGATATTTGGATATTGGAGAACTGCAAATGTAGCAATTACAGTCTTCGCAAATTCAAATTTTGAGGGCGAGTTTGATAATAGCAATTCTGATAGGTTTTATTAATGGAAAGTTGTGTCTTATCGTTGTACTTTCTATTTATTTTGGTTTCATTCTATCTAGCATCGCAGATATCGAATGATATGCCAAACATGTCAACCGATATATTGGTTTTCAGGTAGGGAAGGCGTGACTATGTAATTTAAAGCCAAAATACATTTTTGTTATATTGAGGTCGATATAGCAAAATATCTACTGATATACGTTGATATGAGTTATCCTCACATCGGCCGTATTTTTACTTAATCTGATATAACTCCTATAAGTTGGGTTGTCAAGACCGTCAGAGGAGATTCATGCTACGTCTATAGATCCCCTTTTTGATGATTATGACACCAATCAAGATTATTGAAACTTGAGAAAGTTTGAATAAAAAGTAAGATGAGCCTTGAGAATCTTTATGAGTTAATGTTCTCGTATTTATTAATAGTTTGTGTTAGGAATGCTTTGTTTCATTATTTTTATTATTGAGAACACTTTTTTGTTAATAATTACTATTAGGTCTTAGGAATGCTATAACATTTACTGCATTACGACATTTATATGTTAGAAGTTAAAACTACATATATATAGTTAATGTTAGGAATGCTTTATTTCGTTATTTTTTATTATTGTGAATGCTTTTATTTGTTACTTATTATTATTAGGTCTTAGGAGTGACATATTTTATTTGTTAATTATTATTACACATACACACAGGGTTGTTTACCAAGACCTATCCTATACATTTGCAAAATTAGAGATGTGCACCTCTATCTCTTGAAATTATAAATACCTCCCCTTGTAAGTTTACACTTATAATATGCATGCACAAAATTACCACTCTTATCTTTTCTCCAGGGAATATTTTTGTGCATGCATCTTATGAAATATAAACTCAAAGGATAGGTATTTGCAAATTCAAAAGATAGAGGGGTGAAGGTTGTAATTATGCCAACTCATTGTTAAGAAGCGAGCTAACATAGAACAATCGGGTGGTGACGGCATCTCAAAGAGTGGCCGAAGGGGCTTAAATAGTTTGGGCCCATAAGGGATCGGCATTGAAGATGAAAACCTAAAGGTGCGCCTCTTCTCTCACACTACATGGTATCAGAGCAGGTGAATCCTCCATCGTCGTCACCTGAAGGCTCGGCTTCCTGCACTGGTCTCCTGTCGCCATTCCCAGCGCCTGATTGACTGTTTTGTGTGTTGGTTCTCCCGATCGGCGATTTTGTGCGATGTTACCTGCGTTGGTTCTCTTGTCGCAATTCCGTTAATCCTTCCGATATTGCGTGCAGGCGTTTCCTATTCGTTGCGCCACTTCTTTTGCTAGTTTCTCTAGTTGTTTTGTGCGGGTGTTTTCTCCAGTTGTTGTTTACTTCTTGTCGTCCAGCAAGACTGAGCAGTTGTCTGCTTCCTTCTCTTGTTTGTTCTCCAATTGTTGTTGTTGTTTGCTTCCTTCCGCTACTCTCCCCTCGGAATAAGTTGTCGCCCAGTTGATTGGGTTCTATGCTGCCATTGCCTTGTGGTGCCACCTCAAGTTGTCGGTGTGAGGACACCTCTTCTTGTGTGTTCTAATGGAGGACAAATTGAAGAGTGTTAATGTCACTGAAAGGGTCGTTGATCAACCTAAACACTATAGTGGAGGAAATTCTAACATGAACTTCAATTAGGGTGTTACTCACATCAAGCTGAATGAGAGAAATTACCTCCTATGGGCTCAGTCTATGCAGATATTTATTGAGAGTCGTCAAAGATTTGGGTATCATCGGATCCAAGCCAGTACCAAGAAAGACTGATCCTCTATATAAGGACTGGAAAGGTGAGAATCTTACTATGATTAATTGGCTTGTCGACTTTATGAAACCCAAGATTGCGAGTCAATTTCTTTTCTGTTAAACTGCGAAAGAAATGTGGAAGTTGATCGAACGAAATTATTCAAAAAAAGATTTGTCAAGGATATAGCAACTCCAGACTGAACAGATCAACATGACATGAACGAGTGATTTCGATGAATATTATAGAAAACTGACTCATAAGTGGACAGAAATTGATCAATACTCTGTTATCTAGACAATTGAAGACTGCAAGACTGAACTTATGCAATGGAGGGTGTTTGAAATATTTTTTGGTCTTCCTTCTGAATTTGATTTCATAGAATTCAGATGTTGAGAAGAGATTATGTGTCTGATTTGGAAACTGTGGCCCATTATATTCGGGGGGGGGGGGCAATTCGTATAAACTCTTTTCGTATAGATGTTCATATTGGGTATGATAAATCTGCTCTTGTTGTTGAACAAAAGTGACATTCAAGAAATATAAGACAAGAAGATAGGTGTCAAATGAAGTGTTCTCATTGTGCGAAGAAAGGGGATGAAAAAGAGAAATATTGGGACCTACATCTGAACTTGGTTCCTTCAGGTTGGATTCGTGGTACTGATGAGAAATATGTGAGATCCCAAACTGCTATGAATGACAATTTAGAGAACACTGGTTGCCTTCTGGCTGAAAATGAAAGTTTGGCAAGAGAACTCAAGCCCTTGAAAGCTAGTGTTGTTGGGAGACCTCTTGCTACAGACTTGGACGGTATGACTGCTCATGTTTGCACTGCCTATTTATCTTTTAAAGGGTCACCCGCTCCTTGGATCATTGACTCAGGAGCATCTGATCATATGACATCATCTTTTATGGGTATTTCTTATGTTTCTCTTGCATCTAGCAGTGTGAGACTCGATGATGGTTCCTCGGCTTTGGTGACTGGTAAATGGATTATTCAACTTTCTCCCTTTATTTCCCTCAAATCCGTTGTAGTTGTTCCTTCAATCCCCACAAATCTGTTGTCTGTGAGCAGTTTAACTGTGTTATCACCTTTTCATCTTCTCATTGTATATTCCAGGGTCCGGCAAGTGAGAAGACGATTGGTGGTGGACATGAGTCAGGTGGCGTGTATGTCATGGACACCGATCATGCTTTTGGTGTGCAGAAGTCCTCCGATCCTGATCAGTTAATTTGTGATATAAGAGATTTATGCATGCTAACTTGACACCTTAAAGGCTATCTTTCCGAGTTTTTTCATGTAGCTAATTCTACCTTTAACTGTCAATCTTGTGAATTTGGTAAACACTATAAAACCAACTATGCCCCTAGCAGGAGTTGAAATGTGAGGTGTTCTGATTTTATACATTCTGATGTCTAGACATCTCCTATTTGTTCTGTGAATGAATTTCAATATTTTATTTTCTTCATTGATGATTACTCGCGCTTAGTCATGGACAAAAAGTCGGCCCGGGCCCGTCCCTACAAAAGCCGGCCCGGCCTGGGAAAAGCCCGGACCGGGCCAAGGCCGGGCTTGAGGCCTTTACCGGGCCTCCATTTTTATCGGTTGCCCGGCCCGGTGCCCGGCCCGAGCCGGGCAAAGCCCGGGTGCCGGGCTAAGGAAAATAATCCCACCTGATGAGGCGGGATTTTTTAATCCCGCCTAATAATAGGCGGGATTTTAATCCTGGCTTTTGAATTCAGGCAGGCCCAGGCCCGGCCCAGCCCAGGCCCAGCCCAGGCCCGGCCCTGAAGGGCCTAACCGGGCTCTTCTTTTGAGAGGGAGCCTGAGCCCGGCCCGGTTTAAACTGGGTCCAGGCTGAGCCCAGTTGGGAAAAAACTTGGGCCCGACCGGGCGACCGGGCCAAGCCCGGCCCGAACGGGCTTTTTCCCATCACTACTCACGCTTCACTTGGGTTTACCTTATGAAAAGGAAAAATAAGGTCTCTGAAATATTTCAACAATTTTATCATCATGTGCAGACTCAGATTGAAGCTAAGATTAAAATTCTTAGGAGCGATAATGGAGGTGAATACACAAGTGATGATCTTCAGAGGTTCTTGTGAGATCATAACATTATTTTCCAAACTTCCTATCCTGGGACCCCTTAGCAGAATGGGGTTGCCGAAAGGAAGAACTATCATATCATTGAGACTGCTCGTTCCTTATTGCAAGAGATGCATGTCCCTAAGGGATTGTGGGATGAAGGTGTTCTCACATCCGTCTACTTAATTAATCAAATGGCCACTGATAATTTGGAGGAAAAGTATCCCCTAAACTTTTTTGCCCAAATATGTCATTATTCAATCTTCCTCCTAAGATATTTGGAAGTGTTGCATTTGTATATATTGTAGGACCTCAGAGATAAATTAGGATCTCAAGCGATCAAATGTGTTTTTATTCGATATGATGTCAACCAAAAGGGGCATAAGTGTTACTCTTCAGCTCTCTAAAGAAGGATTATATCAAAATATATTATCTTTTTTGAACACAATCCTTATTACTCTGTTGAAGGAAAAACTGTTACCTATCAGGAGAAGTCTAAAAAGGAGATTGATATGATGTCACCCCTACCTGTACTAGTAGATGTGCTTACTCCGGGTAGCGTGGATGTTCCAGTTAAGAAGGAAGTTCCCACTAATGACCTACATGTTAAAAGAAGGAAGAATCTTCAAGTCTACCAAAAAAGATAAAACAAAAATATTAGGCAAGAATGTCATACTCATGCACCACCATCCACCACCACTCCCCCAAATCCAAACACCAGCACCACTCAAGAGACCACATATGCTCCCTTCTAGATATCACTCTCTCACATTCCTTGAATGTTTATCATGCATCAGTTTCTTCTATTTCTATTTCTAATAGTTATTCAGAAGCTAGCTTGAATCCTCATTGAATGAAGGCTATAGAGAAGGAGATGGATGCTCCCCAACTTCAAAAGACTTAGGAAATTGTCCTTATCATGCATGGGCGTCACCCTGATGAGTGCAAATGGATATATACTACTAAATTTTTTCAAGATGGAACTCTTGATAGATATAAAGCTAGATAGGTTGCTAAAAGCTTTACTCAGATTGATGGAGTTGACTTCCAAGAGACATTTGCTCTCGCTGCGAAATTGAATTCTGTCAAAATTTTGTTGTCTATTGCGACTCATAAGCCTTGGCCTTTACACCAACTTGATGTGAAAAATGTCTTCCTCCACGGTGAATTGGAGGAAGAAATATACATGACTCCCCCATCGGGCATGGATATGAGTGTCGTCCCTTGTATGGCCACAAACAATCACCTCGTGCCTAGTTTGTCAAGGTAAGTGACACTCCAGAATTTCTCTCGTTGTACATTTGATCACTCGGTCTTTGCCTACATGAAGGAGAAATGTACCATTATCCTCATAGTTTATGTGGATGATATCATTATTACAAGAACTGATGATCATCACATTACTCATGTAAAAGGAGAATTGGCATCTGCCATTGAAATCAAGAATTTGGGTCTCAATTGATACTTTCTTGGGATTGATATTGGTTGATCTGCCGGAAAGATTATGATCTGCCGGCGCAAATGATGCAGGCTACGTCTCCTGACGAACCGCAACGGACAACGACACTTAATCGTTCTCTCACATTCCAAGTCTAGGTCGCACAAATCAAATGGTTTAGTTCTTAATTGAGGTCTTTTAACACACGAGATTAATTTAACATGCATAATCCTTGTTTGCCAAACAATACCACAACATTCACAACACCTAAAATTATGACTCCTAACCGCTCCAATATTTGTCGTGTATAACGCAACGTCACAACCACAATCCGAGAAGAACTTGACTAAAAAGTACGATCCAAAATTAGTCTTGTTCGCTCCCAAAAATCCGAATATAACATTAAGGTTCGTCAATCCTTTAGAGATCTAATAAGGGTTATTTGCCAATATTTGGATCAAGCGAAAAGGATCCACCCGATCCGGATTCGATTAATGAAATTGAAGAACATAAACGATAAAATCAGATTTTTAAAATGACGGATTCAAAAGCCGCGGATAAAAGTCGATGTCTCGCAACCTCCGACTAATTAACAAAGGAATCACACAAGAGTAGATATTTTCGTTACCCAATCCCAAGCAATAGGCCTTCAAATCTTCCACTAGGATGAGTGGAGGAATCACATGACGAAGGTGGAAAGATCCACTTCCACGAAATTCCACGGAGCCGCACCGGAAGGAGAAGACGCACGCCGTTTTCTTCAGATTCACCGGAGGAGATCCACGGAAGATGATACGTGAAAGTTCCTTAGGATTCTTCAAGAGGGAAGAGAGGGGATTAGAGAGAAGGGGTCGGACACAAGTGCTTAGAGGAGGAGGGAAGATATGTGGTCGGCGACCAAGGAGAGGGGGGAGGAGGCGGCTAGGAGAAGGCAAGAGAAAGAGGGGGGCTGAATTTTGCCTAAGGGGGAAGAGAGAGATAAGGGGAAATTCAAATTTTGAATTCAAGTTTCAATTTTTCATTCTTCTCTCCTAAATCCCTTCATAACATAGCTATTTATAGCCTACACCACACAATCACCACCATTGAAAATTAAACACCTCATGATGGTTATATGCATCCATCATGTTACATGAAATCAAAATACATGAAATAAAAACTCTCAAATTAAAACAATGCAACAAGGAAATTAATAAATATAATATAATATTATATTTATTATATTATTGTCGCGGCGATGGCGTTGTAGCGGAGATGGTGTTGTAGCAAAATAATTGTCACGGCGATGGCGTTGTAGCGACGATGGCGTACATTGAAATTATTGTTGTGGCATCGTCCATCCGAGTCTTCAAACGTACGGTTGCGGCGACGATCAACATAATGAATGGACCCGGCGTCGCCATGGAGCTCTCCAAAGAACTCGTCAGCACCATCTGCAACATCATCACGAACAAATGATGGGACATCATCGCCACCAATCAACCGGTTACGAGCATTACGAGCACATGGCCGGACCTCTTCACCATCAATCCTCCCCCACTCAAAATCACTCATCACCGATGAGTGGCCAAGGAGAGAGTGGTGGAATAAAGCAGCCTCCAAATGCAGTACGACGAGCTCCCGAGTAATAGCCAAGAGTAACCTGTGAAGCATTACCAAAACAACCAAGGTTTCCAAAAAACTAGACGTAAATGTGACAGAAAGAAAAATGAAGTTTGTCTTACCAACCAGTGCAAGTACCATGGAATCCCAGTGGAAGATAGATACGGCAATAACTTCACTCCCCAACCCATGAGAACATTTAGTGGGAGGAAGAAACGACAGAGAAAGCCACTCTAGAGGAGGAGAAACATACGACATAAAATCCGGGACGTTGAAAATGGGTGAAATACCCCAATCATTCATAAAATCCAAAAAAATCGTAATGTCTCGAATTTCAATATAAATTAGGTACGGGTCAGCTTTTCTACATGTTATGTTCAAGATGGTGTCGGTCAGCAACCGGTCGGGAGGTGAACGCACTAAAATTGCACCGTCAACTTGTAAGTTGGGTACACTCGGGAGTAAGTTGACATGCAAATGAAACGACTTATATTGGATAGCTATGACCACAAGAGTGGGTGCATAGATATCGTGGCATGGTGGAAAATAAGGCGGTGCTAATTGGTTAAATTGATTTAAATTATATTTCACGCTTAGCAGACGCAAACCATGAGGCACACCCGTCACGAAATCAGAAGTGGACACAATCGACGACCTCATCGTAGACGTATAATCAGAGAATTGATTAATCATAGGAAATTTGGGAGATACATGACTACAAAATGTTTGACGAGGCCGAACAGAAATTCTAACAACTCACTAATACATATCTTACAAGATATGTCCAATGGAGGGGCTACTAACGAAGGCAGTACCAACTGTCTTGGGCTAGTTATACCAAATCCGTGCCCAACAAAGTCATCTAGTCGAGTCAAGTGAACCGGATGGGGAGTCGACATGGTCAATGCCGGAGGAGGAGCTAAGTCATACTCACCGTCAAAACACGGATTTAACGTCCAAGAAAAATCCACCGGGTGCCAGCCATCAAAATCAAAAGGAAAATCAAACAGTAGATTCGTCCTCACAGAAAACTCAACTGGATCGTCATCCACAAATAGTCTTCCCACACATGGTAAATCTTCCAAAACGTCACATCCTTCGCTAACCAAATCTTCCCACGAAGTAGGTACATTGTCTAAATCATGATGGAGGGTTGGGCAAATCGAATCCCGGGGAGAATATAAATTAGTATGACGCTCAAGAAACGATGATAATATCAATGAACTATCTCCCGGATGTACACCACTAAGATTATCCCAAATTAAACAACCATCCCAAGGTGACTCTTCCAATACCGTTGAAACATCTATTAATTCTGGGTCAACTATTATAATATTGTGATCCTCACTCGCACTTATCCGACTGGATTGATCTAACGGGGAAGCTAAATAAATGGGCACTTCAATATGTTCCGAGCTAGAAGGAACTAGCTCGTGTTCTAGCAGGTCAACACCTAAATCAGTAACAGGTAAGCTCTCAACATCGGGTGACTCAGCCGGAATGTCTTCTGACTCAGGGTCATCAGAAGACTTCGTAACTATCATGGGAGACGCCTCAGAAACATCGTCGAAAGGAAGAGGAGACGACTCCTCAGAGGAGAAGTCCTCGTACAGGTCACTAGGGTAACTAATCTCCTCATCGTCACTCAAATCGCCAACGTAATCAGCCTCGTCCTCAGTGACGGGCACAGTCTTAGGCACGACCTTAGACTCATCAGGGGAGTCTACAACTAAATCAGGCAACTCAGGGGGAGACTCAAAATGGTCTACGGGCGTAATCAGTGTAGGACGCACAATAGAGTCAAGACCAGATTCGCCACTAGACTCACCTATAGTAATCGTCTGATATGAGGGAACTTTACTCCTAGTAATCTGGTGCTTCTCAATTTCTAATGTCGTGATAAAAGTGGAGTCTAGATCTGTGTGCCAATAACGCAATAATTTACCCTGGATGTAGGGGTTTAATCCACTACGAAACCTAGAGAGGGTGATCTCTGGCAACTCCTTCACACCACTTCTAACTATCATATTCTTAAAAAGACTCATATAATCCGAGACCGACTTGTTCCCTTGTTTAAGGTTAGTCAAATCTTCAGTTATTTGTCGCTTGGTCTGGACGTTAGGTTTATAGTCATTCTTAAAGACCGGTATGGAACTAGCGCCGTCCGTAGGATAACTAGGGTGTTGTCTTGGGAGAAATGGTACTACTTGGCTAGCCTTTAATTGGCCAGTTAACGCCTTAATCTCATCCACTACCGGACATTGGAATGACTTTCTAACGTACCTAATGGAACCTAATGATTTTCCTCGGGAAACATTGACGTCGTAGGCCATATTGTGATAACCGGAGAGAAAACTCGATCCGGAATTTGTGCACATACAATGAGAAACGCTTCTGGCCCAATTAAAATAAGTTTGTCGGAATTGTTCCCGCTTAACCACTAGGGTAATATTAATATAAAATAGATTTTTTTGCAGAATAAAATATGAAGATTATTAATTAATTTTTTTTTATTTTTTTGCTGAAAAATAAGAAATTTAAGTCGCTATTGCCAGACCAGAAATTTTTTTTTTATTATTATTATTTTGACTCTAAACGTGCATACAAAGTGCGTGTTAACGTGCTAAATAAAAAGGGGAGGGTGTCAATTAAGAAATTAACGTGAACCTCCCTCTGATACCAAATTGATGCAGGCTACGTCTCCTGACGAACCGCAACGGACAACGACACTTAATCGTTCTCTCACATTCCAAGTATAGGTCGCACAAATCAAATGGTTTAGTTCTTAATTGAGGTATTTTAACACACGAGATTAATTTAACATGCATAATCCTTGTTTGCCAAACAATACCACAACATTCACAACACCTAAAATTATGACTCCTAACCGCTCCAATATTTGTCGTGTATAACGCAACGTCACAACCACAATCCGAGAATAACTTGACTAAAAGGTACGATCCAAAATTAGTCTTGCTCGCTCCCAAAAATCCGAATATAACATTAAGGTTCGTCAATCCTTTAGAGATCTAATAAGGGTTATTTGCCAATATTTGGATCAAGCGAAAAGGATCCACCCGATCCGGATTCGATTAATGAAATTGAAGAACATAAACGATAAAATCAGATTTTTAAAATGACGGATTCAAAAGCCGCGGATAAAAATCGATGTCTCGCAACTTCCGACTAATTAACAAAGGAATCACACAAGAGTAGATATTTTTGTTACCCAATCCCAAGCAATAGACCTTCAAATCTTCCACTAGGATGAGTGGAGGAATCACACGACGAAGGTGGAAAGATCCACTTCCACGAAATTCCACGGAGCCGCACCGGAAGGAGAAGACGCACGCCGTTTTATTCAGAGTCACCGGAGGAGATCCACGGAAGATGATACGTGAAAGTTCCTTAGGATTCTTCAAGAGTGAAGAGAGGAGGAGGGAAGATATGTGGCCGGCGACCAAGGAGAGGGGGGAGGCGGCGGCTAGGAGAAGGCAAGAGAAAGAGGGGGGCTGAATTTTGCCTAAGGGGGAAGAGAGAGATAAGGGAGAAATTCAAATTTTGAATTCAAGTTTCAATTTTTCATTCTTCTCTCCTAAATTCCTTCATAACATGGCTATTTATAGCCTACACCACACAATCACCACCATTGAAAATTAAACACCTCATGATGGTTATATGCACTCATCATGTTACATGAAATCAAAATACATGAAATAAAAAACTCTCAAATTAAAACAATGCAATAAAAAAATTAATAAATATAATATAATATTATATTTATTATATTATTGTCGCGGCGATGACGTTGTAGCGGAGATGGTGTTGTAGCAAAATAATTGTCACGGCGATGGCGTTGTAGCGACGATGGCGTGCATTGAAATTATTGTTGCGGCATCGTCCATCCGAGTCTTCAAACGTACGGTTGCGGCGACGATCAACATAATGCATGGACCTGGCGTCGCCATGGAGCTCGCCAAAGAACTCGTCAGTACCATCTGCAACATCATCACGAACAAATGACGGGACATCATCGCCACCAATCAACCGGTTACGAGTATTACGAGCACATGGCCGGACCTCTTCACCATCAGCAAATATGTCTTAGGCATTCTCAGTGACATTGGATATTTGGGGGTCAAACCTGTGGATAGTCCTGTGAACCCTAATTATGATATTCACAAGGATACCTCTCCACATCTTGAGAGAAAGTTGGAATTTCAAGGCATCGTTGGGAAATTGATTTATCTTACTATTATCGGACCCGATATCTTCTTTGTTGTTGGCTTAGTTAGTCAATTCATGCATAATCTTAAAGTTCATCACCATCAAGCGGTTCTTCGGATTCTTAAATACATTAAAAATGAACCCCAAAAAGGTATTATCTATCAATATTATGTCCATCTTAAGGTTCACGGGTACTGCAATGCTGATTGGGCTGGTTCTACCATGGACAAAAGATCTACGAGTAAACATTCCATCTTTGTTGGTGGCAATTTTGTTTCCTGGAGTAAGAAGCAAAATGTGATTTTTCGTTCCTCCACTGAAGCAGAATATCATGTCATTTCCATCACTGCATGTGAACTGACTTGGGTTAAATCTATCTTGGGAGAAATGAGCTTTCCTGTCCTTGAGTCCATGCATCTTCATTGTGATAATCAAGCTTTTATTCGCATCGCCAACAACCCTGTCTTCCATGAGAGGAAAAAAATACATTGAGATCGATTATCACTTCGTGCGGGACACAATTCAGGATCAAACTATCACTGCGGTGTTTGTTCCATCTAAAGATCAACCTGCTGACATTCTCGCCAAAACTGTCTCTGGTAAATCTCTTCATTCACACTCCTCAAGCTTGGGATGTTGGATGCTTATTTTGCTTGGGGGGGGGGGGGGGGGGGGGGGGGGGTTAAGAAACAAGCTAACCTAGACTCACTAAGTGGTGACAGTATCTCAAAGAGTGGTTGATTGCGCTTCAATAGTATGGTCCCATAATGGATCTACATTGAAAATGAAAACCAAAAGGTACGCCTCTTCTCTCACGCTGCACTTATAAGGGAGGTTAAGTAATTCATAGTACCTCTCTCTATCTCTCGGTGTGTGTGTGTGTATTGAAATTTGATATTTTAAAATGATCCTGGTATACCCTCACAATCCGCTATTTCAAACTCAATTAGACGTGAACCCAAAATCTACCATACAACCTTGATCAAACAAAACAACTTTATTTTAACTTAAGCGTCCACTTCAATAATTTTTGTGATATACCAATCTATATGAATAAAATACAAATATTGATCAAGCAGAGCCATAAATAGATGTTAGAAAGTATAATGTTTACAAGATAAAGCATGAAGTACCTCCTATCAGGTCCAACTCCATATGCAACAGTGTCGCTCACAGTAAGAATAGCAACCTTCACATTCCCCCATGGGGCACAATATCTGTTTGCAAGGACGTAGAAGTATTGAAAGGATAAGAAGATATATTTGGTGCAACTTTCCTAGACAGTTTCAAAGGATAGCCGCTTATGTCAGAAATAACTATAGCTTCAACAGAAGTTCCAACACCAAATATCTCCCCTGTTGCAGGTAACTCCAGTAAAGCATTTGCTGATCTCATGCTAAGAAGGCGGCTACTCACCTGTCCCCCTGTACTCTCAGCAACAAAACTACAAAGAAAACAGTATCGTAATATATTCAAAACTGAATCAAATCAACTATGTGCCAACCTTTAGGCCCTTTTTTGCGAGAGCGGTGTCGTTCTGGCTCCAGTGCTGCAGAAAAAAGAACTTAGTTTTAAACATAACAGGTGGAAATCAAGCTCTCATCTGCCGCTTCAAAGTGAGCTTGAATTTATGGTGGTAAATAGAGCACCGCCGCACCGGAGCCTGAACAAGTTCTCAAATAGCACCTAACACACTGGAGCCTGTGGTTCTCAAACAGCGTTGCTGCGCTAGAGCTAAACGGGTTCTCAAAGAGACCCTTAAATAATTTGAATCATACCCAGGTTTGCCAGATCCATCATCAAACTCCCATCTTATAATAGCACGATGATACTCTGGTCTATCCACACTGGCCATTATTTTTTGAGCAATACGGGCATGCACCCTGCACAAACATTTCAATCACCAGTTACAGCAAACAATGGTACAGAGATAGGCATTAACTACAGATAATATACTGCAGAAATTCCAATGAAGAAAGCTACTAAGAACGTTCAATTTCAAATTATCAGGTCAAGAAAGGAAAACGAGTCATATTCAGTTAGAAGTTTTCACATGATCAGAGCAGAAGATTATATAACAAGTGAAAACTTGTCAAAAAGATGCTGATATACTGTGTTTCAGAGTCATCAACCCTACTAAGCTGAAGATGTAATATGCATGCATAAATGGCATTCTTCCAACAACCTTAAATAATTAGTATCCACATAGGTTTTAAAAAGAATTGGGAATAGGAAGCATAAAATATCATTAGAAATAGTTATGAAACCGCATGAGCTGAAGGGCGCACAGAGTATGCAGGCTAGTACGCTTTATAAAAAAAAAACAATTCTGTTCACTCCCTGGCAGAATAATACAAGATATCATTAGCAATACATGTTTAAATTATAATTGTCACCTACTAACTCAGATGAGCAGCATATGGTCTAATATGGTGTATTCTTGCTAATGTCACTTGTGACTGTGGTAGTGTAGAAACGTAGAGCCAAACCTTGTATATACTTTGCCATGATCAAAATACAAGAGAGAGTACAAATATATAGGAGAAGAGAAGGAGAAAGAATCCTATACAAGAGATGTGGGACTAATAGAAGAAAGAATAAGCGGGGCCTAAAGAAGGGCCTTATACATGGGCTTTTACATCACTTTCTCTCATATTCTCTAACACCCCCACAAGCTGGAGTGTACAAGTCGTAGGCACCAAGCTTGGACAGAAACTGATGGTACAATTTCCGAGGTATTGCCTTGGTAAAAGTGTCAGCAACTTGCCCAGAAGCAGGAACATGCTCAAGCTTAAGCATCTTTGATTGGACCTTTTCTCGAACGAAGTGACAGTCAACTTCAATATGTTTGGTCTGCTCATGGAACACAGGATTCTTCGCAATATGGATTGCAGTCTGGCTATCACAGAACAAAGTTGAAGGTGAGGATAATTTAACTCCCAAATCCATAAGAAGAATTTTAAGCCAGGTTAGTTCTGATAGAACAACCGTCATCGCACGGTACTCACCCTCAGCAGACGAGCGAGCAACCACCGATTTCTTCTTACTCTGTCAGGTGATAAGATTTCCTCCAAAGTACAAAAAACCAGTTGTAGATCGTCGATCGTCCAGCGAGCCATCATAATCCGCATCAGAGTAAGCAATAAGAGAAAGCTTCGAAGACGATTTGTACACAAGTCCTTGTCCATGAGCAATCTTCAGATATCTGAGAATGTGTTCCACTGCCTGAAGATGGAAAACCCGTGAGTGTGTGCATAAAATGACTGACCACTCTAACCACAAATGAGATGTCTGGTCTTGTAACTGTTAGGTATATCAGTTTTCTCACAAGACGTCGATAGTATTCAGGATTTGTAAGTAGAAAGTCAGACTCAGACCCCATAGCACATAATTTGTGGTTGACTTCCAACGGGGTTTCCGCAGGTTTGCACCCTGAGAGACCAGCATCTTGTAAAAGGTCAATGCAATACATGCGCTGGGATAAGATAAGGTCATCAGGTCATTGTGCAACCTCTAGTCCAAGAAAGTACCGAAGGTTTCCCAGATCTTTGATTTGAAAGACAGAATTTAAATGTTATTTAACATGTGGTATCCCAGCAGAGTCATCACTCGTGATCAAAATATCATCCACATAAATCAGAAGTATTACAGTCCTGGTTGATTGATGACGAGTGAAAAGAGAGAAATCTGTGAAGCTCCGTTTAAAATCAACCTCACGAACTACCTTGCTGAATTTTTCAAACTACGCCCGAGGAGACTGTTTGAGAACATAGATAGATTTTCGAAGCAAACATACACGAGACTTCTCTGTGGTCTCATCAATCGCATGCCCATATCTGTCCTCCACTTTGTGGCTACCGTCACACTCCTTTACCCATTCAAGGTCATCCTTCATTTGATCTCCTCCCGCCTGACTGCGGCCACGTCGCGAAGTTCCTCCACCATGTAAACAGTCTCAAGAAGATCACCATTCAAAAAGGCATTTTTCACGTCCAACTGATGGAGGGGTCATTGGCGATGAACAACTAATGAGAGCAGAACCCGAACCGAATTTAATTTGGCGGCAGGGGAGAAAGTTTCTTAATAATCCAGGCCGTATTGTTGAGTAAAATCCTGTTCCACAAGTCGCGCTTTCAAGCGATCAACTGGCTCATCTGTCGCATGCTTGATTGTAAAAATCCACTTGCAACTTAAACAGCTTTGGCTAGGAGGAAGATATATCGTTCCCAAGTCTGATTACCCCACAGAGCAGTCATTTCTTCATTCATGGATGCACGTCATCCCGATGCTGGAGAGCTTCCTGCACGGAGTTAGGTATAGAGCTAGAGAAGAGAGATAGAGCAAATATAAGAAGAGGTGGAGAGAGCCGATGTAAAGAGACATAGTTGACCAAGGGATGAGTCGTCAAAGTGTTGTCGAATCAACAAGCCGCGAGTATACACCGGTAGAGGGAAGCTGCTGCAGGGCATCTGGACATGGAGGACTAGTGTAAACCTGAATGATAGGAGGTTTGGAGGGTACAGGTGGTGGTGTAGGAATAGGAAGCAGCGGAGTAGGTAGAAGTGGTGGAAGCGAGGACGTAACTGGAACTGTGGGCCGAGGTAGCGAAGGAGGAAGAAGAGAATCAGTAGGACTGATGTGATATGGTTGTTTTTCATGAAAAGAGACATCATTAGAGACAACCACCTTCCCGGTGGTAGGGTAATAACAGACATACCCCTTCTAAGTGTGAGAGTACCTAACAAACATAGCTTTCGTAGCACGAGTGGCTAACTTGTCATTTGGAGGATCAAGATTATGGACATAACATGCACATCCAAACACACGATGAGTAAGAGAGAAGAGAGATTTGAATGGGTAAAGGAGTGTGACGGTAGCCACAAAGTGGAGGACAGATGAGGGCATGTGATTGATGAGGTGGCAAGCAGTGGAAACCGCAAAGTTCCAGCAGAGAGGAGGAACCTGCATTTAGATCATGAGAGATCTGACAACATCAAGGAGACGATTTTTTATTTCCACTACGTCATCCTGTTGAGGGGTATATTCACACGAAGTCTGATGAATAATACCAAACTCCGCGCACAGATTGGAGAAGGTGCGACCTGTATGCTCACGAGCATTGTCATTACGGAGAATTTTCACATACGTTGAGAACTGGGTTCGAGTTTTCGTAGGAATGTACGGAACGTGAAGGTGAGTTTGGTACGATCACGGTAAGCATAATCAAGTGGTCCGCGAGTAATCATCAATAAATGTTACAAAATAGCGATAACCAAAAACACTAGAGATCTTATATGGTCCCCAGATATCAAAATGTACTAACGATAAAGGGACATTGCTTTGAGTACAAGGAGAAGTAAAAGATACACGATGTTGTTTGCCAAAAATACATGATTCACAAAAAAACTCCTGAAGGGGAACAGTTGCAAGAGCTTTCTTGAGAATTGGAAGAGTTACATGCCCAAGGCGACGATGTCAATCAGTGGAGGAGACCGTGGTGAGAGCAGTCGGAGAAACATCGAGAAGATACAACCCGTTAGACAGTCACTCCCTACCAAGTATATTCTGTGTTAGTCGATTCTGCACAATAAAAAAAGAGCGCGAGAAAGTTACACAACAATCAAGGTCCTGTGTAAGTCGGCTAACAGAAAGTAAATTGAAAAGTGATCCTGGAACATAAAGAACCGAGAATAAGAAGATTGAAGGTGTAAGAGGCAGATGAGCTGTGCCAGCAACCGGGCTCGTGTAACCATTAGCCACATTGATGAACTTGGGATAAGCAGAATCTAAGTATTGAGGCGGCCTCTGTGGAGAGAGATGATGCGTAGCCCCCGAATCCACAATCCAGGAAGAGTTGAGTGAGAGGCAAGAGATACCATCATTGTAGATCGAGGCCACAGAACCCGAGGAGCGATTCACTACCCCTCGAAGCTGATGGAGTTGAGCACGTATAGCCGCAATATCCTCACTAGTTGGTAGAGGGAGGTGTGGGAGTAACCGAAGAAGCAACGTGAGGGGGAAGACCATGCTTAAGGTAGCACGTGGCCTCCAAATGACCATCCCTACCGCAGTGAGAGCACTTGAAGAGTGTACGGCCACCACGACCTCGTCCCCGAGACTAGAGACCTCCACGAGCTGGGTTACCGCGAGTAGAAGGAGCAAGAGTAGCCATGGGTTGCTGAAGTAAAGCTGGAGAGAGAGGCGGAGCATCCGGTGGAGGGGTAACTTTCATAAGCATCGAGCAAACGTCTGAGAGGGACGAAAGTAACAGCGGAAGATAGGATATGAGCGCGAACACTATGAAAATGTGGTGAAACACGGGTCATCATCATAGCAATTCCAACTGCTTCTTTATGATGTCGTTGAATAACCAAATTCGTGGTGGGTGGTCGATGTTGGATTCAAGCTTCCACAAGAGTTTTAGCACGAGCAACAAAGGACGTCAAGTCAGCAGGAGCTCCAGGGCCGAGGGACTGTAGATCGGTAAGAATGTCGAATAAGTGTTGAAGACTGTCCTTTCCCGAGTAGAGAGAATGAAGGTTCGTCCACATAGCGTGCGTCGTCTCATGATACATGGTCATTCGATACGGCTCAGTGCCCAGAGACTTGAGAAGCCAAGATTGAACACGCCCATCATCTCGGATCCACTCATCAGTAGGTTCACTGGGAGGAGTCCTTGTCAGGTGATGAAGGAGACCTTTAGATTGTAGCACACGGCGAACTGAGAGAACCCATTGCACAAAATTTGGTTTGTCACAGAGAGAAATGGTGGTAATACAAATTCATCACGGAGTTCCACGGGAGCAATAGGAGGATGTCCGGGAAGAGTAGTAGAATCGGAAGTAGTAGGTGAGTCTGAAGCCATGCAGACAACGACAAGAACAGTGACTCGGAAAACTAGTTGGCCTGTTAGAGGACCAGGCCGTCACGGGCAACAGGGCGTGCAACAGAGAAGCCGCGACAAAGAGATCGCGCGGCGAGCAGAGCACGAGACCGCGGCGAACAAAGCACAAGGTCGCGACAAATTAGAAGTAATCGCCAAGGAGAACACATGCCCGCGGTTAGAACGGGACCGCGGCGAGAAGGATAAGAAGAGAGGTCGCGGCTAAGAGAGTGCGCGGCGAGCAGAACACCAGGCCGCTGCGGACAAAAGCAGCGGTTAAGGCGAGACCGCTGCGGCTAGAAGAAATTCCCAAGGGCCAGCGGGCACAGGCAGCGACAAGAAGTGGCGGCAAGAAATGGCGACTAGAGGCAGTGGCAAGAAGCGGCAGCGACCAGAAGTAGTGGCAAGGAGCAACAACAAGGGCAGAGACCAAAGAGCTCAAAAATACTCACTTACCAAGAACGTCAAGAGTTTCAAGGTGACTTGTGATCCAACCATCAGAATGAAGAAATGGATTGTGATTGGACAAGCCAATAGAACAATCAACGCTCTCTTTGTTGCAAGAGAAAAGAAAAAAAAGACATTTCATGCCTAACAACGACATGGAAGAGTCTTCCTACACAACTAGTATGAATAAAGAGAGAATGAAGACACTCCTCCAGAATGAAGTCACAAAAGATTTCTTTCCCCGTAAATGTTAAGATACAAGAAAAAAATTAAAAGAAGCAGAAGAATCTCATCGATGAGATTCACAAAAGTGAATTTACTCTAAAAAAAGAAGGGACATATGATCAGAAGCTCAATTCAAGCCCAACAAGATTACATGAAAAAGTCGTATAACCCATTGGATGAAAAATCAAAGGAGAAAGAAGAAAAGAGAATAGCATTCTTTCCTTGAAGACATCCCAAAGGAGAAGTAGAAAGGGGGTCATCATGTCAAGTCCCGGATAACAAAAAGAATAAACAAATGACTTGGCAACTCAAGTGCATGAGTAAATGTCAACACTTCTAGAGATTTTTTGCAATGAATCTGATGAGGTTCAAGATTCACATAGATCTAGACGACAATAGGAGTTGTTCATTTTGTGCGGATCGACGATCCATGAATTTAGTTTTTTTCTGATTTTTATTTTCATGTATTTGAATGTCATCATGATCGGAGAATCATGACGGTCCATGGTGGACCCTTAGTCTATAAATAGGTAAAGAGGACTCATTTAGAAGACATTGAAAATTTGAGAGAAGAAGAGGGATATTTAAATTGTGGGTCTTGTCTCCGTATTCCCCGGACCTCCTTCCGGGACTTTTAGAATTAGGAGATCAATGTGGGTGGAGGAGTTGACCACTTCGCCGGAGACAATACGATTGCTTTGGTTGAGGATTGCTTCTATTGGCCTGCCTTGAAGAAGGATGTGGCACGGGTCATCCGTTATTACTGCTGCACCTACCAGACTATGAAGGGTTCAAAACACTGGACTTTATACCCCCATTCTGGTCCCACACCAGCCTTGGATTGGTATCAGCATGGAGTTTGTAATTGGCCTTCCTTGCACAATAAGGAAGCATGACTCCATTTTTGTGGTAGTAGATTGGTTTTCAAAGATAGCATGTTTAATTGACTGTCGCAAGACCGCAGACTCGGTCTACGTGGAGGCACTCTTCATGAAAGACACATTTCAGTGACACAACTTACTCCAATCAGTAGTGTTCGACCGTCCATTTCATGAGTTGTTTGTGGAGGACGTTATGACAAAAGATAGGTATGACCCTGAAGTTTTTGATGACTTGTCGCCCTCAGAATCACGGCCAAAATGAGGTCGTGAATAGGACACTAACTTGGCTAGAATCGAATAAGTAAAATTTGTCCAATATTAACTTAGCAGACTCATGCTCCCATGATAAGAACATAAGGGGTTTGGCCCATCGAGTTCAACATTCAAGATTGAATGTGATCATCATTCTAAAGCCAATCTTCAAAAGCAGAAGTGGGGATGTCGTGTGTTATATGATGATGATGATCATGCCTTTGAAGTGCGCGACGATACAAGTATGCCACTGTGGGTAATTATCTTTATCGATTAAAGTGAGCATAACATTCCAATTTCCTCATGAATATCATGTGTAGAGACGGGCGATGGAGTAACACTAGAGCCGGATGAGGCTTCAGAGGACGAAGCCATACTTGTTGGGAAAGAGAGACCAAATAGAAAAAAAAATGAAAACTTTACGAATAGAAGAAGAGTCGTGGTCAGTGGAAGAACACTGATAAGATGTTACAAAAAAGTCGCGAGATCGGTAGCTAAAGGATCAAGGGATTGGCAATCAGCATATCGGCGGAAGATGCGCAAAGAGACGAGAGATGAGAGGGTCAACGACTTCAATCTGTAAAGAAGAAACGAAAAAGCACGACCCAGGAAACGACACATGCTGGTTGAAGATCAACGACACACCCCAGTAAAAAACGGAAGGTCACGACGAGAAAGACGCGACAAGGAAGGATGCTAGACTGCAGTAGAGGTGGCGAGGAAAACTCTTTGCTCGACTACAAGAGGAAGAAGTGAAGCGCTTAGGTGGAGAGTTGTACATTGTCGTTGTTTGGCTCTCTTATACCATATAGAAATTAGGGTGTATATTCACTTGCTTAAAAATGAGCTATAGATGGGATATATAGGATACAAACAACACTCAATAATTATAAAAAAAACATAAAATCCCTTGAGAAACTATTTCTACATATCCAATAGAAGAGGATCATATATATAGATAAAGAAAAGTGAATAAATTTGATATCTAAGCTGCAAAAGTATACAAGAAACGTGACATCAAACACTACTGATACCAGAAGAATTATGATCATGTTCTTTACACCTTTTCCTACAAAAAACTACAACCTTCCCACTACAAAAAACTACAACCTTCCCACTACAAAAAACTGCAACCTTCCCACTACAAAAATTGCAATATATCTCAAGATTTTCAATTTCATCTTGTGTAGAAATACAAAACGTATCTGGAAACTACGCCACTGAAATAAAACATCATGGCAATAGTATGGGCAATAATCGC